>CM062631.1:29576395-29701395 GCA_025617555.3 Puccinia polysora | reverse complement strand
CTCAACACCCTCACTCAAAAAATCCAGCTTCTTCCAGCCTCTCAAGACAATCAAGATCATTTTCTTAAGCTTTGAATTGACTTTAGGAAATACACCAGAACCATAAATTAACTTTCCTGTAGGACTTGTCCAGATCTTTCAGCTGCTGAATCCATCCTTTCTCAGTTTAATAACACCCCTGGATTTTCTCACCAGAAGGAATTTGTTCATGTCTGGAAGTATATGGCAGGAAAATTGAGCTTGTCTCTTGTCCTGAAAACACAATAAACTTCAGATAACTATCTAAATGTGTAAATAGATGCCACATGGGCCAATGATCCTCAGACATGTAAACCTCAAACAGGCTACATTGCCTTCTGGAAGGACTCACCAATTTCTTGGAAAAATTTCAAAAAAAGTAACATCACACTGTCCTCAACCAAAGCCAAACTTAAAGCACTTACAGATGGGTTGCAAGAGTATGTCTGGGTCAAATCCATAATACTCAATATGTGGAAGAAAGTCAAAATTTGGGCCACCAAATTTCTCATTGAAAACAAATTCCTGCTATATAAGATCCAAAATTTTGGCTCAAATTCAATGATGAAATAAATCAACATGAAAGAAAAATGGCTTGGAAATCAATAATCCTCTAAAAATATCAACATCACCCTCATTGGAACAGGTTTGATAGTTGGTGATACTCTCACCAAGCCCTCCAAAAAGAATTCCCTGAATCTTCTCACATCAAAATCTCTCACATGAGGTTGAACCAAGTTATGGAGGGGTGTTGAAGTTATCTTAAATAATTGTTGAATTGTGGGACTCTTATCATGCTATCCTTCTTTTTTATTCTTTTTTATTCTTTTTTTATTCTTTTTTATTCTTTTTTATTCTTTTTTATTCTTTTTTATTCTTTTTTATTCTTTTTTATTCTTTTTTATTCTTTTTTATTCTTTTTTATTCTTTTTTATTCTTTTTTATTCTTTTTTATTCTTTTTTATTCTTTTTTATTCTTTTTTATTCTTTTTTATTCTTTTTTATTCTTTTTTATTCTTTTTTATTCTTTTTTATTCTTTTTTATTCTTTTTTATTCTTTTTTATTCTTTTTTATTCTTTTTTATTCTTTTTTATTCTTTGTTATTCTTTTTTATTCTTTGTTATTCTTTTTTATTCTTTTTTTCTTCTTATCTTTGTTTTTCAACTTTCTATCTTCCCTTGGTGACTTGTCAAACTTGACCATATCCTGGGTACAACTTCAAATATCTTGCACTTTGAATATGCATTATGTACCAAGTTGTGACCAATTCCTCTTAGTTAATCTTGAGGACTTCCAACTCTTTGGACTCTTCCTTCTTCATCAAAATTTCACTGAACTCAAATGATTCTATTCTTCAAGTTGTCCAGGAACCCAAAACCTCAATTGAAGTGAACAGTTTGTTCATAACTTGGTGAAAATCATTATTGGCTTTCCTTTATTACTCTCCATCTCTGACTCTTTTGCATACAGTTTGTTTCTTTTTTTTTATCTCTCAAAATTTGAATGTGTAAGGGATTGGAGGAAGCCTTTTCTGTATTAATCAACAGTGTTATAGTGCTTTCTGTTGGTTATGGACTTCCATCAGTTTTCTTCTCAATCCCAATTTATGTTTTTATTTTATTTTTTTGTCTTTCTGCATGGATCTGATTACGTTTTTTCAGTCTATGGTTTTCATTTTAGAGAATATAAATGTCATTTAGCCCAAATCTCATCAGGGGATGAGCATAAATTGCAGTCATAGAAATGAATACATGGGAATCACCAGATCTTATGGGATGTTGAACAATTTTGAAGGAAGGAAGGAGGATGTGGATGGATTTGGTTCCCTGTCAGAGTGATGAGTTTATATACTATATTGAAAAAAAACCACTTTTTTTTGGGGGGGGGTAACTCCAACACCCCTTTTTTGAAATAAGTGGGTTTTTTCATTTTTTGATAGTGGGTTGTAAATGGCAGATTTGGGTTGAAAACCACCATTAAGAAAATGGTGGGTTTGCTAACTCTGATACACCCAATTAATTTAATGGATAATAATCTCTTTTTTACCATTGTAACAAGTTTCAACATTGTCAGGTATATAGATTATGATTTTAATACCCTTAATAGAGGTTTTAAAGATCTCCAGTTTTAAATGTGGCCTTTATTTTTATTTAATTGATTAATCAACCCTTAAAACATACCAAATCACCTCCTTTAACTTGCTTTATCAATATCTTTATGAATCATTGCTGCATCAACCTGAGTAATCAATTTATTCTGAATCCATAACCTTAATGAGATAAAGGGTTGAAAGGCTCCTGGAATAGGATAGGCTGACATCACAGATCAGTATGATTTTAATTTGATGAATGTGGGTATACTTTTAAATTGAGAATATTTTAACCACAAAAATGCAAATATATAATTGTTTGATAATATCAAGTCAACAAATTTCTATCTGAAAGTCTAAAAATTACTTTGTTGAAATATGCTGAAGTTTGTCAATGGCGTAGGATTTCTACATGCCTTTGAAACCAATAAATCCACAATATTGGGATTAAAAAACAAGAAATAAAAACAAAGGAAAAGGCATGAAAATAAATTTTTCTGTTTAAATCAATTCCTTGAGGGTGTTTTCCCAACCATGAGCAGGCTTAATAAATATTTTGATCAAAATTAGGTTGGTGAAAATTCTTCTGTATGAATGAATCATTGAAAAACTCTGCAAATATTTGAGGGCAAGCAGGATGGCTGAGGCCCACCATGCCACAACCCCTGGTGTTTCAACAGCTTTTATTCCAGTGACAAATCAGGGGCCTGTCAATTTTTAAAAAGGATCAAATAGCTCAAATTTGAAGATATAAATTTTTCCAAATTAATGGGATCCACCTTTGGAATTCATTGTTTGAAAGTTCCTTCCAAATTTTATAAAAATTTGGAGCTGGCCAAGAGTGAGCTCTAAACTTGAATGAAAATAAATGCTGGAAATATTCAAAAAGAATGAGACATATGGGTAAAGTTTGGGAATTTTCAGTTGGTGAGTAATTGTGTGGTAAATAATTAGAGGAAATCAAAGAAGATAAAAGAACCAATTGTTTTTTTAACATTTCAGCAAGGAGTAAACCATTTTAAGTAAAGTTCATATAGAAGGTCTGGGAGCTTTTCAGGCATTTGAAAAATCTTTCAACGCTTGGGCTGTGGTTGAGCCTGAAAAAATGAGGACAATGAAGCTGAAATCCTTTGAGAAATAAAGAAAAACCATAGGTCTCTTTAAAGATATATGGGTTCTGGACTTGACTGGATAAGTCTCAAAGGATATTTGTTTACAATATTAAAATAAAAATCTTTATAGTAACATTAAATGTTAAAACTCTAAAGGACTTCCCACTCAAAAAAGGAGCTTACAAGTGGATTATTCTTTGGTCTTGATGCTAAATTTTGGAGCCCCAGTCAATTTTATTTCTATTAAGTTATATGGGCTTGTTGGATCTTGCTGTATCCTGGGTCAATAATAATAATAAACAACTCAGTAAGGGGCTATAGTTTAAAGAAAATCCTTTTTTAAGTTAACAGGAGCCCTTAGAGGAATCAGGAAATAATCAGGGTGTTAAGTATTTGTTAAGTTTAAACCGCTCATCTGGACACCCATGTAGAAGAATTGGAGGATGCAGAAACTCCAATTATGGAGTTTATGGAAGTCAAGGTAGACACAACCTTGATGGATCCAAGGTCCAAATTGAGGGAAAACCAAAATCTGTAACCACACCTCAAGATAAAAATTTGTCAGAATCCCTCAATTAATCATGACTGTCCAATTCTTTCATTTCCTTTTTTTAATTTCTTCTTGTTTCTAATCTCTTGCACTCATCCTTGTTTCATCTCATCCTCAAACTCCTCAAGATCAGTACTCCTCAAGTCCTGTCCGTGTTCCCAGTGAGATATCTGTTCAAACATTGACCTCTCCTACTTCAATTTATGACTTGTCATTCTAGCTTGTTGCTGTCATTGTGTCCCATTCTACTCAGTCTTAACTGTTGTGCTCTCAACGTCCATTATCACTATGTTCCTCAAAGCCTAATGTTGGTACAGTCTGATAACTCTTTTCTTCTTGATTCTGCTGTTCATCTTGTTCCTTTCTCCTCAGTTCCCAGTTTTGAGTAACATAAATTTCAAATTGTTTGCATGGTTGAAAGCCAAAAGGCACTCATCCAACTCATTGACTCAAATTGTTACCAAACTGGGAAATGGCGGCAAACTCTGCTTCTGAAGGATTCAGACAGAGAATTCTGAAGACCACTCTGGAAACCATTCCAAGCCTTAGTGAGGAAAACTATGGCGCCTGGAAAGACAAAACGGACACCATCTTGGACATTTCTGGATGTGCCATGTCCATCAATGATGATGCATTGACACTGGATAATGACATCAAAAAAAAGATCAAGTTCCTGATCATATCAAGACTTGAAGCCTCTAGGCATGACAACATTTTAACCCTATTCAATAAGAATTCTGCCAAATTTCTCTGGAAGGCCAAGATTGAAAAGTATGCCTCATATCAAGCCTCAAACAGGGAAAGAATCTTTATCAAATTTCTGTATGTGCAATTTAAATTGGAAAAGATCAAAGAAATTGTCACAACAGCAAAGGTCTGCTTGAAGAAAATGCTAGAAGTTGGAATTGTCCTACAAAACAATATCTTAGCCTATCTCTTTCTTTTTAAGTTTCCCAAAACAATGAAAGAATTTAAACTTCAAATCATGCACACAGACAAGGAACTCACAGTTGAATACGTTCTCAATCATCTAACTCAACTGCATAACAAATTTGAGGCCCAGGGCACTCTGGACAACCAGAATAATCAAACAGAAGTATCCTTAATGAATAAAAAACCAGGTTCTTTGAACCCTCATAAAAATACAGGAGAATAGCAAAGATGTTCTGAAGGCTGGCATAATCCCAAAAAGGAGAGACTGCACTATGCCAACAACTGTTTTCATCTACATCCGGAGTTGGTACCTGATTGTTGGAGGGAAGACCAATAAAAGTGGAAAGCTCAAAAAAAAAATCAAGTACCATGGCTCACTACTTAGCACTGCTCTAAATGTGGATCAAGAATTTCAAACCCAAATCTAAATTTATCCTGGAAAGTGGATCTTCTCTACATATGATTAATTACAGCAGATATTTCAAGGAAATTTCCCCCTGTGAAGGAGAGCAGATTAAAACTGGAAAGGAAGGAGCCAAGATGCAAATAAAAGGGAAGGGAACTGCCATGCTAGTCTGGGCAAACTTCACTCTGGAGTTGTCAAATGTGTTCCACATGCCTAGCTTGACCATCAACCTGCTAATTGAAGGGTTTTTAAAACAGGCAGGTTGCACCTTAGGGGGGCAAAGGATAAATTCAATATCTCAAAGAAAAGCAGTATGATTTTGGTGGGAAAATTGTCAATAATATCTATACAATAGAAACTCCCAATTTCAATCCACCAAGTCCAGATATTCACAATGCAAATATGGCCTACTCCCACAAAGAGGATATCATGAAAATGCACCAAAATCATGGCCAAACCTTCATTGCACATTGGGAGCAACTAACAAAGCACATTCCTCCTTCTGTCATGAAAGATTTTGAATGCATACACTGTTTCAAGAGCAAAATAACCAAATCAGATTTCAAGGAAAACTTAAAAATGACAAAGAAATTCTTTGGAAAAATTAACTTAGACCTAATGGGGACTCTCAAGCCTCAATCTTGGGGGGTTCACCATTTTATCCTGACCTTGGTAGACAGTGCTTCTGGGTACATTGGGGCTTTTCCAAGAACTCAAAGGAGGGAAATCCAAACATTTTCATGGACTTGATTGAGAAGGAGCATTGGCACAGAGCATATTTTCCTACTGACGTGTTCTCAGACAGAAGCTCCAAGTTTTTCAATTGGAAAATCCAGTCCTTTTACAACAAGAATCACATTTGCCAAGTTTCCCTGAGCCCTACCATCCTGAACACAACAGCAAGGAAGAAAGGGAAAACAGAACAATCATCCAGTTGACTAGGAAAATGTTAAAGGATGCTCAACTCCCTGCAAATATATGGCAAAAATTCATCAAGGCTAGCTTTCTCATGCTCAACCAAATCTGCAGAGCCAAAAGTGTGGAATCACCTTGGTACAAGGTACACAGGTATGCATTACCAGCAAATTACCTGAAGCCCATGGGCAATCTGTGTGTATATCTCATCTCTCAATGCAAGAAGGGAAAGAAGTTCAAGGAAAGGGGGATGAAGGAACTATAGTAGGCTCCAATCATCTGCTCCATTCTTATTGCGTTCTAACTAAACATAATTCCCTCATTCACACAAAGCACGTTAAATTAATGAAGATGACACACCCTCAAAATTCAAATTTAACCTTCCAAAGAAATGAATACTGGGAATATTACCGCAATCAGGATAAAAACTCTGAATAAAAACCATCCATTGTGGTGAACAATTTGGTACAGCTCAAGAAAAGGGGCAAAATTTGAAAATTTTTCTTATTTTTTTGTCTTATCCAAAATTTTTTTTAAGCAAATTGTTGCTATGGGTGCCCTTCCTCTTTTTTTCCTCCCAACTCCTACCTTTCCTAGCAGTCAAGGAAGGGCTCTCCAGGGTGCTCCAATACCCAGATATCTGTTCAACTCCACCTTTTTGTGCTTTTGGCCTGATTTTTTGCCAAACACACATGGGCAGTTATCACCACTCTCATCACCCTTTGTCCATTGATCTTTGATACTCAACCTCTCAACTTCATTGATTCCCTATCAAATGCCCCAAGATCATCATGAAGTTGATTGAGAAGACCTCAGTCTGACTAAACCAAGACCCAAGTTAAAGATCATTGTCACCAAACTCAAATTGCTGATGGTACTCATCAGAATCCCCCCATCCTTCACTTTTATACCCCCAATAAAACTCATCATCCTAATCCCCAGGCCAATAAAGGCCATGACTACCAAAGAGATCAATGAAAAAAAAGATTGCCACCACCAATCATCCTTGCCATTGAGGATTCCCTTCCTTGCCGGAAATCCCCATCTTGTCTGGATTACCCCTCTCCTATCAATCTTCTTGACGTCCCACCTTGTCCCAATCACTGCAAACAATTGCTGGCGGTTGTCTGCCACCTCATACTCTTCAGCAACATTGAACGCAACCTTGATCATGATCATCTTGGTCACCATTCAATCAGCCACAACCGCTGTTGCCACCCATCATCTGCGACTGCTGTTGCTGCCACGCTGTAAGACTCCAAACGGTGCTAGGCTGTGGGAGTTCTGTGGAGGGGAAAGGTGCTGTTTAGGCTTCCCTCCCCAGTGTTACAAAAATATTTAGATGTAACCAAGATCAAGGTCCAGAACCTGGTAAATGAGGAATCAAGGAGTAGTGGATAAAGATGATAATAGTTTGGTAGCAATGGAACAGCACTATCTGAGACAAGATTATGCAGGGAAAAGCTTGAACAAAAGAAGTTAAAGTCTGCTTAGAGTTCAAAGAACAAAAGCTGTTGTATGTAAACAACGCCCACAAGCTAATAACTCTGGTTGTCAGCAGAATATTGGGGATGATCAACTCAAACCCAACCAACCTCCAGGTTCTCAATGAACCTGCCCAACTCTCCGCAATCAAGCGCTTGAAGGGTACCAGATAACTGAGGGTGGCTGTACAAGACAAAGCACAATGTTTAAGAAGCTCTAAAAGAAAAACAGTAACTGATTTGAAGCAACGATAACCTCAACACTTCTCAAGGGACTCAAGAGTAGGCTGGCAGAATGCAACTCCAAAGAAAATAAAGGGAGGTATAACACTCCAGGTCTTAAGCTTAATAAGACATCTTCAATCAATCGTGATTGGCTCCAGAAAGATGATCAGGGATCAGGACCAGTATGGTCAGAGAAAGGGATCAAGGAGTGGTATAAAACACTCAAAAAAATTCCAAAAGACAGAATTTTCTTCAACCAGCAAGGATATTGGTTGGTGATAAGGATCAGGCCACAGAGGGGCAAAAAATAAGGGTCAAAAAAATGGATCAGGGGGCAATCAGAGATATACCCAGGATAAAGATCAGGATCTAATTTCACAATAATGAGGGGGACATAAGCACACACTCCCATGGATGATGAACAAAAGGCTGGGGAGAGCCCCTCCTTTTATGGGCCATGGGTCCCTGTAAAATATTTAAAAGAGATACTACAAATAGAGCAGAATTTTTTTTTTTTTTTTTTTTTTTTGAGGATGATTGTCATGAGAAAAAAAAAGAAAAAAAAAATAAACAAACAAACACTCAGAAAAAAACAGAAGAGTTGAATCAAGACCCTGGCCCGTGCCAATGGTGGGCATGGGCAGGAGAGTAGCTATTGAGGGGCCCGCAGACATGCTGATGGGCCTGGGAGACAGTTGAGACCCGCGCGGGCAATGGAAAAGCCCGGCGGGAGACTGGTGAGCTGGAGGTGGAAAGGATGAGGTAGACAGGCGCTTGAGACAACTTGATGAGGTAGTCCGGTGCTTGAGACGGCCAAATGAGGTAGACGGGCGCTTGAGACGGCCGAATTGGTTGTTGCAGTGGGGGTTGGGTTTGGCCGGCCGCAGCCGCGGTTGGTTGAAGGAGGGTCAAGGTGGATTGTTGTAGGATTTTTGGTCACGCGCGCAACAGAAATGGTCACGCGCAAGCGTCAAAAAGCAAATGAGAAGGGTTCCAACGGTCGCAAACAACAATGTGAGTTCGCGGCCGTTGGAGATGGATCAAAGGGGCTGGTCATGAGGTTGAGCAAGGCGATGACGGCCGTCGCAAGTCGGCATTGACCTTGCTGTTAGGTTGGTGCAAGGTTGGTCATGGGATTGATTGTTCCCATGACCCATCTTGTGCAGGTGATCAGGTGGTGATGGGAGTAGGATCAAACAAGTAAGATTCCGGGGAGAGTTGACTGGACCCAATGAGAGGATGATGAGAGTTCTTTGCTGAGATGGATGGCAGGGTGGAGGCAAGCCCGGCGGTCTTTTGGACGCGCGCTTGGCAAAAAAAAAATTGTAAGGCTGAATAGCGGAGCGGCAGGGATTTGAACACAAGAGCGGGGATACGACTACCGAGAGATTGTCCTTGCCAACTGAGAGAATGAGCAGTTGGGAAGCTGGGAACCAAATGGAACCCTATTCCGGATCAAAGATTTTTTTTTTGATAATGATGCCTATGAATGATGATAAGGAAAAATCATAAAAAAAATTAAAGTCTCTGCGCTGGCCAGGGTGTCCAGGATGGGGCACCACAACGCATCCGCAAAGTCATGGATTTTCATCCACCTGCCACTCATCTTCCAACCTGCAGATTATCATGCGCTTTCTGCTGTCATCCTTGAGGCGGGCTGGTTTCCTTTTTCTCAGTTTTTTTTTCTCACATGTCATAATCTTCATGTGGCCATCATTGTTGCTTTAATTACTAGTTTCCCTGGTCCATCAAAAAAAAATTCTGCTCTCATTTGTAGTTATCTATTGTAAGTAGTCTATAGGGCCTCTTTCCCATAAAAGGAGGGGCTATCCCCTGCCTTTTTTCCCCATCATCAGCTATCATTCATCATGCATATTATGATATTGATACATCATCTAACCTTATGGTCAATAAATAAGGGTATCCCCCTGCAAGTCTCATCATAATAAATCTGGATATATCTGTTGATTTTCCTCTGATCCCCATCCTTATCACCAACAAATAGTGTTGCTGGTTGAAGAATAATTAATTTGGTTGAATTCTTGAGTGTGTTAAACCGCTCCTGTGATCCATTTCTCTGACTACTTTGGTCTTGATCATTCATTTGATTTTCTTTGCGGAACCAGTAACGTTTGACTGAGAGCTTTCTTTAAGCTTGAAACCTGGAGTGTCAAGCCTCCCTTTATTTCTTTAAATTTGAATTCCGCCACACTATTCTTGAGTCCCTTGAGAAGTTCTGGGTTATTCTTGTTTGAATTTGTTACTTCTTTGCTTCTAGAGCTTCATAAAACAAATTGCTTTGTTTTGTACAGCCACCCACAGTTATCTGGTACCCTTCAAGTGCTTGATTGCAGAGAGTTGGGAAGGTTCATTGAGAACCTGGAGGTTGGTTGGGATTAAGTTGATCTTTCCTAATATTCTGCTGAAAACCAGAGTTATTAGCTTGTGGGAGTTTATACTTACAACTGAGTTGTTCTATTGAACTCTGAAAAAAATTTAACTTAGTTTGTTAAAGTATTTTCCTGCAAAATCTTCCCTGAGATAATGTTTTTCCATTGCTGCCAACTACTATCAAAATTCATTGTTTCCATTGATTCCTTATTAACAAGGTTCTGGATCTTGATTCTGGTTACATTTAAATATTTTTGTAACACTCAGGAGGGCAGCCTAAACAGAAAATTTTCCCCTCCACAGATCTGCCTGAGGCCCAGAACCCTTTTGAGTCTTTTATTGGGTCCCCCAGGCCGGGATGGAACCAGAAACCTTGGGATTTACAGTCCCAATACGTTTTCAATCAACTTCAAAATCTGATCTTTTTTTCTTTTTTTATTCCCTTTTTCTTTTTTTCATGGATCTGATCCATGGAGGCAACTTATCTCAGAAGTAAGTCCTCCCAATTGTGCACCGCTTGGTCAAGATTCTTGTGTTTTCTGTAAAACCCTACTCTGTCCACACTCATGAGCCACTTTGGAAAAGCTGCTCTTTGGATCCTCTAGGAAGTCTGTTATTGGAAATGGAATCTACTGAAACCACCTCCTCCTCTGTTTGTGCTAAGATGGTCAAGATCAAACCCAAGAAAAAGAACTTTGTTTTCAATGGGACAAATGTCAAACAAGTCCTGGATTCTTAAAAAATGGATGTGGGTGTGGATGGAGCAAGTGAATACAATATGGCCTATCAATTATGATTATTTATCTCCTCTGATGAAGTTATGGAAGTAATTGAGTCTTTTGAGGGATTCAAATCTCATAACTGGACAGTTCTAAGGGAAGAAATGATGGTGTGTTGGGGAAAGATAGATATAGCTTGATGTATGCTACAGGACTTGGATGATCTTATCTCTCAGTGGATCTCAAAGTATGGTACTTTTTCAGACTCTGATTATCAATCTTTTAGGAAATTGTGGGATCCTATCCAATTTTATCTACTTAAAAGCAATCATATTGACACCATGGACAAAGTCCAACTTTAACAATCTATTTTTCTAGGAGTCCAGGAGCGAATAATGGACCAATAGGTTAATTCTTGACCCATGATTACAACTAGGGATAATCATTTCAAGCTTCCTGCTTTTCTTGTCCTTAGGAGTGCTGTCAATAAAGTCATGAAAGGTCAAACTGCCATAAAATTTGAAAAACCCTGCGCCACTGAAAATGTTCCTGCTCCCCCATTTTCTGAGTCTAAATAAATTATGAGTAAAATTGAGGCCAGTTGTTGTCCCAAAAAAAATCCTCAGGCTAACAAAGAAACTGCAACTATTGATGAAATCACAAAACTTCTCCAAGCTCTTGAAAATAAAATGGATAAAAAGATTTCTGCTCTTGCTGCTCCCAAAACTTCTATTTCCATTCCTAGATCCACTCTGGTCTGCTACTATTTTCATAGGGAAGGTCATGGAACCAGACAATGCCCAGAACTCCAGAAGGATAAGGAGGAAAAGTTTGTGGAACAGAAGGGAAATAATTTTTTTCTTCCTAATGGTGCTCTGATCCCTTTTTATTCATCACACCCTATCCATAATGTGGTGGCCTCTTTTCAGCCATCTCCTCCTAAGAAAGCGTTGTTGTGACCAAATCTGGACACCCTGGACCAGATGCAGAAAATTCAAAATTTTTCTTACAATGCTTTTATTTAGGTGTCATTCAAAAAAAAAAAAAAAAAAAAAAAAAAAAAATTGGAATTTTTTTTGTATCAGTATCACTCCTCCAATTCCCTCAACCTTCCAAGCATTCCCCTGCCCCAGTAGTCTAGGAAAGGTCTCTCTTGGTCCCATCCCCTAGCCATCGCGTTCAATCCCTTCTCTCATTGTTCCCCCCTCTTCCTTTTGGCCAAACGTGCGGGCCAAGACCCACTCAGCCCGAGATATCCAACCATCCCCCATCACAAACTCCATCCCATCCCTCTCACAATAACCCTTGGGTTCATCCATTCCTACTCACACTCCTTCATCAACCCATTGCCATCCATCCATCCCGTCATACCATTATCTCATTTCCTCTCGGCTTCATCATTGCACTTTCCAAAAAGCATGGCATCCAAGCCACCCCTCCCTGCTCACCAACCCATCTCACCATCATCACCCTTGTCTTCCACCCAAGCTAGATCCTCATCAGGCCTTCACACAGTCCTTTCAAACCTTCTGCTTCTCTCCCTCTTTCCACCCATTGTCCTCTTGGCTTCCTCCAACCAACAGAAGCCTCCCTTGACCAATTGGTCTGCACTTGGAAACATTGCCATCCTCAGCTCCTTCTCAACTCTGTCCTTCTACAATCCATCCTCCTCCTCCTCCTTCCCATCCTCCCCCGACTGCTCCGCCTACCTGCTCTCTCACTTGCTTCAGCATCAGCAGAAATTACCTCAGATCATTGCCTCTTCCAATTTGGTTGGCTCAATTTATTCTATCTGTACCTCTCCCTCCAACAAGGTCTATATTGGTGGTTGATTTGATTCCCTTAACTTGATCCAATTCACCTCCAAAATTGCCGTCTATGACCCAAAGTCTCCAATCAATATCCCCCTCATCAGATCCTCCTCGGCCTTCAATGGCTAGCCACGCCCTATCCAATTGATCCTCATCTACCCAAAATCACGGTCATCTTCCACCCTCCCACCCCCTTCCATCTTCTGGTGGGGGTGGGAAAATGTTGTCTACCGCTGTGGAAACAAAAGGGGCAATACCCCCTGAAGTTGTCCTCAAGTCCGGAAGTTATTGATCAAAGCGTCTGTAAGCAGATTGGATGCAGCCAGTCAAGAATGGAAGAGAGAGAGTGAGAGAGAGTGATAGAGTGATAATAAGATGAATTCCTTCCTTTCCAATCCAATCCAATCTGATGTGATAAAGTGATGATCCAATGTGATGATCTCCCTTACAACCCAGAGTTGAGAGTGAAGTATTTAAATCTTCCCTCTCAACCCTAACCTAAGTACAACTGCAAGTAAGCAAGAATGATGGAATACAACCCCTAAGCCACAGAACCCTAGCCCAACCCTATCCCTCCATCCCCCGTCCCATAACCCATGCTCCACCTCCCCTGCCCCATGCCCCGTCTGTGCTGCCCTCTGGTTTGTCCTTCTCATGATGCGTCCGCCCGACAACCGATTCCAGGTATCCGGGGCGTACCCGCGTGATCCAATCCGCGCGTTTTGCAATGCGCAATCCACTTGATCTGCGTGAGCCGTCCAATCCACGCGAGCCTTCTGATCCTCTCAATCCGTCCAATCTGCGCAAGCCTTCCAATTGGCGCAAGCTTTCTGATCTGCGCAAGCCTTCCAATCCGTGCAATCCGTCCGGTCCGCAATCCGCGCAATCCGTCCGTCTCCCGTCTCCAGGTGCTGAGCCCGACCCGACCGCTGCTGAGCCTACCTGACTGCTGCTGAGCCCGCAGCGCGGCTAGCTGCGGCAAGGCCCTACCCATTTCTGAGCGCAACGCCACTGCTGAGCCCGCCACTATTGCTGAGCGCGCTGCCCGCAGCCCTTTACCAACTTGCGTCTATAAAAGAGCACCACATCCCCCCCAACTTGAGTTCTGTCCCCAGAGATCTCCCACCATCTCACCTTCCGTAGTTGCACCCCCTCCCCCACTCCTTGCCAGCAAGTACACTACCCCCCTTCTCCCTTGCTCTCCCCCATGGCATCCTGCACCTATTGCAGCCGGAACAGCCTTGTCTTCCGGATCATTCCTGGCCATCGCGCGTGCATCCCTTGCCGCGCCAGCCACCGCCGTTGCTTGCTGAGTGATGGTATGCTGCGTGCCCAACCCGGACCCTGACCGCGCAAGAGGCCCCGTCGCAACTCGTTTGTGGTTTTGAGGGACAAGGAAATTTCAAGCCACGAGTGGACCCCGGCTGGCTCCCCCAATGACTCCCCACCCCGCGCTCCTCCTGGCCCATCCTTGCGCAAGAGCCATGACTTGGGCTCACCATACCGTTGTTCTGGGCCTCCAAGGCGCGCGGACTTCCCAAACTTTGTGGCGTATCAGAAAGCGGCTCAAACCTGGGCGGCCCGGGTCCGCGTCAACCAGCCCGCGATGGACCCGCAAATCTTCACTCATCCGGCTGCTCCTCCTCCGCCTCCTCCGCAACCAGCTCCGGCTCCGCGTATTGCCCCGCCACCGCTGTCACCATCCCCAGCTCCGCGATCCTCACCCGAGCCGGCCCGTCAAGCATCCCCTGTCGTGGTCTCTTCATTGCCCAAACAGGCTCCTGTCCCCAAAGGCGCTTTAGGCACGGACCCCACTCCCCCGGCCGGTACTCCCGAGATCCCGGACTTCATTCCAATTGTTCTGGCCATCCCACTTGCGAGGTTTGACGCGATGGCAAACAACGCGGATGGACTTGTCCGGAGGTTCCTAGCCGCGCTGCATGGTCATGACACCAACTCCCAGCGCAAACTTCTGGCCTCATTCCGCAACTTGGTTGCAGCGTCTTGCTTGGACGCGGTGAAGATGATGAGAGCTGGACCAACTTAGATGGATTGCCCCCCTCCCTTCCTTTCCTTCTTCTATCCTTTCTCCTTTTTATTCAGCACCTATACACAAAAAGACACACGTTGCGCACGATTGAGTAGCCTTTGGGCTTGTGAGTCCCTTAGAGAGAATAAGAACCGCGCGAAAGATCCGCACCTTGGAGAGAGAAGATCCGCATGAGCAAGAGAAATTGGCAAAGGTGAGAAATCCGCGCCAGTGAGAGTATCCGCAAGAGTACATGGGGAGACCTTGACGCGCCAGCGCGCGTACGCAATCCTCGAGAGAGACAGGAAGAGAGAAAAAAAAAAGGAAAATGAAGAATGAATAGATAAGAAGGAACAAGAGAAAAAAGTTTTTTTTTTTTTTTTTGAGCCCGTGTCCTGCGTCCCAACTCCAACCTTCCACCCTGCGCTAGCTCCCCCCCCAACTTTGCCGCTGTCCTCAGCCGACCGCGCCGCCTATACTCATCACCAGATCCGCGGCGCATTTCCTCAACCAATCCCGCAGGGGCCTTGTTTGCCAGCCAATTCCTCAACCTTCTGTCCCAACGCACCTTCTGTTGCCAGTGTCCCCGCCAATCCGTTGTCCTTTTCCCCAGTTGTGCCGTTGGCATCCAATCCCTCCCCGTTCCGCCCCTGAAGCCCTGCCGCAAGTGTCCACTGGACCAATCCCAAGGCTCTTACTAGCCGTGATGGCTGCGCACCCGTTCTGGAACCATCTGTCCCGCACTCTGGCCCCCCGTCTTTCCATTCCGCGCCCGTCCTTTCCGTTGCCGCCACATCCTTCTGACCCATCCTTATTCTCCCCACCGTTGAAGGGGTCTGGCTCTGGTTGCAATCCTCCAATGCGTGGCTTGTCTCTTCTGTTGCCGCGTCTACCCCTTTTGTGAGATCCGTCCGCCGCTTGCCAATTCCCAAACCGCACGGAGCATCCATTTCTTGTTCCGTTGCCCTTGCCCGCTTCCTGTCTGTAGGCCGCACCGGTTCCGTCAAGTCCCTCTTCCCCAAGATGTACTTAGCCCCCACTGGGGAAACAAATTCCGCATTTGAATATGCTGTCTGGTCCCTCTGTCCTGTCCGCCAACGGTTGTTGTCCTCCCCATTCCCGCACACGCGGGGCGCAGACGCGCTGGGAGACTGAATACTCTCCAGATAGGCCTTGAGGCCCCTTGCGACCTCTGTGAGTTTGCTAGCCCAAGAGATGGTTGCGGGTGGTGGGGCCGGAACATAATCTACCCTGTAGTACTCCAGTTCCGCCTAGTCCACTCCCGCTTGCAACCGGATCCCGCCGCGCAAGCCTGCCTTGTAATCCAATTCCGCGGATGGCTTGAGATTGTCCTTCCGAAAGCCAGAGCCGCGCCTCCCCCATCTTTCCAGCATGTCCTCCTTCAGTGCCGGCCAATCCAGGTTCAGGTAGCCTCCCATCTCCTCTACGTCCCGACGCGCTTCTGCGTTCTCAATGAACAGGACAACATGGCGCGCCTTCTCAAAATCCAAAGCGCCTTGAGAGTCTGCAATCATTTCATACCATGAGATGAATTGCTCCACCTCTGCAATGTTGAGTTGAATATGCGGGTGAATCCATGGGGTAGCGTGGAGGCCGTGGGCGGAGGAAGGAAGAGAAGCAACTGTTGGTAGCATCTGTGAGTACCTTTGAGAGACTTTGACAAAAGATTGTTCCCGGCCAGAACCCCAGATGTGGAAACAAAAGGGGCAATACCCCCTGAAGTTGTCCTCAAGTCGGGAAGTTATTGATCAAAGAATCTGTAAGGAGATTGGATGCAGCCAGTCAAGAGAGGGAGAGAGAGAGTGAGAGAGAGTGATAGAGTGATAATAAGATGAATTCCTTCCTTTTCAATCCAATCCAATCTGATGTGATAAAGTGATGATCCAATGTGATGATCTCCCTTAAAACCTGGATTTGAGAGTGAAGTATTTAAGTCCTCCCTCTCAACCCTAACCTAAGTACAACTGCAAGTAAGCAAGAATGATGGAATACAACCCCTAAGCCACAGAACCCTAGCCCAACCCTATCCCTCCGTCCCCCGTCCCATAACCCATGCTCCACCTCTCCTGCCCCATGCCCCTTCCGTGTTGCCCGCTGGTTTTTCCTTCTCATGATGCGTCCGCCCAACAACGCGTTCCAGGTATCCGGGGCGTACCTGCATGATCCAATCAGCCCATCTTGCAATGCGCGATCCGCTTGATCTGCGCGAGCCGTCCAATCCACGCAAGCCTTCCAATCTGCGCAAGCCTTCTGATCCGCGCAAGCTTTCTGATCTGCGCAAGCCTTCCGATCCGCGCAATCCGTCCGGTCCGCAATCTGCGCAATCCGTCTGTCTCCCGTCTCCAGGTGCTGAGCCAAACCAGACCACTGCTGAGCCTACCTGACTGCTGCTGAGCCCGCAGCGCGGCTAGCTGCGGCAAGGCCCTACCCATTGCTGAGGGCGCCGCCACTGCTGAGCCCGCCGCTATTGCTGAGCGCGCCTCCCGCAGCCTTTTGCCAACTCGCGTCTATAAAAGAGCACCACACTGCCCGCGGACATCTGCGGGCGGTCTGGTCCATTTCCTTTCCCACCCTTTCTGCCTTTGGGAAAGGGGTGGGTGATCCTAGTATTGTTGCGCGCGCCCGTCCACGGACGGACGCAGGAGAGGTGAAGGGATGAGAATAGATCCCACCCCGGTCAGGGAGGCCGGATTTCCACTGGCCTGAGTGATCAAATTTTTCTGATCACCTGAAAATCAAAAAAAAATATTTTTTTCTTTTTTCCGCTCTATTTGTAGAATCCGTTGTAAATAGTCTAACAGGGCCTCCTGCCCATATAAGGAGGGCTCTCCCCTGCCTTTTGGGAGGGGAGGACATGGCATCCTATCATCATCAGATCCTACCATACCAGGGAGTATCATTATCATCTTGAAATTAAATCATCCGTGGGGTCTCATTCCCCTTTATCTGAGACTAAAATTTGGGTATATCTATGATTGCCCCTTGATCCTTGAGCCTCCATACTCAAAACCCTGATCCTTGATCCTTATCACCAACCAATAGCTTTGCTGGTTGAAGAAGAATTCAACTGATTGAATTCTTGAGTGTGTTACTGTTAAGTTCTGAGGTATCACCACTGGACATGCAGGCACGGATCTCAGTCAGATGGGGGAGCAGTGGAGATACTCCACATCACTCTTATTTCAAACCTGGTGGAGAATCTCATAACTCTGATCTAAAACCCTTTGTCATCCCCGGATCCTCATTGATTGCTCTTGTCTCTCCCACTCTTCTCTACTCTTTCTCATACTCTCATCTCCCTCTACTTTTCTGACTCAAATTAACCCCATGAGCCCTGTCTGTGTGCCCGGTGAGATATTTCTCTCTCTCTCTCTCTTATTCTCATCTTGTCTCTTTTATTGACTCAACCTTATATCTGATTTGCACCGCCAGTCTCATCTCTTCTCTCATCTCCATGATCATTGTTGTCACTCCTTGCCTTGTCTACTCCTCATACCTCAGCCTGTCACCCTTCTCACCACCAAATGTCCAATTTTTGTCACTATTTCTCAATCACTCGTGTTTCATCTCTTTGTTGAATTGCTCTGCTGTTTTTAGTTCCCAGTTTTTAGTTTTAGCAATACATCAAATTAACACGGTTAAAAGCCAAAAGGAACTCTTTTGACAACCAAATCTCAAACCCCTCAATTTGCGAATAACTATAAATGGGAAACAATGGCCGGCTTGATGTCAGAAGGATTCCGGCAGGCCATGTTGAAAAATTCTCTTGATACCATCCCTAGACCCAGCGAGGACAACTACAGTGTATGGAAGGACAAGATGGATGCCATCCTAGATGTTTGCGGATGCTCAAAATCTATCAATGACGACTTGTCGGTTCTAGATTTGGATGTCAACAACAAGATCAAACTTCTCATCATCTCAAGGTTAGAAGATTCGAAACACAATAACATAGTCACTCCTCAAAATAAGAACTCAGCAAAACTACTGTGGAAGACCATCATCAACAAGTATGCCTCTCTGCAAGCATCAAATAGGGCGAGGATATTCAAAGATTTTCTTTACCTGACATTCATGCCGGATCAGATCAAGGAATTCATAACCAAGGCTAGGGTCTGTCTAAAGAAAATGTCTGAAGTTGGCATTGTCCTCCCCAACAACATCCTAGCATACCATCTACTATTCAAATTTCCCAAATTGATGAAGGACATTAAGCTTCAAATCATGCACACAGACAAGGAGCTGTCTGTCAAATATGTTTTAAACCATCTTAGCCAGTTGAATAATGAATCTAAAGCTCAGACTACGTGGGGAAATCAACAATCTCAAACTGAAGTGGCTCTGATCAATTTGAAGCCCAATGCGTCAAATGCTGTCGACAAATCCGGAGAGCGATGGAGATGCACTGAGGGATTCTATAATCCAAGACAAGACAAACATCATTCTGCGGACAACTGTTGGAACCTGCATCCCAAAGTAGCGCCAGACTGGTGGCAAGAAGAACAAGCCAAATGGAAGTCTTGCAAGACTCAGTCTAAATCGAATCCAGTCACTCACTATCTGGCTCTGCTCTCAATGTGGATTGATCACGGAAATCCAAAATCCAAATTTATTCTGGACAGTGGTGCATCTATACACATGATCATCAACAGCCAGTACTTCATTGATATGACTCTGAGCAATAGTCAATCCATCAAAACTGGTAAGGAGGGAGCGGAACTTGAGATAAGGGGAAGAGGTACCGTCCCACTGGTTTGGAACGATTTCACTCTTGAACTGGCCAATGTATTTTACGTACCTAGCCTGGTCAAAAACCTCATAAGCGCCGGAGCCCTCAACCAATCTGGATTTAGGTTACATGCTAGCAAAAATTAATTCAACATGTCTAAGGACGGGTGCAGGATCTTTGGTGGTACAATTGTAGGCAACCTGTATACGTTGGAGACCCCTAAATTCAATTGAGTATTGCATCCGGGTTACTCGGCAAATGTGACTTGGACGGCAGACGAGGAACTCATGGAAATTCATCAAAATTACGGCCACGCCTCCATCTCTAGGTTGGAAAAAGTTACAAAGCACATTCCTGTTGAAACAAAGAACAACTTTGAGTGCATTCACTGCGTCAAGAGCAAGATCACAAAATCCTTGTTCAAGGGAACCTCTCCAAGGGCAACAAAGGTTTTTGAACAGATTCATCTTGATCTCATGGGACCGCTCAAACCACAATCCAAGGGTGGTCATTGGTTTATTCTAACCCTGGTAGACAACGCAACTGGGTACATTGGTGATTTCCCGTTGAATTCTAAGGAGGAAACTCCTGAAATTGTCATTGATCTGATTGAGAAAGAACGTAGACGTCAAGGATACTACCCGTCTCAAGTATGTTTGGATGGGGGTTTGGAATTTGTCAATCACAAGCTGCAAAATTTCTACGACAAGAATCACATCTGTCAAGTCATCTCCAAGCCTTACCACCCAGAACACAATGGCAAGGCAGAAAGGGCAAACCAAACCATCGTTGAGTCAACCAGGACTATCCTCAAGGACGCCCTCATACCTGCAAACCTGTGGCACAAAGTAATCAAATTTAGTGCCTTGATGCTCAACCAAATACCAAGGGAAGCTCATCCTGACTCACCATGGTCTCGGATTCATGGGTACTTGTTACCGTCTACGTATCTCAAACCAATTGGTAGTCCCTGTGTCTATTTACTGTCACAGCAAAAGAGGGGCCTCAAATTCAAGGAAAAAGGGGACGAGGGAATACTTGTAGGCTTCAATCCCATCTTCCGTTCCTATTGCATCCTTACTAAATCTCTCTCTATTGTTTGCTTGAAACACGTGAAGTTTTTAAAAATGCCAATTCCGCAAAACTCAATTTTGACCATATCAACCGACAACTGGACTGAAGAGTCACAGATCAAGAGCCCAAGTAAAACACGCTGTGAGGAGGTTAGTCAGGAGGAATCCTGGCAGAGAAATACTCCAGCGTTCATGGACTATAGGGATGGGTCCAAAGATGGGTCATCCTCTGACCCAGATATCAGCTTTAAATCTGAAGTGGAGTTGTCGGACGTTGAGGATTTGGTTTCACATCCTCTTGCTAATGAACCAGTGAGTGCTGCGCAACCTCAAGCATCCATTGTGGGATCATCGCTACGGCCCACAAGAACCCTCAGAGATTGGGCTGCTATCAAACCACCTCAATGCTACAGTTTCTTTCATTACTACAAGCCAAAAAGCTATGAAGATGCTGTAAATTGTGAAGAAAGTCAGAAGTGGATCTTGGCAATGGATAGCGAACTGACGTCGATCAAATCCTTCAATGTGTGGGAAAAATTTGACGGACCCAAACCATTGAACCCTCTTTGGACGACCTGGATCTTCAAAATCAAGGAAAATTGCCATGGCAATCAGGTGAAGTTCAAAGCAATACTGTGCGTACAGGGCTTCAACCAAATAGAAGGAATCGACTTCTTCAAAACCTTTGCGCCCACGGGAAAACCTTCAACGCTCCGTCTACTGCTGGTATATGCCTTGAAGTCCGGGCAGAAAGTTCGGCAGTTTGACGTGAAAAGTGCATTCCTACACTCTCCAATAGAGGAAGATGTCATCATCAGAACTCCTAAAGGCTCTAAGCGAGCTTCCAAATTTCTCAAACTCAAAAAATCACTATATGGATTGAAACAATCTCCCAAGAACTGGTACAAGACGTTGACGGACTGGTTCAAGGAGATTGGTTTCTATGAATCGGCGTGAGACCCTTGCCTATACCTATCTGTGGATGGTAAGTTGCGACTCTTCTTCCACATGGATGACCTAATCCTCATGGGAGATGGTCAAGGCTTTGAGGAAAAATTCAAACAAAAGTTCAAGATATCAACATGCCAGGATCCAAACACCATTCTTGGAATGAAGATAGCGGTTAAGGAAAACAAAATACTGCTCAGTCAACCCAGCCACATTCAACACGGACTTGAAGAACTAGGACTGACGGATTGCAGAGAGTCAAAAACTCCTCTCACCCGGAACCTCCAGCTCAGACCGGCCACTGACCAGGAACACTCAGAATTTCAAGCATTGAACATCAACTATTGATCAGCAATTGGTTTGTTAAACCACATAGCTTTCTATACCAGGCCCAATGTCAGTTTTGCTGTGTTGAGCCTGGCCCGCTTCAACATTAAACCAGGAATCACACATTGGAATGAGCTAAAGAAAACCTGGAAATATCTGAAGTCAACTCAACATTATCAACTTGAACTCAAACACATCCCTCACTCAAAGCCACTGGAAATATTCTCTGATGCGTCCTGGGCTGACAATCCCAATACTTGCAAATCTCAAACTGGATATCTCTGCTTGGTCTTTGGAAGCCTAGTGTCCTGGAACAGCTGCAAACAAAGGAATATCACCTGGTCTTCCACCAACGCCAAGTTGAATGCGCTGGTGGATGCTTATCAAAAAGCTACATGGATCAAAGAACTTGTCAACAAAATCTTCAACTTGTCATTAAAGGTTATTCCTCTCAATATTGGCAACAGCGGATTGGACGACAAAATTCGCAAGATTGGCTCAAACTCAAAAACCCAACACCTTGACTTGAAGACAAAGGGAATGAGGGATGAACTCCAAGCTCAAAGGATTGAAATCAATCTCATAAAATCCTCTAAAATGTTAGCAGATGCCTTGAATAAGGCATCCCCAGTCCAAAGTATAGCACTCCTGTTTCCTTTCATTCACTCAAGCCCTCGGTGATTGCATTTCTCTTTGCTCGTTTTCTCTATTTTTCTGTGTTTTCATCTTGGCCCCACACCGGTAATATCTCATCGGGCAAGGTGGGGTGTTAAGTTCTGAGGTATCACCACTGGACACGCAGGCATGGATCTCAGTCAGACGGGGGAGCAGTGGAGATACTCCACATCACTCTTACTTCAAACCTGGTGGAGACTCTCATAACTCTGATCTAAAATCCTCTTGTCATCCCCGGATCCTCATTGATTGTTCTTTTCTCTCCCACTCTTCTCTACTCTTTCTCATACTCTCATCTCCCTCTACTTGTCTGACTCAAATTAACCCCATGAGCCCTGTCTGTGTGCCTGGTGAGATATTTCTCTCTCTCTCTCTCTTATTCTCATCTCATCTCTTATATTGACTCAACCTTATATCTGATTTGCACTGCCAGTCTCATCTCTTCTCTCATCTCCATGCTCATTGTTGTCACTCCTTGCCTTGTCTACTCCTCATACATCAGCCTGTCACCCTTCTCACCGCCAAATTTCCAATGTTTGTCACTATTTCTCAATCACTCGTGTTTCATCTCTTTGTTGAATTGCTCTGCTGTTTCCAGTTCCCAGTTTTTAGTTTTAGCAATACATCAAATTAACAGTTACACCACTCCTGATCCCTTTATCCAAACATACTGGTCCTGATCATCCTTTGATTATTTTTCTGGAACCAGTCACGTTTGAATGAAGAGGTTTTATTAAGCTTAAAAACCTGGAGTGTTAAACCTCCCTTTATTTCTTTTGAAGTTGAATTCCGCCATGCTACTCTTGAGTCCCTTGAGAAGTATTGGGTTATTCTTGTTTGAATCAGTTATTTTTTTGCTTCTAGAGCTTCTTCAAACAATTAGCTTTGTCTTGTGCAGCCACCCACAGTTATCTGGTACCCTTCAAGCGCTTGATTGCGGAGAGTTGGGCAGGTTCATTGAGAACCTGGAGGTTGTTTGGGATTGAGTTGATCTTTCCTAAGCTTCTGCTGACCACCAGAGCTATTAGCTTGTGGGATTTGTCACTTAAAATTTCCTTGTCTTGCTGAACTCTGAACAATCCTTGACTTCTTCTATCCAAGTTTTCCCCAGAATCATCTTGCCTCAGATAGTGTTGTTTTCCCAGCTACCAACTACTATCATCTTTATCCTCTTAAATTTGGACCCTTGTTCACCAGGTTCTGGACTTTGATCTTGGTTACATTTAAATATTTTTGTAACACTCAGGAGGGCAGCCTAAACAGCACCTTTCCCCTCCACAGAACTGCCACGGCCTAGCACCATTTGGAGTCTTACAGCGTCTTTAGCCTCTTGGCATTTTCAATCTTCCTGTGGTACTCTTCAAACATGGTATCCTCCGGCTATCTCCTCCTCTAGCTTCTCTGGAGCTTATCAATACAATCCGGCTAGGAAACAACATGAGGAATCCAAACTTAACAAAGCTCCTCCTATGCCACCCGCAATCCTTTGTAAAACAGTCAAACTTTGATCCTCCCCTGAACCTCCTTCCTCTGTGGTGGAAGACATGGACATAGAAACGGAAACTCTGATGGAAAGGTTTAAAAACCACACTGATCCTTCTCCTTCACCTGTTGCAAAACCCCAACCTGCTGATTCTTTCATAATCCCTGCTTCACCTGAGCATCCTCCCTCCACCTAGCCCAAAGTTTGGTTCTAGAGGGGAATCTCTAAGGACCCCCCCCAACCCTGTGGAAGGGGTACTAAAAAGAATCTCTGATCTGAAAATTCTTGATTTATCTGTTGCTGAGCTCCTGTCAATTTTGCCTTCTGTTGCTGAAGGGATGAAGAAAAGCATCTCTTGTCAATGTGTGGAAATTGGCTCTGACAAATTGAAGTTTTCCTCTGGAACAATCCTTGAGGAATCTGGCGGAGTTTACTCTTCCTCAGATTTTAACCTGTACTCTTGTCCACTTGGTTCTTTTCCTTGTTTTCTTGGCAAATTGGATAATATGGTTTCTCTCCTGGTCAATTCTGGTTCTCAACTTCACTTAATTTTGGATTCTGTAGCCTGAAAACTCAAGCTCAGTCCTTGAGTTAGCTTCAAATCTGAAGTGTATGGAATAGGGAATCAGTGTTGTGAGTTAGTTGGTTTTGCTGAATATTTTCCAGTTCAAATTTGTCAAAATATTGTTGGAACCTTTCATTTTTGGGCTACTTGTTTGGAAGGACCTATGATCTTGGGTTAACTGTTTTTAATGGACTTTGGTGCTAACTTGATTTTTTCTGATCAATTTGGGGAGAGAATCCTTCTTCCCAATGCTGATGGGAGGAATATTGAAGTTCCTCTCTGCTCCTTGGATTCTGTTTGTTGGGAAAGTGATTTCCCTGGTCATCCTCCTCAATAAGTTAAAAAGGGGAATCAAAAGGAAACTTCTAATTCCTCTCATTTTTTAGCGGAGTAGTTGATTCTAATGATAGTTGTAGTTCTTACCAGCCTTGGACTTCAAATCAAGGATCAAATCTCACCCCAGAGGGTTATTTTTCTTTTTTATCATCATTTTCTTCTGATCTGAAAAGTATTAAAAAGAAAAAATCCCAAAATATTCCCTCTCTCTCTTGACATGTGGTTTCTCCTTTTCCTTGTTCTCTTAATCCTGTTCAATTTTCTCTTAGTTCTGGTGCTAATCTCTGCAATGAGTATAAACTAGATCCTGATCTTAATTCTCTTCTTAATGGTTTTGGTATGGAGGAATATGGACTTCAGTGGACGGACTTGGGGGTCAAAGTAAGTCCTCCCAATTATGCACAACCCGGGCATTCTTCTGCCATCATTTTTGAAACTCTACCTTGTTCCACACCTGTGAGCAACTTATTATCCCTTGGTTCTTCTTTTATGTAAAACGAACCCTTGGAGGACGTTTCAGAAAATGGGACGTGGAAAATATTGGAACTTGGTATCAGTCTTTGCAGTCAGGTCTTGCTGGTCCATGCTTTGAGGAAACAGGAAATTCTCTCTTTTTCCACCAAGTATAAAAAATTTGCTAAAAAGGTCCAACCCATCAATTGGCCCATGCCCCTCACCCTTAATCCTCCTCTCATGCGCCCTCCCTTATCCCTTGGTACTTACTGTTGTTTATCTTGATCTCTTTCTGGTCCCTTTGTGCCTTGTGGTTGTGTCACTGAAGAACATCTGAAAGTGGTCAACTTTGGTCCAGATGGATGGCTTCTTCATGATGAGTTGAATTTGATCAAAAATGTCTTATCTCTGAGGTAAAAGTCTGTTTCCTTCTGTGAAGAAGAGAGAGGTCTCTTGAAAGAATCCTATGGTCTCCCTTACATTATCCCCATAGTTGAGCACAATCCTTGGCAAAAGACAAAGATTCTGATCCCTGCTGCTAAAGTTAACAAATTTATCAAGTTGATCTGCAAACAAGTCCATACTGGTCTATATGAAAAGTCAACTTCCAGTCATTCCAGCCCTGTTTTCTGCGTCCTTCAAATTAACGGTAAAGTTAGAGTAGTTCACAATCTCCAACCTCTCAACAAAGTTACAATTAAAGACTCTGGTGTTCCTCCTGCTATTGAAGAATTTGTGGAATCTTTTTCTGTGAGGGCTTGCTATGGTATGGCAGAAATTATGGGTTGCTATGAAAAACAATCTCTACATCCTATCTCTTTTCCTCTCACTACCTTTGATACTCCTCTTGGTTGATTCAAGATTAATTGATTGCCTGAAGGTGCCACCAATTTGGTTGCGGTCTATCAGGCTCAGATGATATGGATCCTCCAGGATGAAATTCCTGATCATTCTGTGATCTTTATTGAAAATGGAAGAATTAAATGTCCAGTGTCTGATTATGATAAAAATCTCCTATATTCAAATTAAGTGATTTGTTGATTCTTTTGGGAATACACTACTACTTTTGAAAGGATTCTGTTTTGAATCAAGGAATTGGGCCTGACTTTTTCTGGATCCAAATTGGCTCCTTGTGTCCCTGCTATGTAAATTTTTGGCCATGTGTTCTTCAAGGAAGGAAGAAGGATGGAACCATCCAAAGTCAAAATAATAATCTCTTGGCCCAATCCAATAAATCCCAGTGAAGTTAGAGGCTTTCTAGGTGTTTTAATTTATGTTCAAATCCTCATTCCATCTTTATCCAAAATATGTGCCCCCTTGCATTGTCTAACCAGGAAAGAAGCTGTATGGATTTGGACCCAAGCTTCTGAACATTTTTTTAAGTTGCTCAAAACAATTGTTGGGAAAGACAAAGTTTTTAAAAAGATCTCTTATGGACCAGGATCTGGCAAGATCAAGCTGGCTGTTGAGTCTAGTTATCAATCTTTTGGGGCTGTTCTTACTCAGGAAGATGAAAATTGTTGGGACCGTCCTGCTCTTTATGAATCCTTTTTATTTTCAGATGTGGAATCCAGATACTCTCAACCAAAAATGGAACTCTGCGGCGTGGCTCAAATGTTTAAGAAACTTCAAAAAGTCCTCTGGGGTCAACATTTTGAATTACAAGTGGACGCTCAATCCATCATTAAAACAATCAATGCTCCCAGCCTTCCAAATGCTCCTATGACTTGTTGGGTGGATTTTATTCAGTTTTTCTCTTTCAATATTGTTCACAGGCCTGGAAAATCTTTCACCATGCCTGATGGTTTATCTTAACATCCTTGGGGAGATAATGAATTGGATTTTGGACTGGATTTTGAAAAGGAGGAACCTATAATTTGACCTGTCTTCTTGTTCTCCTCTCAAGATAATTCTGGATTTCAGCAGGGTTTCTGGTTTAAATTAGAGAATTAACTTTCAACTCTCCAAAGACCCCCTGATCTTTCTGTCAAAGAATTTTGATCCCTTGAATGAAATTCCTCTAATTTCTTTGTCCAAGTTTCTAGGCTTATGAAAAGAGGAAATCCTTGTTCTCTAATTGTTGTTACAATCCCTTTTAAGCAAAATTCAATCCTTGAAAATCTCCATGAGGATCTTGGTCATTGTGGGGAAACCAAAACTTCTTGATTCATATCCAAACAATTCTGGTGGCCTCCACTGAGAAAGCCATCTCTCAATGGTGCTGGAGTTGTGAAGTTTTTCAGAAATTTGATCTTAGGCACTCAGCTGAACTTTTTTATCCTACTGGGGAGTCCACTGTCTTTGGAAGGATTGCTATAGATGTAGTTCATATTAAGGAAGGTGGTGCTAAGTATCTCATTATGGCTAGAGATGGATTTTCTGTATGGGTTGAAGCAAAATTAAATAAGAATCTCAGCTCTGAATCAGTGGCAGCTTTCCTCTGTGTGAACTGGACAATGGTTCATGAATTGGCTTAATCTTATTCTACTGATGGAGGCTCTGAATTTGGTGGAAAAATTTCTGAAATGATCCAATCACTTCCTGGAAAACATCAGGTTACTACTCCTTATTATCCCAAAGGCCAAGGAATGGTGGAACAAGGCCTTGCTCCTTTGAAGGCTGCTCTTTTAAAACTGGCTGGTGAGAGTGGAAAGAATTGTTTCAAATTTCTTCCTCTGGTTCTCTTCTCTGATTGAATCTCAACTAAATGGACCACTGGCTAATCACCTTGAAAAATTATTTTTGGTCAAAGGGCTGTCCTTCCTCTTGATCTTGAAATGGAATCTTTCCTGGGTATCTCATTGGAGAAGGTTTCCTCAACCACTGATCTATTAGTTGCCAGATCCAAGCCAATGGAGAAAAGGGAAGAACTTTGTGAAAAATCTAATCAGGAGATGATGGAATCAAGAAAAAATCAGTTCAGTATTGGGAAGATAAGCATGCAAATTCAATCAGGGATCCTTTAAATTCTGGTGATCTAGTTTTGGCTTATAATCAATCCTTGGAGACTCAGGGGGGAAAGCTCTTTTCAAATTGTTCAAGCGGTCCTTATTGGGTGGTTTTTCAAGTCAGAGGTGGATCCCATGTTTTGGAAGAACTGGATGCTACTTGGTTGGCCGGAAGGTTCTGTACCTATCAAATCAAGAGGCTTCATTTTTGTAGGGGAACTTTGGGGTCAAAGTAAGTCCTCCCAAGTGTGCACAACCAGGGTCATCTACTGAATTTTTTTGTTGTTGTAAAACTCTGCTTTATGCCAAATACGTGAGCACCTTGGAAGGCCTTTTTGTTTTTCCTCCTGCAACTGGGAGTGCTCTCTTGGATGGATCAAGATTTTTTTTCCCTCAGCTCTTAAATCACTCTCAAGATCAAGAAATGGCCAATTTTTTTCTATTGTAACCGTTTTTCCTTTTCTCAATATCTTCAAAATCTCAAGATGCAGACTAGGGACTGTAATTTTGGGAGAGATGTGGTGACCAATTTGGTACACCTCAAGAAAAGGGGGAAAATTTAGAAATTTTTCTTAGTTTTTTGTCTTATCAAAAAATAACAAAAATGTTGCTATGGGTAACCTTCCTCTTTTGTTCCTCCCAACTCCTCCCTGTCCTAGAGGTCTAGGAAGGGCTCTTCAGGGTGTTCCAATCCCCAGATCTTTGTTCAACTCCAGCTTTTTGCACTTGCGGACCAATTTTTTGCCAAACGTGCATGGGCAGTCATCCCAACTCTCATCACCCCTCATCCATCAATCTTTGATCCCCAACCTCTCAACTTCATCAATTCCTTCTTGAAATACCCCAAGATCATCATGCAATTGATTGAGCAGACCTCAGTCCAACTAAACCAAGAGCCAATTCAAATATCATTATCACCAAACTCAACTTGCTGACTCTCCTCATCAGAATACCCCCCCTCCTTCACCTTGATCCCCCCAATCAACCTCATCATCCTCATCCCCACGCCAAAAGAGGCCATGAAGCCAAAAGAGATCAATGAAAAAAAAGATTGCCGCAATCAATCATCCTTGCCATTAAGGATTCCCTTCCTCACCAGCCATCCCCATCTCATCTGGATTACCCCTCTCCTATCAATCTTCCTGACGTCCCACCTCTGCCCAATTGCTGGCGGTTATCTGAAAGCCCATCCTCTTCTGCAAAATTGCAAGCAACATTGATCAAAATCATCTTGGTCACCCTTCAATCAGCCACAACCTCTTTCGCCGCCCATAATCCGCAAACGCTTTTGTAGCCCTGCATCTGCAAAGTTGCAGATGTTCATCCACCTGCCGCCCATCTGTCAACCGGAAGACATTCATCCAACCACAGATGCACATCTGCTTTCCGCTGTCATCCTTGAAGCAGGCTTGTTTCCTTTTTCTCAGTTTTTTTTCTCACATGTCATAATCTTCATGTTGCCATCATTTTTGCTTTCATTACTAGTTCCCCTGGTCCATCAAAAAAAATAAAAAAAATTCTGCTCTAATTTGTAGTTATCTCTTGTAAATAGTCAAAAGGGCCTCTTTCCCATAAAAGTAGGGGCTCTCCCCTGCCTTTTTTGCCCCATCATCAGCTATCATTCATCATCCATCTTATGGTATTGATCCATCATCCAACCTTCTGATCAATAAATAAGGGTATACCCCTGCAAGTATCATCATTGTCATCATCATTGTCATAAAGCTGGATATATCTGTTGATTTTCCTCCAATCCTCATCCTTATCACCAACCAATAGAGTTGCTGGTTGAATAAGAATTCATTTGGTTGAATTCTTGAGTGTATTGAAATTCTCCTTTGATCCCTTTCTATGACCACTTTGATCTTGATAATTCATTTGATTTTCTTTCTGGAACCAGTCATGTTTGACTGAGAGGTTTCTTAAAGCTTGAAACCTGGAGTTTTGAACCTCCCTTTATTTCTTTAAAGTTGAATTCCGCCACACTATTCTTGAGTTCCTTGAGAAGTTCTGGGTTATTCTTTTTTGAATTTTTTACTGCTTTTCTTCTAGAGCTTTGTAAAACAAATTGCCTTGTTTTGCACAGACAACCACAGTTATCTGGTACCCTTCAAGAACTTGATTGCATAGAGTTGGGCAGGTTCATTAAGAACCTGGAGGTTGTTTGGGATTGAGTTGATCTTTCCTAATCTTCTTCTGACAACCAGAGCTATTAGCTTGTGGTAATTGTTACTTACAACTGCCTTGTTCTATTGAAATCTGAACAAACTTTAACTTAGTTTGTTAAAGTCTTTTCCCGCACCATCCTGCCTGGGATAGTGTTGTTCCATTGCTTCCAAATACTATCAAAATTCCTCCTTTCAATTGATTCTTTATTCACAAGGTTCTGGATGTTGATTCTGGTTACATTTAAATATTTTTGTAACGCTCAGGAGGGTAGCCTAAACAGCACCTTCTCCCCTTGACAGAATTGCCTGCGGCCTGGCACTGTTTGGAGTCTTACACCATCAGAAAAATCTCAGAACAATAACACTCTTGCCTTTACAGAATACAGGGACGCACCAAAAAATCTGTTATCCTTGGATTCTGATGAAATCTGGACCTCAGATCCAGCTTCATCTGAAGAGGAAGGTTCAGAAACTCAGTCTCATCTCAGCATATTGCGCCTCCACCTCAACCACCACCTCCTGCTTCTCAACCATCTATAAATATCCAAGAACGCTTCATGATTAAGCCACCCCAGAGGTAAGGCTTTTATCACTATTAAAAAACAAGGAGTTATGAACATGCAGTTGCCTGTGAAGAAAGCAGCCAATGGATTACCGCTATGGATGTTGAATTTTTGTCTATTGGGTCTCTCAATGTATGGGAAGACTATGAAAGATCAGAATTGCTAAATCTCATTTGAATGGTCTGGATCTACAAGCTCAGGGAGAATTTACATGGCAACCCATTCAAATAAAATTCACGTATCTGTGTGCAAGGCTTTAATCAAATTGAGTGACTGGATTATTTTGAAACCTTCGATCCCACCAGAAACCATCCACTCTACAATTACTTCTCCTATAAGCTCTCAAATTTTATCAGAAAGTACAACAATTCAATGTTAAAAGTGCATTCCTCCACGTGAAAATGGAAGAGGAGGTCCTCATTCAAACGCCTAAGGGCTCAAATAGTGTTTCAAGATTTCTCAAGCTAATAAAATCATTGTACTTACTAAAACAGTTGCCCAAGAACTGGTAAAAAAACCTGAAAGCATTGTGCAAGGAAAGAGTATTTTGGTAATCTGCATTCAATCCCTGTTTATACCTGTCTGAAGATGGCAAGTCTTGTATCTTCTTACACATTGATGATCTGATTTTGGTTGGAAAAGGTCAAGGATTCAAACAAAAATTCCTGTTCAAGTTCAGAGGATCTATGTTTCAGGATCCAAACACCATTCTGGGCATGAAGATTAAAGTAGAACCCAGCAGGATACTTCTGAGACAACCAAACCATATCAAACATGGCCTGGAAGAACTAGGCTTGACCAACTGTAAAGGATTGACCACACCCCTCACTTGCAATCTTCAACTCAATCCCGCCTCCAATGCAGAACAAAAGGCCCTCAAGGCACTCAGCATCAATTATTGGTTGGCAATAGGAATGCTTGACCACATAGCTTGCTACACCAGATCAAACATCAGCTTTGCGTTTTCCATTTTAGCTTGATGTTTAGTTAAGCCTGGAATCACTCACTGGAACAAATTAAAGATAACATGAAAATATCTGAAACTCACCCAGGACCATTGTCTCCAGCTTAAATGTAGGTCAGGATTGGATCCTTTGAAAGTTCTCTCAGATGCTTCTTGGGCTGAAAATACAGACACTTGCAAGTCTCAAACTGGCTATCTGTGCATATCTTTTGAAATTCTTGCATCCTGGAATGGCTGTAAGCAGAAAAACATTGGGTGGTCCTCCACTGATTCCAAATTAAACATTCTTGTAGAATTGTATCATGAGGCCATGGGGATCAAGTCATTGATGAACAAAATATTCTCAGTGCCAATAGAGATCATTCCCCTGAACATTGACAATAGTGGATTGGAAGACAAAATTTTACAATTTGGCTTGAACACCAATACAAGGCATCTAGATTTAAAGAGCAAAGGAATGAGAGACAAACTTAATGCTAATAGAATTGGAATAAAAACTGTAAAAACATCCCACATGTGAGAGGAATCATTGACTAAGGCCTCTTATATTTAAAGTATCTTGCTTCTGTCTTCCTTCTTTTTTTCTGATATCTCATTGGGAATGGAGGGATGTTAAGTATTTGTTAAGTTTAAACATCTCATATTCACACGCACATAGAATATTTGGAGGATGCAGACACTCCAATTCTGGAGTGTCTGGAAGTCAAGGTAGGCACAGCCTTGACTGATCCAAGGTCCAACTTGGGGGAAAACCAAAATCTGTAACAACACCTCATGATACAAATCTGTCAGACTCCCTTGATTACTCATAACTGTCTTATTCTTTCATTCCCTTTTTTTCTTTTCTTCTTGTTTCTCCTCTCTTTCCCTCATCCTTGTTTCATTTTATCCTCCAACTCCTCAAGCCCTGTCTGTGTGCCTAGTGCAATATCTGTTCAAACATTGACCTCTCCTACTTAAATTTCTGACTTTTCATTCTAGCTTGTGGCTCTGATTTCTTCCCATTATCCTCAGTCTTAACTGTTGTGCTCTCAAATTCCATTCTAACCATGTTCCTCAAAGCCTGATGTTGGTACAGTCTGATACTTACTGTCTTCCTGAGTCTGCTGTTGATCTTCTTCCTTTCTCCTCAGTTCCCAGTTTTGAGTAATATCAATCTCAAATTCTTAACATAAGGGAGTTCTGAGCTCTTCCTGGTTTTTTCCTCAGGGGCTCAAAACCCATTGAGTTATCCCCAATGAGAAGTAAGGCATTATTCAATCATTTGAGAGGATATTCAATGTAAAGTTTGAATTTACATGAATTTAGCATAGAAGTAAACCTTTTGGGAATCATTAAATAATCAGGGTAGTGAAATGATCTCCCTTTTTTTATCATCAAGGGCTCAAACTACATTGAATAATCCCCAATGAGAAATAAGGGCCTGATACTCAGTGGGGGGAATTCCCAATGTAAAGTTTTAATTTATACACCAGAAGTTCAATAAATCACTCTTATTACTTAAAAATCAATCAAATTAACGGTGGAGTGTCCACAGAGAAAGTATAAATTAAGACACAATGCCTTATAAACAGACCCTTTCAGCTGTTTATCCACCAAAACCACATTAATAATACAAATGTAGTATGTATGCCTCTTGGCAATCATACTAAAAAAGTTTTTATATACAGTTGAACTTCATATTCTCTGCATGGAAAGATTTTCAAGAAAATTTGAAATTAATAAGGTTTTAATCAATATCCAATAACAGCAATTTTTCTAAGATTTATCTATACTATGGGATATGGACCATAAAATAGTATCTCCAAAGAAATAAATTATTATTTGCATCTATATTCTGTTAATTTGGAAACATCTGGGGACTCATAGCTTAGTTTAAATTAATGTTGGATCCCCTTCTTTATAATGTGCATTATCAAGTTTTTTATTCCATAATTAATACTTAAAAAAGCATATTTATAAGATATTATAAATCATTATCAAAATCTATCATAAAATTGTAAACCACTTCATGATTGTTTATTCTGGGTTTTGTGGTGGTGTTAAAAATTGAAATTGGTTTCAGATAGTTCCAGGGTAAGCCTAGTACTTGGCCACTATACTAACAAGAAATATGAGCTTTGCAGAAATTTTGAAAACTATATTTTTCTTGTGGCCAACAGAGCTGATACTTGATGATGGTTCAGGGGCCTTTTGGCTTATTCAAAATTTCATCCCAGACATCTTTCATGAATTTTTTCAGCTTTCTACTATTGCAGAGCAAGCTTCAAAAGTAAGAAAATAACATAAATAAATAAATAGCATAGTAAAGGAGAAATAATATTAAAATATTATTTCCAATTATAATTCTACATAAAATTAAAGGTAGGTTCACTCACTGACACTTACCTCAAATTCCCACTGCTTATATTTTTAAATAATTTATGAAAATTTATAAAGAGACATAGCCTTGGGATTTGGACCATTTTAATTTTCCCATGAAACCCCATGTATAGGTTTCACAATCAATTTTGTGTCAGAATCCAGGAATTCTGTGATTTAGAGGAGTTATGGAAGGAAATTTTATTTTTCACAATTCCCGCACGCAGCCACGGCAACCAATACATCCCTGCGCGGCTGAGCAGAAGCACTGACACCCCGTCTGCTTAGCCTGACAAGCCGGGTACGTAGCCCCAGGAATCTGAAAGGTATGCAGCTTCCGGACTACGGACTGACAGACTGACAGAAGGCTTGAGAAGCCAAGGTACAACCTAAAAGTGCTACAACAAATACGGGGACATACAAGATATGTAATAAATGTACCTGTGAAAAGTAGATAGTCTAGAAATACATAAAATTATATAAAAAAACTTAAATAAAATTGCTACATATTATTTATGAAATATAATAAAAATACCAAAAATGTCGAAAATAAGATAACTAAAGTTTGAAGAATATCTTAAAATACTTTAGAAATATAATTGTGAAAGCTTCAAGACAGAAGTATGTTCTTAAAATATCGAGGAAGTTGATTAGGTAAAAATATTACATATGTTCCCATAGCATATATTTTTAATTAATTATTTCAAGTAAATTAACGGGATATTGAAAATAAGGATTAAAATCAGTATTATGATTTTATTCCCATCAGCTAATACATAATGAGAACCAATATGACATCAGATTACCCGTAAGAATCTCTAATAAGAGTAAATATTAACATCCCGGGAGCATTTGCTAAGGATAATTGATTAAATGATGATCAGGTGGTTAGATTAGTGTTATTCAAATGTCAAAAAATCAATAAAAAAGTAGAATAATTCCCATACCCTGTGGAATTAGATGTTACCCTTTTTACAGAACCATAAACACATGAAAGGCTACCACTTTTTACCCTGCTATGCTTAGCACCCGTTGCTTTGAGCCCCTTTATCCCTCAGAAGGAGAGATTTGGGACCCAAAATGCTATAAATATAGAGCTCTTTTGAGGTTATTGATACCCCAGACCCAGTTATATTCACATCCAGAAACAGTGCTAAGGTAATTAAATACTTATAAGAGATAATTAAGTGATTTATGGCTTTAGACTGAGTAATATTATCCATCCCAAAACTCTTTTTATCAATTTAAACTGCTGAAAAACCTTTTAACCCCAGTAACAGGTTTAACCCATCAGTACTTGTCCCAAACAGGTACCTAAAGGATCCAATAACATACCTGTGATTTTTTTTATCCTTTTTATGTTGTGGAAGCTTGATTACAAGGCCATGCCACTCCATCATATATTTTATACATATATTATCTTTTGGAAATATCTCCTCTAAGAATATAAATTAAAGGTTCCAAAGTAAACGGGTTTACATGTTTTCAAAGTAGATTCCCTGAAGAGAGGTGTTAGAGATCCCCAATATCATTTTGGCCCCTTTTTCAAATTATTTGATAATCAATTTTTTAATATAAATTAATAATATTCAATCTTAACCAAACAAATAAACCTTGCAGTAGCTTCATCCAAAACCTTTATGGTTTTTTGCTGAATTTATTGAGCAATATATTTATTATTTATTTCATCACCTCTGGTAGCTAAACAATAGCAAGGGTCTTGGCATCCAGAAGGCTGAAAAGTTTTGATTTCTGGAAGATTGGATTGGAATTCATTTCTTTGATTATTTCATGCTATATTAAACTACAATGTTCAGATTTGTGGCACCAGCTGATGGATTTTTCTCTGAAAAAATAGTTTCCCTCTACAAACAAAAATTGAACATGGGGTATAAAGGCAATCAGTTTGTATGAGTAAAGTTAATTTTTTTACCAAAAAATAATTAAAAAATTCCCATTGATTTTGAGATAAAAAGATTTAGATACTTGATAAATCACCTGACCTATAGCAAAATTATAAAAAATTCCAGAGGATAAATAATATAATTCAGAAAACTAAAAATTATCATAAAAAAAAGTAATTCATTGAATGGAATAAAATTTCATCAAAGGAAGAAATTTACATTAAAAAATTCACTTTCACCAGTTGAAGTGGGTAAACGGGTTACAAAGGTTTGTTTCCCTAGTGGCCTATAATTGCATTTTCATTTTTTTTTGTGGATTTTTTAATCCTCTGGAGTGTTCCTCAACTTTTTTAATGAATGAAAACTCTCCTATTCACCACATATCCTGACCTCTAAGAATAATCACCAAACCAAACAATTCATGATAAAATACACATCCCAGAAAATAAAGAGGAAAAAATGACTGTATTTAAAAAATCCAAATCAGTAAGTTGTTCATCTTCAACAAGTCTTTCATATTAAATTGAATTTTATAATCCAAGTGAGTCTTCTCCAACACTTTCATCTTCAGTAAGATAATATCACTCTTTTTTTTGTTTTGAAAGGAAAGATCTAAAAAATAAGCTTCAAAATTCAGTTTTTCAAATGAGAATAAGTTTCAAGTAAATGAAGTGTGCTTCTTGCTTGGATTACTCCCTCAGCTCCCCCTCTCCATTGTACTTTTAACCCTTCCTTTTCCTCAAATCCTGGATTTAGATACAAAACAAAATGTAAATATAAAGAAAAAATGTTTTTTATTCAGAATTTTCTCACTTAACATCTAAGTTTTCAAAATATTCTCCTTGGAATTCCTCTCTTCTTTGGTGTGTTGTTTCCCCTTTACATTGAAAACTTTGGTGGAAATTCCAAATGCCTTGCTTTGAGCCCAATTTTGGATAGATTAAAAAAGCTGCTCCATTTCATTTTATGATAATTTAGGAGGGGGAGCCAATTGGATAAATTCAGGGGTTTCAATGAATAAAGATTTGGAAGGGGCTGAGTTTGCTGCAGAAAGAGTGTCAGCCTGCTACTTAGCACAGAGAAACCTGACAAAGCAACAACAATAATAATATTAACAAAATTAAAAGGAACAAAGATAAATGAATAAATAAAATTATTATAAAATGAAGGAGTAGGAAATCCATAAATATTATTGCAGAAATGGATTTCCCACCCAAAATAAGGTAGGGTCACTCACTGACCCCACCCTTGAATTCTTACTCCTTATATTTTTTAATTAATTTAATACAAAATGGTAACTGACCACGGCACCAGTATGGCACCTTTTAGCCATTTTAATATTTCACATGATATGTCATGTATAGGTTTCACACCTAAATTTCAGTCGAAATCCAGGTGTTGTGTGTAGTTTAGGAGTTACAAGGGAAATTGTGTTTTGTCACAATTCCCGCACGCAGCCCCGCGTCCCTACAGCGCTGGTCTCCTGCGTATGCAAACTCCCGCACGCAGCCCCGCGTCCCTACAGCGTTGGACTCCCGCGTACGCCAACTCCCGCACGCAGCCCCGCGTCCCTACAGCGCTGGACTCCCGCGCAGGTAATCCCGTGACCTAGTCACGCGCGCAGCGGTACAGTCCCCCGCGCGCATCTGAGCAGCGGATCAGTCCCCGCGCGCATTTGAATGGACTGATCCCCCGCGCCTCCTATGACATCCAGGTACCGCTCAGAGAAGCTACAATATAGTAGGATCTACACTACATATGTAAAGCTACCTCACGAGCATAGATTATGGTTCAAAAACCTTAAAAATCAATTAAAATTAGTTAGTAACTAATTTTTAGTATTTTTTATTAATTAAATAAAGATCCAGACTCACCACGAAATAAGTTGATCAGAACCTTCAAAGACCACAAAACTACATAAGGAGTGGTCGTAAAAATTATTAAAAATTACATACAGGATTAGCAGAGGATGGAGAATCAATAAAAATCTACGTCTGCTCACTTTGGACCAGTACTTACTGTACAAATTGAGGATCAGTGCAGGATCAGCAAAATGACTAATCTATTGATTAACAGATCCTGCAGCTAAAAAGGAGCTGTTCCTTGACAGATCTAAGGCCAGCAGGCTAACAGCACCTTGAGGACGTGCCAATTTTGCCCTGATTGCCCCCCTAGCCTCAGCCCATGGCTAGTACCCCTTCTAGAGGTCCTCAAGCACCCAAAAAAGAATATTTAAACAGGATCTTTTTGCCCTTCTGTTTCCAAGAAGTTAATCAGTTATCAGGAATTATTTATTATCAATCAGACACGGTGTCATTGTTAATCAAGTGCTTATATGAAGATAAGCAATTGATTTATGACTTAGTCTGTAGTAGTATTATTTACCTTTATTAACCAATCAACCATTGAAGTTTAGTCAAGCAATCAACCCCATCTGATCTGAAACCCTTCCAATTATTCCAGGATTTTCGTGGTCAAGTGCTCAGAGTGAGTGTTTCCCTTTCTGTCTAGGCCACTTGTGCTGTTAAGCCCGGCCATTAGTGGAATAAGTCCTTTCTAAGGCACCCATATTTATTCCAAGGTTCTTAAACTGCCTAAGGAGGCCCCTTGAAGAGAGGTTGCTAGTCTGTAAAGATCCCCAGTAGTATAATACTGTGGCCCCTCTTTTTATATTATGTTTAAAATATTGATAACCAAACCAAATAAACCTTGCACTTGCTCTTACCATACCATTATTGGAGCTTTAAAGTGTTTATTCTTTGGAATATTATTGCTCCAAGTTCTTTTATCACTCTCTGTAGCTAAAGGACTGCAAGGTTCCTGGTATCACAGAGCTGACAAAGAGTTCTAAACAGTGTATGAATGTTTTTTCAATTTTTTTTCAGTTTTGATTTAAATTTAAGGGAAAGAGAAAAATATTGAATGGGAATTTATAATGAGAGATCTGATTTTATTAATGAAAAATTTTTGGATTTTTTCTTGAGCTTGAAGTTGGTAATGAAACATCTTTTGATGTTTTTATTGAGTTTTATTTATTTGATTGAGCTTTAATCATTTGACTGTTAAACAAGATAAAAAGCTGAAAAAATACATAAAAAGATGATGAGGAGTGAAACTTTTAAGTTTTTTTATGAAATAATTTTAGGGTGATGTTAAATTCATGGCTCCAACCGTGTGGTAGTTGTGTAGGGCCCTACACAGCTCAAATGAGCCTTGAATGCCAAAAGACAACGACAAAGGGCCATTTCAAACACGCCCAATCCCCAGGGGGTTGTGTAGGAGCCATTTAACCCCTGGAATTCATGCCAGAATTTTGGGCACCCCCTGGACCACACTTGGGTTCTGTCAACCCAAATTTGGGATCAATGCATACTTTGTGGGACTGTTGTTCCACACCTAGCAATCCCAAAGAGACTTTAAAGTGAAACCAAAGTAAAAGTAAAGTGAAAATTGAAATCATATAAAAATCTGCAAACAATTCTGTCTCAACTCAAAAGTGAGCAAACCTTGTTTCTTCAATTGAAAGTTGCATTGAATACTGAAGTATAAAATTGCATTTTTTTGCATGGGAACAGTGGAAATCACTCCTTCTTCTAAAATGGCTGTGTGGAAGTTCTACATTGATAGTGAAATCAACAAAGCTTTGGAAAAAGAAAAAAATGATTTGGTTAATGAAACATTTGAAGCCCCAATTGCATCCTCATCAAGGGTGACAATTGAGAAACAAAATGTTTCACAGTGGGATTTGACCTCTGGTTGTGAGTAACATTTTATGTTACTGGTCTTTTCCATATTTAATTTGATTGAAACTGATGGAGTGCATGCGTTCAATATAACTATGTAACTATGACAGATCAACTTTACCCACCTCCTGTGAGAGATTTTCCCACTAGGGAAGAGGAAAAAAACTATTGTCAAACATGGGAAATGAAGCATGGTTATGCTTTAACAGTTTTCAACTCAAAGAGTGACCAATATGTGGATTTAGCCTGTGATAGACCTGGTTCATATTCAGGAAAACCTCTTACAAAACAGTCTAGAAAAACTCACACAAGGAAGGTTGGGTGCAAGTTGGTAATCCATGCAATTTGCAAGAAGGCTGACGCCTTGACGCAAATCTCCTATACAGAAATGCAACATAACCATCAACCATCTGAAAATCCCTCTGTGCATCCTCAACTAAGGAGAATCTCTTGGAAAGCCTTGGATCTACTTAAGGAAGGCATGAAAGATGGGCTCAATACGTTATAAATTAAGAGAAAATTGAGCAATATTGATGGGCAGGATTATGTTGATGATGAAACAATCTATAACACTAAGCAGAAGGTAACGCTTGCAGAACTAAAGGGTAAAATTTTTATGGAGGTACTCTATGAACAGCTTGAAGAAAAAAGTTGGATTCACTGGTCAAAGTTCAGTGGAGAGGGTCACTTGGAGGCCCTGTACTTAGCTCATCCTGAGGCAGTAAAGCTTCCAGGAAAATTCCATCATACTGCTATTTTGGATTGTGCTTATAACACAAATAAGTACAAAACACCACTATTGCATGTTTTAGGAATGACAGCCAATCAAAAAATTTCACAGAAGCTCTTGTTTTTATAACAAAAGAAACGTTTGAGTTCTACAGTTGGTCTGTAAATGTATTAAAGAAGTTGGCTTATGATTCTGAGAAACTTCCAAAAGTCTTTTGAAGGACGGTGAAAAAGCTCTGATTTGTGCTATTTAATCTAGTTTCCCTGAGTCATCAAGACAATGTTGCACTTGGCACTTAAATAAAAACATACAAGCAAACTTTAAAGCGTGCTTTTATAATGATGTTAAAGGATGGAAAAGCTTTATGACTCTGTGGGAAAAGTATGGGGCCTCAAAGACCAAGCAGGAGGTGGAGGTCAATGATGCCAAACTCAGAGTAGGTCCAAATAACTGCTTCTTATTCTTCCTAGTTTTGGGTTCTGACCTTTTTACTTGTATAGTGTTTCTTGAAAGACTATGAGGATGTAGTTGAGTATATGGAAAATAACATTTTCCCTATCAAACAGACATTTGTAACAGCCTGGACTTGAATAAACCCAGATTTTCAAAACAAAACAACATCTTGGTTGAAAGGGCCCACGCAACTCTCAAACAATTCATTCCAAACACTTTGGGAAGCCTGTTGGATGTTTGTAAAAGCCTTAACGGAACCTTTTTGAATCAACTTAAATTGGTTCATGCATCACTTTATGTCAGCTCTCTGATACCAGGAACCTTCCAGTCCTTTAGCTACAGAGAGTGATAGAAGATACTGGAATATAAATAATAATAGTATTCCAATGATAAACACATAAAAAGCTCAAACAATGAATATTTTAAGAGCTGGTGCAAGTTTTAATTGATTTGGTTAAAGAGGGTTTTCAATTTTTTATAAAAGAGGGGCCACAGTATTATACTACCAGGGGTCTTCACAGACGAACAACTTCTCTTCAAGGGGACTCCTTAGGCAGTTTAAGAACCTTGGAATGAAGATGGGTGCCTTAGAAAGGGCTTACTCCACTGATATGGCCAGAAAAAACAGCACAGTGGCCAAGACAGTAAGGGAAAAACTCACTCTGAGCAATTTACCACGAAAATCCTGCAATAATAGGAAGGGTTTCAGAGCAGATGGGGTAGATTTGCTTGACTAACTTCAATGGTTTGATTGGTTTTGAGAAATAAATAATAATACTACAGACTAAGTCGTAAATAACTTTCTTATCTATTTATAAGCACTTCACTAACAATGACACGGTTTCTGATTGATAATAATAATTCCTGGTAAACTGATAGGAAATAATATGTCCAAAGAGGTCTTTATAAATACCTTCCTAGGGTGATTATGAGCTTCTCAGGTTGCGTAGAGAGGGTTGTGCTCTTGGACTGAGGCTGGAAAAAATAGTCAGGTAAAGATTAGCACGTCTACTTGGTGCTGTCAATCAGCTGAAATCAGATCTTCTGGATATCTGTGCTATCTTAGCCACAGGATCTGTTAATCTGTTATGGCGTAAATGTGATCATTCTGCACTATTCCTTCATTTTTACTATTAATATTGTTTTAAAGTGGACAGATGTGGACGTTTACTGATTTTTCATCATTGCCTGGGAACGTAGGTAATTTTTAATAATTTTTATGATAACTCTTAGTATTTTTTTGTGGTCTTTGAAGATCAGGATAAGTGATTTACGTGGTAATCCTCAATATTTGGTTTATTATTAAAAAAATACTAAGACTTGGTTTATTATTAATTTTACTTAAGTTTTATAGTTTTTAAACGATTACTAATACATATTTCAGGTTATTACATATGCCAGCTAACCATTACTAGGTTGTAGCTATCTTGAGCTGTACCTGGTTGTCAGATTTCTCACGACTGATCCAGGTGCAGGGATCAGTCAATTCAGATGCACGCGGGGTAGGATCCCCTGCATGCGTGGCAAAATTAGCTGCGCGCGTGACCTCTGTACGCAGGAATGTGTTGCTACGCGTATGTAGGGATGTGTAAGGATGTGGGGCTACGTGCGGGAATTGTGACATAACACATTTCTGTGTGTAACTCCTAAAATATACAAAACAATCCAATTCTGAGTGAAATTTAGTTTTAAAACCTATAGGTTACAATACATGTGAAATATTGAAATTTCCAGAAAGTTCCATATTGGTGTTGCGGCTTTTGGTCCCTTTCTTATTTAATTATTTAAAAATAGAAGGAGTTGGATTTCCAGGGTGGGGTCAGTGAGTGGCCCTACCTGATTTTGGGTGAGAAATTTATTTTTGCAAAAAGATTTGTGGATTTCCCACTACTTCTATAGTTAATTTTACTTTTATTATTTAATTATTTTTATCATATTTCTTATGTTAATTTGAAAGGTTGCTCTTTACATAGTAGCAAGCCAACACTTTATAACTCTCAAATTAAGTTAGGGAAATTTCTTCCACCTGAAATTTTACCATTGGGTTAAAAATTTTATTTAGAGGCAATTAATCTCATTAGGGAACAATTTGAGAATCTCAAACGTGATCATGATGGCAAAGTGTGCACCAAGTCATACTCCAAGACTATGTTTTGCCCTTTTCCCACCAATTAGGTGACAGTCTAGCATTCAGAGGATCCTTGGTACCCAAATATGTTCATCCTCAGTGGACGTTGGACTATGACCCTTGCAGTTCTAGTTCTGAAAGTTGGCTTAAGTTGGATTGTTCAAATCACTATGTGATTAATACTTTTTGATTAATGAATCCTAATTCACTAATGGTTGATCCTTTTGAAATTTTCAGGTGCAAAGTTGATGAAATGCTAAGCATTCCTCAGTTATGTGAAAGATTGAATGCAATGATCTTGGAATCTCCAGATCATGAGCAAAGCAGCCTATTGAAGTATATCATTCAGAAGATTACAAAATACCAATTGAAGCCAAGACTTTAACATAAAGTCTTACAATCAAGTAGGGGAAGGCCAAGATTGACAGATATGCGTAAAAAACCATCTTCGTTTGAGCATTTTTAGAAACAACTCAATGGGTAAAAAAGGACTAGAAGGGCTCCAAACCAGAAAAGACAAAAGATTGTAAGTCTTTTCTTTTGGGATATGTTCATTTGTTTGGTTTAATGAACTTAGTTACTAACTAATGATGAATTTTTAGTCAAAGTCAGCATAATCTGAATCTGAATTTCATAGTTCAGAGGAAGAGATTGAAAGTGAATTGGGATCACTTAATTTGGAATCAGAATCCTCTTCAGAGGAAGAGAACTTGCAGCAAAGCTCAAACAGAAGCTCATCTTTGGTGAGTATTCATTTAATTGATCTGACTAAAGAAATTAATAATAAGTTGGTTTTCATGCTAGGAACCAAACGTGAAATACCTCAATCAAATACCCAGGAAATTCCATAAGTTCTTGGGTGAGGTTTATGGTTTAATTGGAGATTGGAATTGAGGATTTAGAGTCATTGCTAAATTTCTTGGTTATGAAGAACATGGTTGGTTTAAACTTAGGAAGGAAATGATTGAAACATTAGAGAAACATAAAGCATGATACATTAAGATGCTTTGTGGTGCAAAGGAGGTTAAAAAGATTAAAAGAAGACTTGATGTTGAAGACATCAATGAAAAGATTCCCTCCTCAAAATAGCTGGCTAAATTAGATATTGGTCAAATAATAGCAGACACATATTCCAGACCTATATGTTTCATTTCATTGGAGTCATGTGATACTTATACTCCAATCAAAAATGGTGTTACAGATCAATCAGATCCAATGTTCATTTAATTTTTAAACAATAACCACTGGGTTCTTTTAGTACTTGAGGGAGAAATGATTCCAATCCTGCCCATTCTAGCAAAAACATGTTCCTTGATTTCTAAAAAAGCCTCTGGTTGGATTGATCATCTCAAAGATCAACTGCAAATGTATTCTAGATTGTGATAGACTTTGACTTCATTTGATCATTTGGTTTCATATAAATTGTAATTCTAATGCAGCTAACAAGTTTTATTAATATAAAGGGTTATCACTTCTTGAACATCATTATGTTGAGTGTTTTGAGTTAACATCATTATATTGGGTTTTTGAATGAGATTTTGATGGTAAGTAACACAAGCTGAACTTGTTTTTTTTGTTGTTTTTACTTTAGGGCTGGGCAAAAGACTTGTATTTTTTGGGCACTTTTACTTTAGGGCTGGTCAAAAGACTTCTTTAATTTTTGGGCCCTTTTACTTTAGGGCTTTTCAAGTTGAACTTACTTTAGGGCTTGTCAATTTACTTGTATTTTGTTTTGGCGTTTTTACTTTAGGGCTTGTCAAGTTACTTGTCTTTTTTGGTGTTTTTACTTTATGGATTTTCAAGTTACTTGTCTTTTTTTTGGTGTTTTTAGTTGAGGGCTAGTCCATTTACTTTTTTTTGGGTCTTTTTACTTTGGGGCTAGTCCATTGGATAGTACCAGTTTTTCATTTATTTATTTATTTTTTAACCCAAAAATGAACATTCTTTGATTTTTTGGTTGATTTCTGTTTTTTTGGAAGGTTTATTTAGTTTATGGGTTATTTTAGTACCCTTTAATTCCTTTTTTTTCTGGCTCACCGTGGTTCAGTGGCGTGTGGGATGCCACACAACTACATTTGAGCCGTGTACAACTTCACACAGCTTGAATGTAGTTGTGTGGAATCCCAGACGCCTGCGGACCAGGCTGGGTTGGCCGCGCAACTCTTTGAGCCGTGGGGGGTCATACACGGCTCAGATTGGGCCTTGTGGCGTGCCACATGGCCCCTTTTTAACATTGTGCATGGCTCAATGAGCCTTGAATTTAAAATTTCCCATAATTTTAGGGTGATGTTAAATTCATGGCTCAAATGAGCCGTGTGCCACAGCTACAAGGCTACACCTGAGCTGTGCAGACCCCACACAATTTGAATGAGGTCAGTCTGTACTCCATATGGCCCTGGGCCGCCATGTGGTGGCTGCACAACTACATTTGAGCCGTGTAGAGCCCCAAACGGTGTGGAAAGAATAAGGGTTATCCCCCTATAATTGTCCCAAGGTTCGGAAGTTAAAGTTTCCCTGCATTTGAAAGGAGATGAGGATCCCCAGAGTTGCACTTCAAATGAGAAAAAGAAATAAGGAGATAAGAGATAAAGAAGAGTAGAGAGAGAGAGAGTGAAATCGCCAATCCTTCAATCCTAAGAACTTTCCACCTGGATGTGTATCCGGTATGAGTTCCTTTAATCTCTTGGTGAGATGTTTGATCCAATCCAGTGATATGATGGTGTCAGAGTATTGCCTCTATTGCTATAGTAGCTGTGGCAGATACCTGCAAAATAATAATAATAATTGCCAAATATCAGTTTTAATGATTACACTGATAATATCAATAAAAAACTCAACTGATAGTAAGTTATAAGGAGTAAAAAAGCCACACCTTGAACCTCTAAAGAGATAAGGGGCCTAGCTTTAATAAACAAAGCTCAAAGGAGACTTGCTTACACAAGGAAGCTCACACCCTTTATGATAGCCTAAAAAGGACTATAACTCCATTAGGACCTTGGACTCGAAATTGGAGTTTATTGTTTGATTGATAATATAATAAGATGTTGAATTAAAAGGCCCCAGTCAATCCTCTTGGTGGACTAAGTTGGATGGGCTTGTTAATATGCACTATCTGGTTTATAAAATACAATGAGGAATAGGTCTTGTAGGGACAAGACCCTCCTCTTTTATATTGAAAGAGTCCTCAGGGGGACTCAGGGCATCATCAGGGGAGTACACCACTGTCCTAGATTTCGTCTCCAGTGGCTCAGAGCCCCAAGAAATCATCCCCAATGTATAATAACATTTACATACTCATTGGGGTCTATTTTCGAGGTAAGGTTGTAATTTATTTACTCAGAAGTTTAAAGTGATGGGGGGGAATCACCCCATTCACTTATTCTCCTTCAAGAGGAAGCTCTCAAGGCTTCAGAATTGATTTACTTAACCTCTAACTCTCTGTGGATCTATCAGATCAGGTTTTCAAAGAATTACAACCATATTATTAGATATTCTTAATCCACATAGATATGTATACTCTGGGTAAGTATTCCCACAGAGTTTATCTGCATCAGGGGAGTTTCCTAGATTCTGAGTGTACGCTTTTCCAGAATGATTAAGTTCTTGAAAGTTATCTACAAGCTGGAAGGGGAGTTCTTAGAAAATAATTTACAATTCACCTAAAAATCTGGGTTATGGTAGATAAGGATTATTACAGAATATAGTTTCCACAGAGGGAAATCATTTAAGGACATTAATTGTACATCCAATTGGACGCTTCCAGAGGATTGTAATCTAGAGTAAAGTTATAAGATCTCCCATAAATTATAATATAAGCCTTCAAGGTTTTATGGGATGATTTCTAATATTAAGACATACTATAAAAATATGATTATATGAAACTTTATATGTCAAAAATATGGATATTTAATCGACTAATGGAGGCTTGAACACACTAACTAGGTACTCCGAAGGGTACTAAGACATTCCTTAACCACTATACTACCAATAATTGTGAGTTGGGCAGCCTATAGCACACCAATACATGTCTCATGGCTGACAGATGGTCTGATTCCATTCCATCCCCTCCTTCCAACCCAGAGTTGAGAGTGAGGATAATTCCTGCCTCTCAGCCCTAACCTAAGTACACGCGCAAATAACAGTATGACAAAAAAACAGAAAACAATCCCAAGACAGAAACCCTAGCCTCCTCTCCACACCTCCTCCGTACCAAACTCCCCCCAGACGTCCGTACGCCGTTCCGTCCATCCAGTTTGTCCCTCTCATGACTTGATCCTTGCACCGCGCCCTACTCAGATCCCCCTGCGCCTGTCCTTATCCATTCGTCCGCGCCCGTCGTGGATGTTCAGTATTATCCGGCGTGATCCGCGCGCTCCGTCCCTTCCTTTATAGCCCGCGGATTTCTCCGCCCCTACGTATCCGAACCAGCGCACCTGCAAACCTAGTCAGGCGCACTACCTTCCAAATCCAATCTCTGGGGCGGATTGTCGCCCACGCCGCATTCAATGCTGAGCCCAAACCGTCCACTAGGTGCGGAGCCAAACAGCGGCTGCTGCTGATCCAGCAGCTGCTGCTGCTGAGCACTCCGCATACCCTAATGCTGAGCCCGCTTTCCTTCAATGCTGAGCACAAAGCCGCAAAGCAGTACCCAATCCGTGTCTATAAATTGACACCACATCCTCCCCAACTTGAGTTCTGTCCCCAGAAGTCTCCCATTGCTTCACCATACCAACAACCCCGCTACTTCCACTACCACCCCCACCACCCCCACTACCACCTTCCCCATCCTCCTCCCGCTCCATCGCCACCATGCTCCCATGCAAGTTCTGCGCCCAGAATGGGCACGCGTGTTTGATGGCCCCTGGTCAAGGCGCCTGTGTTGCTTGCCGTCGCAGCCACTGTTTCTGCTCGCTTAGTGACGGCATGCCCCGAGCTCCCCCCAAATCCAGCTCTTGCCCCAGGCCGCGCAAAAGGGCTTTTCCGGACCCATTTGTAGTTTTGGACAACAACTCAATCTTGGAAGGCTTGTGGACACCCCCCGGTTCACCTTCATCCCGCCGCCCCGAGCTCCGTCACCCCCCACCTTGCATGTGAGCCGAGACTTGGCATCACCTCTCCGCAGGGCCAGACCTCCGCAACGGAGCGAATACAAAACCTTGGAGGAATGGCGCGCAGCGACCCGCGCTTGGGCCCCTGCTGTCGGCGTGAATCAAATGGTACTGGACCCAAGGCTTTCCGGACGACCCACGGCTGCGCCAGCACCCTCTCCTCCTCCTCCTCCACAAGGCACCCCGCCACCGCCTGCGCCACCAGCGGCCTTGAATGATAGGCCTACCACCCCCAACGTCCCTCCGCCTCCGTCACCCATCGTTGTCCCGTCATTGCCTCCAGCTGAACCTAGCCCCCCTGTTGGTTCCCCAGAGGCCCCATCTTCACCGGCCACTCCTCCCCCAGCCCTCCCAAGATCCCGGAAATTCCAATTGTAATGGCACTCCTGGCGGCCGGCTTGGAGGTTTTTGCGGAAAGGTCAACCCCAATGCTTCGGGATTTCCTTGCAATCCCCGGCGCCCAATCATTGGAATCCCGGCGCGAGCTCCTGGCATCTTTCCGGGCCTTACTGGCGTTGTCAAGGGCGGAAATGGAGGAGATGATGAAGATGGCTTAGGCGCATCGCCCCCCCTTCCACTTCTTCCCTTTCTCTTCTTTTGGTTGTACTGCGCTTCCTTTTTCCTAAGAAAATACACGTATCCACACAAGTTCTTAATCTTCTTAGAAAAAGTGTGCGACCGCGCTTTGTGAGAATGAGCTTGAGCTTGAGGTCCGCGTCTGCACGCTTTGCTTTGTGAGCGGCCGTAAGTGACCAACCGTTCCAAAAAGGGGCACCTGGACCGCCCCAGACAAACTGCCACACATTTCCCCATACCCATCCTGTAAAAAACACAACAACCAAACACCAGCGCGCGCCACCATAAGGGAAGAGAGAGAGAGAGAGTAAGAGAACGGACATTCTGGGGTGTCTAGTTGTTCCGGCTGTGAACCGGCTAGAGCACCCCCTCACCAAATCAAGCTTATTCCCATACCAACCACCCATCCTCAAGATATCCTGAGAGAAAAGAAAAAGAGAAAAAGAAACCAACAGAGAAGAAAAATAGAAAAGAACACGTATTTTTTTTTCGCACGACACCCTTTAGACCGCCCACAAATTGCTCTTTGTCCCGTTTCCCCAATCCGCGGGATTGTCCTCGCGTCCCGGTTTGGCGGGGCTTTTCCTTGCCTTCACGGACCCGGCTTCGTGCTGTGCCCGCGTTTCCTGCAAAAAGCGCTTGTCCTTGCATTCACGGACCTGGCTTTGTGCCGCGCTTGCGTTTCCTGCAAAAACCCCCAATCCAGCAAAGACCCCACAATCCAGATAAGAAAGAAACATAGAGAAAAGAACATTCTGGGGTGTCTAGTTGTTCTGGCTGTGAACTGGCTAGAGCACCCCCTCACCAAATCAAAACTTATCCCCTACCCCCACCACCTCCCCCCCCAACTTGGCCACTGTCCCCAGCTGGTCGCAACCGCCTACTCCATGGCAACGGCACGTTCTCTGCTTCTCCGCCCAAAGACAAATCGCCGGATTGCGTTCCTAAACCATTGCCACGCTCCACACTCCCCTCGTCTGATCCGTCACCCCCTTCCGCTGTCTTGTTGAATGAGGTAGATCCTTGCGCGAAGAAGCGCTTGACATGCAAAGCTGCTGCCTTCCATTTCAGCGGAGTACCGTCTAATTCCTCCAACTGATAGCTTCCGCCTTCAAACTTGGACAACACACGGAACAGGCCGTTCCACCAGTTAGCAAACAACTTCCCCCACTGAGACTCCAGACTCCGGTTGTACAGGAGCACCAAATCCCCCTTCCGCAAGGGATCCCGGAGACAATGCGAGCAGGCCTTGTCCCAATAGGGCACCAATGCCGTCCGAGTCTTCTTCAGCCGGTCCGCGGCCTTTGCAAGCATCCCGTCCCATTGAAGGAGCTGTTTGGCAGGAGCCTCAAGAAATTCGGCAGCAGACTTCACCTTCCACCAGTCAACCCCCAGGAACGTCTCCAACTCAATTTCCACCGGAAGCACGGGGAGCTGTCTGAAAATTAACTTGTACGGCAAGTAGCCTGTCAACCGCTTCACCAAAATCCAATCTGCAAACAGAACCATTGGAAGGGTCTCCTGCCAGCGCTTTCCGTCCTCCCTGCACATCTTGACCAGGGCGTCCTTGATTTGTTGATGCCCGCGTTTGATCATGCCGGCCCCCTCGGGATAATACTCCGTTACTTGGCCAAACTTGGCTCCGCAACTCTTCACCAACTCAACCAAACGACCGCAAAACTCAGCCCCTCCGTCCACCATAACCAGACAAAGCAACCCGTACCGCGCGAACCAATCTTCCTCCAGAAACAGAGCAACTTTGTCCGCCGAGAGCTTGACCAACGGATGCGCTTCCGCCCAACCAGACAGGTTGTCCCGCGTGACGAGCAGATAGGCAAACTTGCCGGCTTTGATGTGGACAAAATCAAGCAAGACTCGACCAAAGAGGGCGTCTTCCCCTGTGGGGTTTCCGACTTCCTTAGGCAATCTTGCGCTCCGCCGTTGACAGGCTTTGCAGGACGCCAACCATTCCCGTACCGCACGCACTACCCCCGGCCACCAGAACCGCTCTTTCAACCGCCTCCGCGTTTTGACCTCCCCTCAATGGCCAAGATCGTTGTGAAGGCTTCGGAGGATAGCTTCCTGATTTTCCCTTGAAGTGCTAAACACGAGAGGAACCGGAGTCTTCCGCCGCCAAAGCTGCCCCTCCTGTATGTAGAAGTTTCCCGCTTGCCGCCTTGCCCATTGCATGTGCTTGCCTGTAGTTCCATTGGGAAAACAAAGGTCCCGCAAGTAATCGCAAAGAATCGCGTACCGCCCGGTCTGCCAGAGCGGCAGCTGAATGCCTGCCTTGGTGTTTCAACCTCCCCTCAATGGCCAAGATTGTTGTGAAGGCTTCAGAGGATAGCTTCCTGATCCGCCCTTGAAGTGGTAACCACAAGAGGAACCAGAGTCTTCCGCAGACAAAGCTGCCCCTCCTGTACGTAGAAGTTTCCCTCTTGCCGCCTTGCCCATTGCATGTGCTTGCCCGTAGTTCCATCGAGAAAAAGAAGGTCCCGCAAGTAATTGTGAAGAATTGCGTACCGCCCGGTCTTCCGGAGCGGCAGCTGAACGCCCGCCTCCACAACCCCTACCTTGAAAACCGGGGCCTCCACATAAAGCAGTTCCGCGTTGCCGATTAGGTTGTCCCTTGGATACCGCTACAATGCATCGGGCATAGTGAACGCTTTCCCCGGGACATGAACAAAAGCAAAGGAAAAAAGTTGAAGAAAAGCCACCCACAGGGTCATGGGAGCATTGGGCAACGCCGGGGAGTTTATCATCCGCGCCAGCACCTCCGCATCCAACAAAAGCTCAAAGTGAAACTTCCACAGAAGATACTGAAGCCGCCGCACAATCTTGGTAACCCCGCACAACTCCAAATTTGGCTGAGAGTACTGGCTTTCCGTCGGAGTGAAGGTGACCAACTCGTAAAGCACTGGCCTATCCTTGCCGTTGTCCTCTTGAGTGAGAACCCCCCCGCGCCGAATTTTCTGGAATCAACCGCTAGCCTAATTCCTCCTGCTTTGTAGTCAAGATTGCGGAGCACAATGTCACGTCCCACGATCTCCTTGAGCTTCCGGAACGCGCGATCACACTCTTCTCCCCACTTCCACTCTGCGCCTTTTGGCATTAGTCATCGGAGCGGGCTCACCACCTCCGCAAACCTCTTGATGAACATACAGACGTAGCTACATAATCCCAAGAACTGAAGGATATGCAACACCGTCCGCCGGTTTGGCCATTCGAGGACCCTGTTCGGCTTTTTCTCTGCAATGCGCCGGGTGTCGGAAGCAACAACATGGCCAAGGACTTGCAGCGCCGGAACACAAACCGCCAACTTCTTCCCCCACACAGTCAGTCCTGCCTCCTCAATGCAAAACAGGATGTGTTCCAACGTCTGCGCGTATTCCCACACAAAACGTTGGACGCCGGGAACTCCAAACAGCTCTACTCCTCCGTAATTGGATTTTGGACCTTTGATGCCCGCGTCGTTTCTGAAGATTTGGACTCCCTCCGGAAGATCATCTTTCAGGATCCAAGCCATTTGCGCCTGGTACACTGCCACAGAATTGGTCGTGCCCTGCGGTAGCCGAGTCAGCTGCATTCTTCCCAACCCAGTCTCAAATGCCGTTAGAGGCTGTGAGCAAGGATCCAACTTGCGCTGGTCGTATCCCCCCATCACATCCACTAAACCGTAACAAGCGCGCCCCACCATTGACTCAAGGAACTTGTCAACGCAAGGGGGCCGTCCTGCGTCCCGGATCGTAAAAGAGTTGAGCCGCTGTAGATCATGGAAAATCCTCAACGACTTTCCGTCCTGCTTAACTACTGCAAAGATTGGACTGGAGTAACTAGACGTTGACTGTTTGTAGAGGCCAGTCTTCACCTGTTCCCGCACCAACTCCAGAAACTGCTCCCGGACCGCCCGCGGTATCGGAATCCGCTTGATCTGCCACGGCTCGTGATTGACAGTGGGGATGACATAGGGGTTTCCAATATCGTTCTTCAGAAGCCCCCGCTCTTCAGGTCCAAACGTGAGCACTCTTTCCCAAAGAACCAGAACCAAAACCAGCAACTCACGCTCCTCCGTAATCAACCATCCCATTGGGCCAAAATTGAAAGCTGCAATCCGCTCCTCCGTGATCCGCGCCAAACTAGTAACCCACCCTAAAGCCTTAATTGGCGTGACCAAAGGGTCCCGCGACCAAGAAATTGGTCAAAGTGGTCCATTCAATTCCTGGGGAATCGGCTCATTCCTTGGTCGGACCTTCCCCGACACCGGCTTGTACTTGCCAGCATTGCACCCCATCATCCGCACGCATCCTTTGCTGTAGGTCCTGCACAGAACGGAACCACGGCTTTTGCCTTGGCTCACAAGTGTGGCACAATGATAGGGTTTTCAAAGCGTAGTACCCTCAGGCAATGCATACTGAGAAAAGGGACTTACTTCTGCGACGGGCGCGCCCTGCACTTTCCTTCCTTCCCCTCCCTGCTCCTCATTAGTCGACCGCCTGCGCAAAACCGGAGCTTTTTCCGTGCGGTCTCCTTGGTCGACTAGAAAAAATCCTCCAAGGGTTGCCCGTCGCAGGCCAACCCCACTTCCGGTTCCTCCTCATACTCCAACACTCTCCTCCGCTTTCCTTTCCCGTGATCGCAGATAGTTGTCTCAAAACCTTCCACCGGACAAATCCTCCACTTTCAATGCCTCCGTTCCCGCCTCCAGATTGAAAACCATTTGTGCTTGGAACCCAAAAATGAACGGCCTTCCCAAAATCACATCCCCACAATCAACCAAAAGAAAAGAAAGAGGCTTACGTACCCTTGTGACCTCAACCTCCTCCTCCTCAACAACCCCATCCACACAACACTCCCCTCCGTTAAGCGCGCGGAGACCCATTGCGCATTTCTGCCGAACCAACCCCAAATCATCCACCATCCGCAATGGCAGCAGGTTCACCATTGAACCGCTGTCCACCATAGCCCACACCTTCCTCCCCGCTATGACCATTGGAACATAAGCAAGCAGAGTCAAAACCAATATCAACTCACACTCCTCGCGCCCCTCCTCCTTCTGCGCCACATGAACCTGCTGCACCGTCTGAGGTACCCGGCCCTGACCGCAATCCCGCAACGCCTGAACCATCTTGTCTACCACCTTCAGAGACAAAGCCGCCAGTTCACGCAAGGTCAGCAGGACCGGAGTCTTGTTACCCATCACCCTTTGCACAATGTCCGCCGATTTCTTCTTCCCTACAGGATTTGCTGCCGGCGCCTCAATTCCGGGCACGCGTGCGGCCGGTTTTGGAACGCTTGACGGGGGTAGCTCCTTTGCATCCACCTCCATCTTATCGGAGACCGCCACCTTCTCTTCCGTTGCCACTACCCTTACCTCAGCTTCCACCCAAGGTGGTTGCCACAATCCGGGACCGGTAACAATGCCTAGTGACGCTTGCGCCGTTGTTCCCGCCTCCTGACCCCGTGTGCGCACCTGCTGCATTGTGGTTGGCTGGCTTGGCTCCATTGGAATCTGTTTGCCTGTCGGAAACATGTACCCCATCCCTGCCGGTCAAACCAATCCTGCGTTGAGATCCTTTGTAAGCTCCTTGCACGCCAATTGCCAATGACTGTTCTCCCTGCAATACGAGCACCCCCTTGGCACAAAAGTACCAGGCGGCCAAAACCCTTCCACCATGTGCGGTGGAGGCCCTTGCGGCTGCTGCTGGCCCATACGGCTCATGCAGATCTTCAAATCCTTCATCAGCTCTGTCAATTCACTTACCGGAGGGGCGGGCGTGGGTTGAGGAACCGGAGCACGCGTGGCAGTAGGTGGAACAGGGGCCAAAAATTGCGCCGGAGCCGGAACCTGGGGGGCGGATTTCTTTGGTCCCGCTGGGAAGGACTTAGCGGTGTCCTCAATAAGCTCTTCTAAGTCAAGCTCACTATCCACCGCCTGGCAAATGAAAGCCAGCTCCGGAAGGAGCACAATGCTCCCGTCCAATGACCGCTTTACCAAGTTGTGATTGTAAATATTCCGCTGCACCCTTGCCCGGAGTTGAGCGCCTAAAACGCCCAGAAACGCGCGTTTCATGGCTCCCGTCTGTCCCGCCACCACCTCGTTCTTTGACAAGTACCAATAGATCCAATCAAATGTTGAGGTGTAATACGCCAGCTCCACCTGAGTCCTGACTCCTCCACACGCGCTTGCCTCCCAGGCCATGCCGTCAAAATTGCTTTCCCAGAATTGAGGTTTGCGCCTTCCCCACTGCGTTAGGATCTCCGCCTTCAGTTTTGGCCAATCTTGATTCTTGTAACCTGCCATCTCCTCCACATAACGGAGCTTCTCTTTGTCCATAATGAACAGGACAACAAGCAGGGCCTTATTGGCGTCCGACGCACCTTCCGCATCTGCAATACCTTTGTATCTTGAGATGAATTGCTCCACATCCGCAGTGTTGAATTGGATGTGAGGGTAGTTGCGCGGCCTGATGCAAACCAGACGAGTGGGTTCATGGTCACTGGAGACCAATGGGGGAACGGCATAGCTTGTCCTGGGTCAAGCAGAGAGGGGGGGAGGAGGGATGGAAGACACAAGTGGGGTTGGAGTAGCGGACCCAGAAACGGAAGGGGAAGAAGAAGAAGAAGAGGAAGCAACTGTAGGGAGGTATGGATAGGACATTGGCCCAGTTACCTTTGAAAGACAAGAAACAGAAGGTTACTTCCCGGCCAGGCCCCCAGATGTGGAAGGAATAAGGGTTATCCCCCTATAATTGTCCCAAGGTTCAGAAGTTAACGGTTCCCTGCGTTTGAAAGGAGATGAGGATGCCCAGAGTCGCACTTGAAATGAGAAATAGAAATAAGGAGATAAGAGATAAAGAAGAGTAGAGAGAGAGTGAAATCGCTAATCCTTCAATCCTAAGAACTTTCCACCTGGATGTGTATCCGGTATGAGTTCCTTTAATCTCTTGGTGAGATGTTTGATCCAATCCAGTGATGTGATGATCTGATTCCATTCCATCCCCTCCTTCCAACCCGGAGTTGAGAGTGAGGATAAGTCCTCCCTCTCAGCCCTAACCTAAGTACACGCGCAAATAACAGTATGACAACAAAACAGAAAACAATCCCAAGACAGAAACCCTAGCCTCCTCTCCACACCTCCTCCATACCAAACTCCTCCCCAACGTCCGTACGCCGTTCCGTCCATCCGGTTTGTCCTTCTCATGACTCAATCCTTGCACCGCGCCCTACTCGGAGCCCCCTGCGCCTGTCGGTATCCGTTTGTCCGCGCCCGTCATGGATGTCCGGTATTATCCGGCGTGATCCGCGCGCTTGCGCGCGCGCTCCGTCCGTTCCTTTATAGCCCGCGGATTGCTCCGCCCCTACGTATCCAAACCAGCGCGCCTGCAAACCTAGTTGAGCGCACTACCTTCCAAATCCAATCTCCGGGGCGGATTGCCGCCCACGCTGCATTCAATGCTGAGCCTGACCCTTCCACTAGGTGCGGAGACAAACAGCGGCTGCTGCTGATCCAGCAGCTGCCCCTGCTGAGAACTCCGCATACCCTAATGCTGAGCCCGCTTGCCTCCAATGCTGAGCGCGCAGCCGCAATGCAGTTCCCAATCTGTGTCTATAAATTGACACCACAACGGCTCAAAGGTAGTTGTGTTGGCATTCCACACGGCCAGCCCGACCACATTCAAGCTTTGTGGGGCTCTACACAGCTCCAATGTACTTGTGTAGTCGTGCCACATGGCTACAAGTCTGGTGGGGAAAAAATAATAATAATAAATAAAGGTTATAAAATAATCCAAAATAAACTAAATAAAAATAAAAAAAAAAACAGAAATCAACCAAAAGATCAAAAAAGTTGACTTTTTTCTTAAAAAAAACAAAAAAAATAAGAAATGAAATAAAAATAAGTAAAAATAAGTAAAAATAAATAAATAAAAATAAAATAAAAAAACAATAAACACTGAAGAAAACCAACCCGTTGTCTTCAGATTCAAGTAAAAAATTCAAGTTCAACTTGAATAGCCCCAATTTAAGGGGCCAATAAATGCAAGAAATCTTTTGATCAGAACTAAAGTAAAAGTGCCAAAAAAATACCAGTCTTTTGACCAGCCAAAAAATAAAAGAAGTCTTTTGACCCGCCCTAACATTAAAGTGCCAAAAAAAATTCAAGTATTTTGACCAGCCCTAATGTAAAAACACCAAAAAAAGTTCAAATTGTGTTAAACACAAGTTAAGCTTGTAATGAGATCATCCAAACAAAAGTTGAAATGACTTAACCTTAAAATCTCATTCAAAACACTCATCATAATTATGTTAACTCAAAACACTCAATATAATGATTTTCAAAATTTGATAACACTTGATATTAATTGAATTAAAATATGAGCATGTTAGACCCAACCCAAATGATGAAATTAATCTAACAGTTAGAATACAACTCAAGTTGATCTTTGAGGTGATCAACCCAACAAGCTGCTTTTTTAGAAATCATGGAGTTCCGTTGGGAAACTATGGGTGAGATTGGAATCACATCTCCCTTAAGTACAAGCTGGACCCAATAATTATTGTTAGCATGGCAAATGAACATAGAATCTGATTGTTCTTTTACACCCATTTTGATAGGAGTAAAATGACAACATGAATCTAATGAAAAAAAAATATTGGTCTTCCATAAGTATCAGTTATTATTTGACCCATGTAAAGCTTTGAAAGCCATTTTGAAGAGGGAATCTTTCCATTGATGTCATTGAAATAAAGTCTTTTTTCTATCTTTTCAACATCTTTACTGCTTCCAAGGATCTTAGAATAGCACACCTTATTTTACCTCATTGCTTCAAGAATTTCTTTCCAAACTTTAAACCACCCATCCTCATCTAACAAAGTGATTTAGAAATGAATCTAAAACCAAAATTTCCATCACTAACTGGGTCCCAAACCTCACCGAAGAAATGATGTAAGTTCTCAGTTATTTGATTGAGGCAATTCACTTCCTAAAATAAAAAAGTATTCAGCAAAAATTCTAATCTCATTAAAGAAATGGCCACTCAAAAAAGATGAGCTTTTATTTGACTCCTCTATTGAATCTGCTTCATCCTTTGAAAAAGAATTTGATCACAACAGCACCAAACCCAATGAACTTTCAGTCTCTTCCACTGAAACATAAAATTAAGATGAAGAGCCTGACTTGGAAGATAAACATTTTCCAATCAGTTCATTAAACAAAAAAAATGAACCTTTCACAAAAGAAAAGACTTAAATTCATTTGTTGTTTCTCCTTTTGTGACCTTCTACTTCTCTTTTCCTGCTTAATTTCCTTTGAAATTTTTTCAAATCAAAAAGGATCTTGCTGGGTATCTTTCAATTTTGGATGGCCTCTGCTTTCTCTCAAGACTTTAGGGTCAAGTCTTGGCTTTGATTGATAATTGGCCGTCTCCTTCATCAAGTGCTTCAACAGCCCACAATAATCTTGACCACAATGATCCAAGATCATTGCATTGATCTTCTCATGTAACTGAGAATCATTCAGCAGTTCATCAGCATCAACATTTAAAAATTCAAAAGGATCAAATATTACTCAAGTAGGAATCATCATTTTAGTTAAGTTGGAATCATAATTCAAAAAGCATTTATCAAAAATCATTAATCACAAATTGATTTTAACAATCCAACTTAAACCAAAATACAGAACTAGAACTGCAAGGGTCATAATCCAACCTCCACTGAGGATGAACATCTTCAGGCACAACAGAGCCTCTTGAAGCTAGTAGGTCCCCTAATTGGTGGGAACAGCAAAAACCCACGGTCATTTAGTATTACTTGGTGCACACTTCCCCATCTGTCAGCTTGCTACTATGTACAGAGCAAAACTTTCAAATAGTAACACAAAACTATGAAAAATAAGAATATCTCAATTAAAAAAATAAGTAGTAAGAAATCCAAAAATATTATTACAGGAATCGATTCCTCACCCAAAATTAGGTAGGGTCACTTACTGACCCCACCCTTGAATTCCAAGTCCTTATATTTTTAAAATAATTAAAAAGAAAAATACTAAAAATTACAACACCAGTATGGCACTTTTTGGCCATTCTAATATTTCACACGTATTGTCACGTACAGGGTTTACATCTAAAATTCACTCAGAATTGAGGTGTTGTGTATATTTTAGGAGTTACACGCGGAAATGTGTTATGTCACAATTCCTGCGCGCAGCCCTGCATCATTACATATCCCTACGTACTAGTAGCAGCAGGTTCCTGCGTACTAGAGACCCGCTCGCAGATGATTCTACCACGCACGCAGCGGATCCTACCCCGCGCGCATCTGTACTAACTGATCCCTGCGTCTGGATAAGTTGTGACTAATCTGACAACCAGGTACTGCTCAGAAGAGCTACAACCTAATTAGGGTTGCCTAGTATATGTAACAAACAGACATATGCATTACTAATGATCTAAAAAGATCAAAAAATAAATAAAATTAATTAAAATTAAGTTTAAAAAATTTTTTAATAATAAATCAAAGATCAAGGATTACCACGTAAATCACTGATCCTGATCTTTGAAGACCACAAAACACTACAAGGAGTGTTCATAAAAATTATTAAAAATTATCTAAATGATCAGAAGATGATGGAAAATCCTTTAATATCCACATCTGCACCCTTTAAAGCAATATCAATAGTAGAAATAAAGGATGAGTACAGAATGATCAAATTTATGCCATAACAGATTAACAGATCCTGTGGCTAAAATAGTACAGAAATCCAGCAGATCTAAGGACAGATGATTTACAGCACCAATTGGACGTGCTAATCTTGCCCTGACTGGCTTTCCAGCCTCATCCCACGAGCAGAACCCTCTCTGCGTTCCCTGAGAAGATCAAAATCACCCCAAAAAGGTATTTATACAGACCTCTTTGGATCCATTATTCCATCATAAGTTACCAGGAATTCTTTATTATCAATCAGACACCGCTTCATTGTTGATCAAGTTCTTATATGAAGATAAGCAAGTGATTTATGACTTAGTCTGTAGTAGTATTATTTACCCTTATTAACCAATCAACCATTGAAGTTTAGTCAAGCAATCTACCCCATCTGCTCTAAAACCCTTCTAATTATTCCAGGATTTTCGTGGTAAAGTGCTCAGAGTGAGTTTTACCCTTCCTGTCTGGGCCCTTTGAGCTGTTAAGCCCGGCCATTAGTGGAATAAGTCCTTTCTAAGGCACCCATCTTTATTCCAAGGTTCTTAAACTGCCTAAGGAGGCCCCTTGAAGAGAGGTTGCTATTCTGTAAAGATCCCCAGTAGTATAATACTGTGTAACCTCTTTTATATTATATTGAAAACCATTTATTACAAAACCAATTAAACCTTGCAACTGCTCTTATTAAATGATTTATTTGAGCTTCTAAGTGTTTATTATTGGAATAATAATTATTATTATCATTCCAGCATTTTTATCACTCTCTGTAGCTAAAGGACTGCAAGGTTCCTGGTGTCAGGGAGCTGACACAATCATGGTTCCACTTTAACCTCTCTCATTGATCTGCAAAAACTTTTATTGCTTGTAAAGACACCTTGTATCCCAAAGGTAACAGTTCAGTAGGAAGAAATATTCCAATCTTTATTCAAGAGTTGGAAAGAGAAGCCTGAACTGATTTAATTTGATTGGAAACTGTGCGCTCTAGGTTTTGCCAAACATCCAACATGTTTACCAATGAGTTTGCAAGGAATTTTTTAAGTGTAGCATGGGCCCCTTTAACCAAAGACATTGTTTTATTTCCAAAGTCTGGATTTTTGAAAGTGCAAGTTGTTGAAAACATCTCTTTAATACTGAAGATATTATCATCTGTATACTTGAGTACATCCTCACGGTCTGCAAAAAAACACTTTATACAAGTCATAATTTAAACAACCCAAAACTAGGAAGATCAACATTAGAGGCAGTGGTTTGGCACTTACTCTAAGTTCCGCCTCATTGACCTCTGCCTCTTCCTTTGTTTTTGAGGCCCCATAATTAGCCCAGAGAGACATAGTAATTTTCCACCCTCCAACGTCATTATTAAAGCAAAATTTACATTTTTCTTGTATTTTATTAGACAGGTGACATTGACATCACTTTCTTGTCAACTCAGGGAATGTTTTTTCTAGAGTATGGATCAAAGCTTTTTCATAGTCTGTCACAAAGACTTTTGGAAGTCTCTCAGAATCATAAGCCAACTTCTTTAATGCATTTTCAGACCAAATGTATAAATCAAACTTTTCTCTTGTTATAAAAAAAAGAGCTTTTGTTAAATTTTTCTGGTTGGAATTAATTCCTACAACATGAAATAGGGGGATTTTGTAGTTATTTGTCATATATTTACAATCCATCATAGCTATATGATGGAATAGCTTGCAAAGCTTTAATGACTCTGGGTGAGCCAATAATAGGCCTCCAAGTGAACCTCTCCACTGAATTTTGTTGATGAAACCAACCTGAATTACCAAGTTGTTCAAAGAGGACCACCATAACACTTTTTCCCTTCAGTTCTTCAAGCCCTAATTTCTGCTTAGTGTTATAAAATTGTGGGGTCATCAACATATTTTTCTCCATTGATCTTGCTCAATTTTGTTTTGGGTTGAATTGTATTGAGCCCATCATTTATAACTTCTCTTAGATTGTCAAAGGATACCCCAGAATTCTCCTCAGTCAAGGATGAACTGAGGGGTGTTGAGATGGTTCATGGTTATGTTGATCATTCTTGTAGGAGATTATCCACAAGGGATCCGCCTTTTTGTGACTAGAATGGATTAAAAACTTGCATCCAGCCTTCCTTGTGTGATTTTGCCTTGACTGTTTGGTGAGCAATTTCCCAGAGTACAAACAATGTCTACCACAGTCTTAATCCACATATCTATCACGCTTTGAGTTTAAAACTGTTGAAGCGTAACCATGGTTGATTGCCCATGTTTGAAAATACGTTTGTTCCTCTTCACTAGTAATAAAAGCTCTCACAGCAGGTGGGGAAAATGGATCTGTCATAGTTACATAGTTATATTGGTGGAATGAACTCCATCTGTTTCAATCAAATTAAATATGGCAAAGACCATTAATATCAAATGTTACTCACCACCAGAGTCATTTCCATTTGTGAAACATTTCATAACTTGATTGTCACCTGTGATGAGGATGCAATTGGGGCTTCCAATGATTCATTTCCCAAATCCTTCTTTTACACAGCTTTGTTGATTGCAAAAAATTAGTCCTTGAATGCAGCAATTTTAAAAGGAGGGCTTTCCACTGTTCCAATTATGCAGAAAAATGCAATGATACATCAGTATTCAATCCAAATTTCAATTGAACAACTACCAAGTTTGCTAAATTTCAAGTTGAGAAAGATCAATTTTGTGGGATTTTCTATTTGCAGTTTCCACTGGTGTTACTTTCATTTCACTTAATTTCAATTTAATTTCACTTTAGTGTCCCTTTATGATTGCTAGATGTGGAAAAACAGTCCCACATAGTAAGTTTTGGTCCCAAATTTGGGTTGATGGAACCAAAATGTGGTCCCGGGGGGCCCAAAAGGTTTTGCACAAGCCCTGAGGGGCCGCGTAAACCTAAACGCAGCTTGTCAGCTCTCTGATACGGGAAACTTGCAGTCCTTTAGCTACAGAGAGTGATAAAAGATACTGGAATAATAATAATAATAGTATTCCAATGATAAAAACTTAAAAAGCTCAAACAATGAAAATGTTAAGAGCTGGTGAAATTTTTAATTGGTTTGGTTAAAAAGTGTTTTCAATTTGTTATAAAAGAGGGGCCACAGTATTATACTACTGGGGGTCTTTACAGACAAACAACCTCTCTTCAAGGGGCCTCCTTAGGCATTTTAAGAACCTTTGAATGAACATGGGTGCCTTGGAAAGGGCTTATTCCACTGATATGGCCAGGAAAAACAGCAAAATGGCCAAGACAGGAAGGGAAACACTCAATCTGGGCACTTTACCATGAAAGTCCTGCAATAATAGGAAGGGTTTCAGAGCAGATGGGGCAGATTTGCTTGACTAACTTCAATGGTTTGATTGGTTTTGAGAAGTAAATAATAATACTACAGACTAAGTCATAGATCACTTGCTTATCTCTTTATAAGCACTTGAATGAAAATGACATGGTGTCTGATTGATCATAATAATCCCTGGTAAACTGATGGGGAATAATAGGTCCAAAGAGGTCTGTATAAATACCTTTTTGGGGTGACTATGAGCTTCTCAGGGAGCGTAGAGGGGGTTCTTCTCTTGGGCTGAGGCGAGCAAGCCAGTCAGGGCAAGATTAGCAAGTAAAATTAGTGCTGTCAATCAGCTGACATCAGATCTTCTGGATATCTGTGCTATTTTAGCCACATAATCTGTTAATCTTTTATGACGTAAATGTAATCATTCTGAACTCATCCTTCATTTGTACTATTAATATTGTTTTGAAGTTGACAGATGTGGACGTTTACTAATTGCCCATCATCTGCGGAGCACGTAGGTAATTTTTAATAATTTTTATGATGAATTCTAGTATTGTTTTGTGGTCTTTGGAGATCAGGATAAGTGATTTATGTGGTCATCCTCAATATTTTATTTATTATTAAAAAAGTAATTTAAATTAGTTTCTTATTAATTTTATTTAAGTTTTATAGTTTTTAGAATATTACTAATGCATATGTCAGGTTAATACATATGCCAGCTAACCCTAACTAGTTTGTAGCTATCTTGCGCGGTACCTGGTTGTCAGATTTGTCACGACTGATCCAGGCGCAGGGATCAGTCAATTCAGATGCTCGCAGGGTAGGATCCGCTGCGTGCGTGGCAAAATTAGCTGCGCGCGTGATCTCTGTAGGCGGAAATGTGTAGCTATGGGTACGTAGGGTTGTGTAAGGATGCAGGGCTGCACGCGGGAATTGTGACATAACACATTTCCATGTGTAACTCCTAAAATATACACAACACTCCAATTCTGAGTGAAATTTAGTTGTAAAACATATACGTGACAATCAAAGTGAAATATTGAAATGGCCAGAAAGTGCCATATTGGTGTTGTGGCTTTTGGTCCCTTTTTTATTAAATTATTTAAAAATAGAAGGAGTTGGATTTCCAGGGTGGGGTCAGTGAGTGACCCTACCTACTTTTGGGTGAGGAATGTATTTCTGCAATAACATTTCTCAATTCCTCACTCCTTCTTCAGTTAATTTCACTTTTCTTATTTAATTGTTTATATCATATTTCTTCTGTTACTTTGACAGGTTGTTCTTTACATAGTAGCAAGTTGACATTCTCCCACTCAAAGATATGTATATATCTGAAAAAAAACAATTCATGGGTCTAATTCCTTCTGCTAGCTCTGTAATTTCTCAAATGTATGGCTCCATCTGGGATATTGTTTTCAGGCAACCACTCATCTTTATCAGCTGACTCTCCCTTGTATCTGACTAGGCAGAGTCTAACATCTTTTCCATTGATCCTGTCTTTCTTATCTTTAAGGATCTTGCTAACTTTTCCTCTGTCTTTTCCAGATTCTTCTGCAACAGGTATTTCTGGTGAAGGGGTATGTTCTCCCTCCCTTGGGTCTTAGTGTTTGATGAGACTTACTGGGAAGACTAGGTGTTTCTTAGAGAGTTCATCACTCAAGATTACTTCCACAGCATTTTTACCATGAAGCTTCTTGATAGTGAAAGGTCCTACAAAAGCTGTTCTGATCTTCTGGTTACCAGCTAGGTTAGTAAAGTTAGTGGTAGAAACTAAGACTTGATATCCAATCTTGAAATCAGGTTTTTTATGGGTGTTATCCCACTTCTGTTGGTTATACTCAAAAGCATCCTAAACACACTCAATAGCACGTTTTTTGGCTCCATCTATCATGTTCTTGAAATCAATTGACATAGGATGGATGTTTTTCAGCTGCTGTTTAATGTTATCCTTGGTTAATTTAGGGATCCATACTCTTTCCAGTATGTAGGGTGCTTCTTTAGTAGTGTATTGCTTGCTACTGTTGTAAGCCATCTCCAATGTGGGTAAACGACTAACCCAGTCATGGAAATAACCATCAGAACTCTTATATTCTAGACCAAAGCAACAGAACCTTCTGAGCATATCTTCTAGAGGCTGGATCATTCTTTCAGCTAACCCGTCCGTCTGAGGGTGATAAGCTGTAGAGAAAGCTAAGGTACTTTGCAGCATGTCATAAAGATTGCTCCAGAACTCAGAGGTAAATTTGGGGTCTCTATCACTGATAATAATCTTGGGTACTCCAACATCAGAAATGAGTCTATTCCAGAATAACAAGGAGTCAACTTCCATAGCAGTGTCTTCCTTGTGATTAGGTAGAAACTTGGCTTTCTTTGAGAACCTATCTACTATAACCAGGACTGAGTTTTAGGAATAAGCACCTCCTGGGGGTAATCCAGTTACAAAATCCACATTGATGATTTCCCATCTTTTCTTGGGTTCAGAAATCTTCTGTAGTAGACCAAACCTTTTCCCAGTGGTCCTATTGGACTTCTGACAAGTTTCACAACTGGTAACATATTGGATAGTGTAATCTCTCCAATTGATCCACCAAGCCGTTTTTTTGAGCTTTTATAAGGTCCTATCAGTAGATAAGTGTCCAGAAGAGCAGTTATCATGGCACTCAGCCAGGATATTTTTGATATGGTCTATCTTAGTTAAGACTATGACACTCAAATGCTGGTGCCTGTAGTATACTAGACCATCCCATAAGGTGAACCTTCCAGCTTTGCAATGTTTCAGAAGAGGGTCAGTTAGACTATTAATCAGTTCAGATGGTGGAGAATTACTTTCCATAATGGTGATTAGAGTCTTCAAATCAGAGCTGTAAGCCTCCTTGATAGAGTTGAAAAAAGATTCATCCAGTTCACAGATGTGGATTCCTAGAATAGGAGCCTCAATATCAAGTATTTTAATATTCAGTATAGGAAATATATCATTATCCTCTGGGTCATAAGCAAAGTTACTTGGATCATTGGTAAAAGCATTCCTACTCAAGCTATCAGCATTCTGATGTTTAGTACCAGCTTGGTGAATTATGGTCATCTGACCTCTTTACTTTTTTATGGCTATCTGTCACCTTAACATGTGCCTACTAGGGGTCTTCATTTTCATCAATGTCCTTAAAGCATTGTAGTCATTAATCACAGTGAACTTGGTGCATTCCAAGTAGGAATGGAGTTTCTCCAGAGCCCATACTAAGGCAAGATATTCCATTTGACTTGCACCATACCTTTTCTCGGTGTCTCAACTTGTCTGGATAAGGATAGTATAGGTTTTTCCACTGGTTTTTCATCCTCTATGACTTCTTGGTGTAAAGAAGCTCCTAGCCCGTCCATGCTGGCATCTATATAGAGCTTGAAAGTTTTTGAATAGTCTGGCTCAATCAGTACTGGAACTGAGGTCAGCCATCTTCATTTCCTCATAGTTCTTGACTCTATCATGAGTCATTTCAAACAAGGTGGTGTTGTTTCAGATTTCATACAGAAATTTGGTTAGGAGAGAAAACTTTGGTAAGTACTTCCTATATTAGCTTCAGAAGCTAATAAAAGATAGAAGTTCAGTTTTATTATGAGGCGTTGGCCTGTTCATCACCGCTGCTATCTTGCTTTTGTCAGCAGCTAAATTTAATCCAGAGAAACTATTTCATAAGGCTTTGAGTTTTCCATAGCCAAATTTGCACTTTTTCATTGATACCTTTAATCCCACAGCAGAGATATTTTTGAGTACTAGCCTTACTTTCTCCATGTGAGTATCACAATTATCAGATTAAATGATAAAATCATCAATTTACAGTATCATCCTTCTTTTTCTGATGAATAATCCTAGAACTGTGTCCATCATACTTTGAAAATGAGTAGAGAATTTTTGATACCAAAAGGAATCCTAAGATACTCATAAATTCCCAAATGACAGATAATTATCATGAATTTCTGGCTATCCAGGCTGATGGGTATTTGGTGAAAACCTTTCAGCATGTCCATAGTAGTGATATATTTAGACTTTGAGAGGTTATGCAGAGCATGGTCAATCCTTGGAATAGGATATTAATCAGGTTGGGTATAGTTATTCAGCATTCTAAAGTCTCCAACCATTCTTGACTTATCATTATGCCAGGCTATGATTACTGGGGTAGTAATATCCAATTTTTAATTGTTTCATACTTTCCTTAAGACTTGTAAGTCAACTAAATCCTGGATATGAGTTTCCAGAGTAGCTCTAGATTTTGGACTAGAAGGGTGAGCAGGTCTCCTGAGGTTAGGTGGGTAAGGAGGTTTAATGGTTGAATTTAGAATCATGTCATGTCCTTTGATATTACCAATGGGCCAATCATTGGTACAGAAAGCATTCTGATTTTCAAAGCAAACTTGAAAGATGTCACTTTTTTGGTTCTCCTTGAGTAGGGAATTCAAAGCTACTTGAGAGAAGTATTCTTGGTTAAAACTTCCCAAGTGTCTCTCATAGGTTGAATCAGAATTCTAAGCATTAACATGGCATATTTGAAACTTCTTGTTCCAGTCTTCCCCTAAAGCAAAGTATCCACCCTTGCTTTGGAATACATCTATACCATAAAGGCCAAGAGAATCATTTCCAAGAATAAATTAATCACATACTCCATTCTGAAGCACGAAAAATTCAATTTTCAGTTTGAGTGATCCTTTAGAGTTAGGGAGTATGATGTCAGAAGACCATACTCCAATGGCATTTAGAGGAGAATTTCAACTGCTAAACTCAGCCTGAGGTACTGGTAATAGGTTCAGCCTCCAATTTGGGTCTTGTTTTTCCAACTAAGTTGAACCAACACAAGAGCAGAAGGCTCCACTGACCAAGAGTAACTTAAAAGGGGAACCTTGAATCAAACCAGCAGCATAGCATGTTTTGCCAGAAGTGTAACTTTTACCGGCAGAAGGTTTCAGAGTCAAGGCCTTAGCCTCAGAGACATGGAGAATCTTCAAGTTAGAATTCCATTTTTGAGGTAAGTTGGAATCATCATTAACAGAGTTTATGTCCCAGGAAGACTCTATGTTTCCTTCAATAACATTGATGGGGTTAGTGATCATTAAATCAAACTCAGAGAGTGATCCATCCGTGTCATCATGTTGGGTGTCAGGAATGTCATACTCTTCTCCTTCAATACAATTAATTCTTCTCCTGGGTTGAGGAAAGTCAGGTCAAACATGTCCTGCTTGGTTGCAGTTCCAACATACCTTTTCCTTGGAATCTGAAGTCTTCCTGACTTCCAAGGTGGTTAGATTAGCACCAGGGGAACCTTTAGTTTTGGAAGTGTATTCTTCTCTACTCCTTGAATTTTTTTCCCAGGGTAGTCTGTTAATTTTTTTGTGAAGACCATTCATGTCAATGGTTTCTTCCAATATACCTATCAAGGTAGAGAGATCAGAGTTCATGGGCATTCTGCACCTTGAACTATGGTTGATTTTTCCAGGACACAAGTTGAGAATTCTCTCATTGACCTCTTCCTTATCATCATCTGGGTAGAAACAGTCTAACCTACTTTTCTGGTTTAAACACCACTTATGAGGTTTGTCCTTGGATGGATCACACTGGGAGGTTTCAAAAGTTTTCATCATCTTTCTTTTCCAAATCATGGTACTAAATTGTTCTCTGATCCATTCCTTCCAAGAATTTTAGGGTAGTTATCCCACTTCTTCCCTCTTATTGATGAACCAATCAAGAGCAACTCCCTAAAACAGTCTGGGTAACCTCACCACAGCTATTGCATCAGGGAGTTCATAAGAAGCAAGAGTGTAATCAATGAACTTAATAAAACTGACATGGTTATACTCTCCTTCTCCAGAGAATTTAGGCCATTCAGTGATGGGAGGAAGTAACTTCAAAGCTTGCTCTATTTCTGGTGTAGGGCTTGGTCTAAAAGGTTCTTTCCTAGTTATTCTGGTTCTAGGAGGAATACTAGGAGTACTTGTGAACCTGGAAGGTATAGCTTCTTCCAAGTCAGTGACTGGAGATTTACTGACATTGACCTTAAGATCTCTGAGATCATTCTTAATCATACCTAACTCTAAGTCAAGCTTGTTGTTTAATAAATCAATTTTTTTAATCAAATGAGTTGAAGAAGTAGGACTAGTTTTGTTAAATTCTTCCTTAAGTTGATCCATGGTTACAATCATGTCTTCCTGAAGGATTGATTGGTTATCATCAATATTCTTCATCAGATCAAACTTACTAGATTTGATACTGTCCTCGATTTTTTGTATTTCCAACTCATCAATCCTCATAGTCTGGGATTGGGTGACAATAACTCTGAAAACACTCAGACCCAACTTTTCCAATTGTTCATAAAAGTTTTCAAAGAACTTGCTAATAATGGTAAAATTGTGAGACACATTTACAGAAAAGATGTTAAGGACTTCTACATCTAATTGTGGTACACCTTTTTCCACTTCTGGGCTAGAGAGATTATGTTGTCCCAATCCTTTGGGTTCTTTAACTTCTGATGGGCTGAGGACATCTTCTTTTTGGGGTCCTTTCCCTTTAAGGAAACTAACTGATCCCAAGGATTCCAACTCTGCACATAGCCTTCTAATTCTTTCTTTGGGATCAACTTTTGCAGAGAAATCTGAGATTTCTTTGCCAGAGAGATAGCTTTTCTCATACCTGGCTGATCCCCCTGGGTCTGAGCCAACTTGAATTGTTTCCAGTAGCTCACATGCTCCTTCACTAAAACTTTGACTCTTTCCTCCTTGGTTGAGTCCAGCTGAGGTGGCGTAGGAGGACCTGTACCCTCCTGGGATAATACGTTGGGCAATGGCTGTCTCTCCAACAGTGTCTTGGTCGAGTTGGCGGCCACTGTTGTTGCCCTTGTTTTCCCGCATGATGCTAAGGTCAAAGGCTCAAGCCCCCTCATCATGCTTGCAACTGAATTCCTTGCGCGCACGGGTTCCTCTGTGCAAAGATCCATAGGGTGGAGCTTTGCCAGTTGCTTGGGTGTTGCGCCTGTTTTGATTCATAGCGCAAAAAGGTATAAGTCTTTGTCAAAATTTTTGAACAAGACTTAAAAAAATATAAAAAAAGAAATAATTTTTGATTTTTTATATTTTTAATAATTTTTATATATATTTTGACTGACTTATATTCAAATTTAAAGGTATCAATACTTGGTTGGGGTCACTACCATCCTTGGGGGTATTCCAATGGGGTCTGAATGTGTTCCAATCAGATCTTGGGATAAATCCAAGGGCAAGTCCAAGGGTACACTGTCTGGAACATCCTCCAGAAGATCCTGGTATATAAATTCACCAAAAAAAAATCCGCTGAGAAGGATAAAACAAGAAAAAATATAAGTTTATCATTTTTTTGTAATTTTTTTGTGGTAAGATGATATTTCAAAAGAAAAGAATTTTTAATCTCACTTTTGTTATTTTTGGATTTTTATTTATCTTCTGGGTTGTTTATATTATAAATATAAAGCTTCCATTGATAAATTTTACACTCCTTATGTTGCCTCAATAAAGAATTAAAATTTATAATTCTTTCTAACTCAAGCTCCTTTTCTTTTAAGGCTTGTTGCTTATAATAAAGAAGCTTTTCCCATTGTTGCTCAGGAATTATAATGATAGGCACAAATTTATGGATTTTTTTTCTCCTTTTTTCTGTTCAATGAGGTTCAAATAATAATTGATCAATTCTCCATTGGTCTTAGGATCCACTGGAGAAAATAATAAAAAATATATATTTTATAAGTATTTTAACTTATTTTTTAAAAATAAATAGACTGGTCCAAGGAATAAATAATTAAAAATCAATTATTTAAGGATAATTCCTGGCCAGACCCCCAGTTTTCAGATCTCTGATACCAGGAACCATGCAGTTATTTAGCTCCAGAGAGTGATTAAAGATACTGGAATAATAATAATAATAGTATTCCAATTATAAACACATAAAAACCTCAAACAATGAAAATATTAAGAGCTGGTGAAAGGTTTAATTGGTTGAGTAAGAAGGGTTTTCAATTTTTTATAAAAAGAGGGGCCACAGTATTATATTACTGGGGGTCTTTACAGACAAACAAACTCTCTTCAAGAGGCCTCCTTAGGCAGTTTAAGAAACTTGGAATGAAGATGGGTGCCTTAGAAAGGGCTTATTCCACTGATATGGCAAGGAAAAACAGCAAAATGGCCAAGACAGGATGGGAAACACTCACTCTGAGCACTTGACCATGAAAGTTCTGCAATAATAGGAAGGGTTTCAGAGAAGACGGGGCGGATTTGCTTGACTAAATTCAATGGGTTCATTGGTTTTTGAGAAATAGATAATAATACTAAATACTAAGTCACAAATGACTTGCTTATATCTTTTATAAGCACTTGACTAAAAATGAGATGGTAGTAGCAAGTTGAGACAGCTCAAAACCGCTGTGTACGGGGTTACATGGCTCAAATACACCATTTATGGGGTGTATACAGCCCCCCAAGGGTTGCACATAGTTGAGATGGCCCCTTGGGTGCGTCTAGACACGTTTTCTGTCCTGCACGTGCGTCTGGGACATGTGTATGTTCCCCTACATGTCAGCTTGCTACTATGTACAGAGCAACCTGTCAAACCAACACAAAACTATAAAAAACAAATTAAAAAATAATATATAAATTAAAAAAAGAAGGAGTGAGAAATCCATAAATATTAATAAAGAAATCGATTCCTCACCAAAAATTAGGTAGTGTCACTCACTGACCCCACCCTTGAAATCCAAGTCCTTACATTTTTAAAATAATTAAAAAGAAGAGTACTAAAAATAACAACACCAGTATGGCACCTTTTGGCCATTCTAATATTTCAAATGTGTTGTCACGTATAGGGTTTACAAGTAAAATTAACTCAGAATTGAGGTGTTGTGTATATTTTAGGAGTTACACGCGGAAATGTGTTATGTCACAATTCCCGCGCGCAGCCCCGCATCCTTACATATCCCTACGTACTTGTAGTAGCAAATTATCGCGTACTAGAGACCCGCGCGCAGCTTATTCTGCCACGCACGCAGCGGATCCTACCCCGCGCGCATCTGTACTGACTTATCCCCGCGTCTGGATCCATTGTGACTAATCTGACAACCAGGTACCACTCAGAAGAGCTACAACCTACTTAGGTTTTCCTGGCATATGTAACAAGTTGACATATGCATTAGTAATAGCCTGAAAAGATCAAGACCTAAATAAAATTAATAAAAATTAAGTTTAAAACATTTTTTAATGATAAATCAAAGATCAAGGATTACCAAGTAAATCATTGACTCTGATCTTTGAAGACCACAAAACACTACAAGGAGTGTTCATAAAAATTATTAAAAATTATCTACGTGATTAGCAGAAGATGGAAAATTAGTAAACATCCAAATCTATTCACTTTAAAGCAATACTAATAGTACAAATAAAGGATGAGTGCAGAATGATCAAATTTATGCCATAATAGATTAACAGATCCTGTGGCTAAAATAGTACAGAAATCCAGCAGATCCAAAGTCAGAAAATTTACAGAACCAAGTGGACGTGCTAAGCTTTCCCTGACTGGCTTTTCAGCCTCAGCCCATGAGTAGAACCCTCTCTACATGCCCTGAGAAGCTCAAAATAACCCCAAAAAATGTATTTATACAGACCTCTTTGGATCCATTTTCAGAAGATTATCAGTTTACCCAGAATTATTATTATCAATCAGACACCGTTTAATTGTTAGTCAAGTGCTTATGAAGAGTCTAAGCAAGTGATTTATGACTTAGTCTGTATTATTATTATTTATTTCTTAAACCAATCAACCAATTGAAGTTAAATCAAGCAATCCTCCCCAACTGCTCTGAAACCCTTCTTATTATTGCAGGATTTTCGTGTTAAAGTGCTCAGAGTGAGTGTTTCCCTTCCTGTCTTGGCACCTGTGCTATTTAGCCTGGCCATATTAGTTGATAAGCCCTTTCTAAGGCATCCATCTTGAATCCAAGGTTCTTAAACTTCCTAAGGAGGCCCCTTGAAGAGAGGTTGTTTTGTCTTTAAAGACCCCCATCAGTATAATACTGTGGCCCCACTTTTATATATATATTGAAAACCTTTTATTGCCAAACCAATTAAACCTTGCAACTGCTCTTATTATATTATTTATTTGAGGCTATAAACATTTATTTTTGGAATTATTATCATTATTATTGTTCCAGTATTTTTATCACGCTCTGTAGCTAAAGGACTGAAAGTTTCTTGGTATCAGAGAGCTGACACTACATTTCCATTGGGCCTTGTAGGACCCTGAATAACTCCCACACAACTGGGAACTGTGGATGTAACATCTCCCATAATTTTATGGAAAACCATTGATATAGTGGCAGTCAAGGTTAGAGGAAGTTTTGTTGTGGTGTGGTGAGAGATGATAAGTGGTGTTGAGTAGGGCTTAGTGGTTTTGAGTAGGGTCTAGTGGTGTTGAGTAGGGGTTAGTGGTGTTTAGTAGTGTTAATTACTGTTTAGTGGTTACAACTGGTGTTGATTGGTGTTGATTGGTAATGAGTGGTTATGTCAGCTTGCTCCTATGTATAGAGCAAGCTGTCAAAGTAACAAAAATACAAAAGAAAATTAAATAAATATAAAATTAAGAAGGAGTGCAAAATCCAGAAATATTATTGCAGAAATTTATTTTAAACTCAGCATAAGGTGGGGTCACTCACTGACCCCACCCTTGAAACATAACTCTTTCATATTTTAAATAATTAAATAAGTATTGACCAAAATGTCACGCCACCAATATGGAACCTTTTGGCCAATCAATATTTCACATATGTTGTCACATATAGGCTTCAAACCTAAAATTCAGTCAGAATTGAGGTGTTGTATATATTTTAGGAGTTAAACACAGAAATGTGTTATGTCACAATTCCTGCGTGAAGTGCTGTGTCCCTATACAACCCCTAAGTACCTGCAGCATCACATTCCGGCGTACAGAAATCCAGCGCGCAGCCAATTTTGCCACGCACCCAGAAGATCCTACCCCGCGCGCACCTGAATGGACTGATCCCCACATCAGGATCAGCTGTGACAAATCTGACAGCAGGTACCACTCACAGGAGCTACAACCTACTAGGGTTTACCTAGCATATGTAATAATCTGACATATGCATTTTAAATGGTCTAAAAACCTTACAACTTAAATAAAATTATCATTTAATTAATTTTAAATTAATTGTAAAAATAACTCAAATATTGAAGGTCACCACAAAACAAACAGATTCCAATCTTTGAAGGCCACAAAACACTACAAGGAGTGGCCGTAACAATTATTAAAAATTACTTACGTGCTCAGCAGATGATGGAAAATAAATGAAATCCCACATCTGTCTACTTGAAACTAATATTAATTGTACAAATGAAGGGTGAGTTCAGAATGATGAAATTATGCCATTAAAACATTAACCAATCCTGTGGGCAAAATAGTACAGAAATCAAGCAGATCTGAGGACAGCTGATTGACATAACAAAGTGGACCTGCTGAAATTTCCCTGACTGGCTTTCCAGCCTTAGCCCATGAGAAGAACCCTCTCTATGTGCACTGAGAAGCTCATTATCCCCCCAAAATTTATTTATACAGAATTCTTTGGATCCCCTATTCTGAAGATTTGAATAATGACTATATTGCCATGAGGGATGAAAAGGTAATGGAAGGCTATTGAGGAGCCTGATGAGGAGGAATAATAAGGCTACCAAGAGCCAATAGAGAGGGGATAATTCTTGTATAGTCAAGAGGAACTGATCTGATGAGGAGGAAGGGGCACTTTGGTATTGTTGACTGGTAATCAGATGAGTTCCATTCCTGGTCCAAGGGGAGGACCAGTATTTAAGCACAACTGGAGAACCCCAAAGGGGGCCTAGGGTAGCAGGGTTAAAACAACTAGAGAGCCCCCAGCAGGGGCCTGAGACAATAATAATTGGATAACAAAAGCAGTAAGATAGATCTAAGGCTGACTAAATTTTTCAGTTACAAAGTATGAACAGAAAAATGACAACACACCACCTTAACTGACAAATTTAGGAACCAATTTTATACCAATCAACATTTCAGAGATTCATGAGAATATGAGAAAAGAACATAAGAATGAGAGATATGAGTTTTGAGAAAGGATGAAAAGACACCACCTTGTCAGCATATGAGATGGGGAATGATATTACTATTTTAAGAGGAGCAACAAGGACCTCAGGTATAGCTGCCTAGAATGATGGGGAGGATGATATGATGATAATGATGATAGATGAGGGTAATGGTAATGGTAAAGCTAATGATGATGTGATGGGGATGGTGATGGTGATGGTGATGGTGATGGTGATGGTGATGGTGATGGTGATGGTGATGGTGATGAAATTGATTGGTAGCAGTTGTTGAATAATGGTGGGTGATGATTGTCTTGAATTATAATGAGTGTGATTGTAGTCATGAAAGAGGGTGGATAATAGAAAGGTGTATACAGATAGTATTGAACAAAAGAATGGGAGGATTCCAACACACCATCCTGTTCAATACTAGATGGGAGGAATGTTAATGTGTTGTTGGAGTTGAATTGAATGTTGTTGATGGTGTTGAGAGTTGATTTTTGATATTGTTGATGGTTGAAGTGATGGTTGAATCGGATGGATGGTGGAGGTTTGGAGGATTGAATGATGGGATGATTGATTTGGATGTTGATGGAGATTGGATGGCAAAGAATGATGGAGGTATTGATGATGTAGCAGGTGGAGCGGAGGAGATGGATGGGAGCAAGCGAGAGGTTGAGATGGAGCAGAGTGAGCAAGTGGTGATGTAGCATGTGGAGCGGATGAGATGGAGCGGAGCAAGTGAGTGGTGATGTAGCGTGTGGAGCGGAGGAGATGGATGGGAGCAAGCAAGCGGTTAAGATGGAGCGGAGCAAGCGATGTGGAAACTTTAGAGGTTGATCCTCACGAAGTTGTCCCTAGTTACGGGATCGATGGTTCTAGCGTCTGTAAGACCGAGAATGCTTCCTTTCCTTTACTCCGAGAGAGAGAGAGAGAGAGAGAGAATGAGATGTAGATTCCTCGATCCCCCTTACAACCCGAAGTCAAGGGGAAGGGTGTTTGAGCCCTCCCCCTCAACCCTAACCTAAGCACAAGCACAAAGACAGACTGACAACCATGAAGAAGGAAACCTAGACCCAGAACCCTAACCCATCCCTTAACCCATACCCATACCCTACCCCCGCCAGCTCGCCTGTCATTACGCGCATCCGGTTCGTCTTTTTGTGGCGCGGCCCTCCGCCGCGCGATACCCAAGATCCACCGCGCTTGCGCGCATCCACCCGACGCGCCGTCGTGAATTTCCCGTCCCGTGGCCGGCCCGCGCTTGCGCGCGGCTGCCACGCATATAGCCCCGCTGTCGCCCCGCTTCTTCCTTCCCCGACTAGCCGCTCCGAGAACCCGATCGGCCCAGCTCCATCCATGAGTCGGACATCCAAGCGGATCGCGGCCCGCCTCCCTTAGTCAGGCCCGGCCCGCAGTCGCGTGCTTGATCCCGCCGCGCCTACTGCTGAGCCCGCAGCGGCTGCTGCTGAACCCGCAGCGGCTACTGCTGAGAACCGGCGCACCCCAACTGCTGAGCCTAACCTACCAGATGCTGAGCGCGCAGGCCGCGACGCAGTCCCCGACCCGAGGCTATATAATGACACCACATCCCCCCCCAACTTGAGTTCTGTCCCCAGAGGTCCCTTCCCATCGCCACCTCGACTACCCGCACCCCGCTCCTCCCTACCCACTCCTCTTTTCGCACTCCACCAACTCCCCTTCCATACTCATCGCCGTCATGCTCCCCTGCGAATTCTGCGCCCGGACCGGGCAGGCGTGCTCGATTGCTCCTGGTCGACGCGCCTGTGTCGCTTTCCGTTGCAGCCATCGCCGTTGCTCGCTTAGCAACGGCATGCCCCGAGCTCCACCCAACTTCGGCTCCCGCCCCAGGCCGCGCAAAAGGGCTCGTCCGGACCCGTTCGTGGTTTCGGACGACGACACCATCTTGGAGGACTCGTGGACTCCGCCGGGCTCCCCTTCCCGCCGCCCTCCGCCGAGCGAGGATCGCGACTCGGCTTCCCCCTTTCGCCGCGCGGGACCGCCGCGGAAGGAGGATTTCACGTCCGTTGACGACTATCGGAGGGCCGTACGATTCTGGTCGGACCGCGTTCGGATGAGGGAAGGCGCGAGGGACCCGCGACTTGATGAGATTCTCCGACGTCGCGCTGCCGCAGCCCCGGTTCCCCCTCCGGCCCCTACACCAGCTCCTTCCGCCCCGGCTCCGCAAGGTACTCCACCGCCGCCCGCGTCACCAGTGGTCTCGGACGGGAGGCCTACTACTCCCGAGGTCCCTCCTCCGCCGTCCCCGATCGTTGTTCCGTCGTCGCCCCCAGATGGACCGAGCCCTCCGCGCGATGCCCCAGGGACCCCCTCATCACCTCCTCGTCCGCTCGGATCAAGCCCCGTCCCAGCACCGGCACCGCCGTCCTCCAACTCCCCCGAGATCCCGGAGATCCCGGTCGTGATGGCACTCCCGGCGGCTGGCTTTGAGGCTTTCGCGGAAAGGTTGACCGCGATGCTCCGCAACTTCCTGGCGACCCCCGGAGCCCAATCCTCCGAATCCCGGCGCGAGTTCTTGGCGTCTTACCGGGCCCTTCTGGCATCATCGAGGGCAGACATGGAAGAGATGATGCGAATGGCTTAGACGCCCTCACCCCCTCCCTTTTCTCCTTTCCCATGTACTTTCTTGTCCCATTGTTGTACCGCGTTCGTTGGAGAAATATATTCTGCTGCGCGAGGAAACGAAAAGCCCGCGTCCGCGCGTCCGGGTGGAAAGTGAGTGTGAGTGCCGAGATCCGCGTCCGCATGAGAAGTGAGTGTGAGTGAGGTTGAGGTTGAGATCCGCGTCCGCGCGCTCCCTCTGTGAGAGACCGTAAGTGACCAGTTATCCCGACGAAAAGAGGTACCTGGACCGCCCCAGACGGACTGCCACACAGTTCCCCGTACCCGTTCTACGAAACAAAACAAACACCGCGCCGACAGCGCGCGCTCACAACCGGGAGTATAAGGGAGAGGCGATGGGAACGAACATTCTGGGGTGTCTAGTCGTTCCGGCTGTGAACCGGCTAGAGCACCCCCTTACCAAGCTAAGCTTAAATCCGCGTCCATACCATCCCCGACCGTCGCGCCCGTCCGTTGAAGAAAGAAACAGGAGAGAAATAGGAAAAAAAGGAAAGAAAACAGCCCGAATCCAAAGAAGAGAAACAAAATATCCTATATTTATTATTCCATTCATTCCATTTTTTTTTTTTTTTTTTTTTTTTTTTTTTTTTTTTTTTTTTTTTTTTTTTCTTTTTTTTTTTGCAGTTAGCTCTTTGTCCCGCCATCCGTGAGCGGGGCTCGTCCTCGCGTTTGCGGGCCCGACACCACGCCGCGCCCGCGTACCTGCAATAAATAACCCATAGCCAGTACCAATCCAAAGCCAAGCCCAAACCAAAACATAAGGAAACGAACATTCTGGGGTGTCTAGTTGTCCCGGCTGTGAACCGGCTAGAACACCCCCTTACCAAATCAAGCTTTAACCACCTAGCGCCCCCCCCCCAGCTTGACAGCTGTCCCCAGCCGTCTGCAACCTCCTACTTCTCCGGGGTCGCGCGTCGCGCGCCGCTACTACGCTGTCCGAACGATCCGCGCCGTCGTCCGACTCCGAGACCGCCTCGCCCCCGGGCCCCGAATCATCGCTCGCCGTCTCGTCGAAGGAAGTGGAACCGCGCGCAAAGAAGCGTTTTACGTGCGAAGCCGCGGCCTTCCGTTTAAGCGGCGTCCCGTCCAATTCCTCAAGCCCGTAGCTGCCGCCCAAAAACTTAGAGGCCACGCGGTACGGCCCGTTCCACCGGTTGGCGAAAAGCCGGCCCCACTGGGATTCCAGACTCTGATTATACAACAGGACCAGGTCCCCCTTCCGCAACGGATCCCGGAGCCGATGGGAACAGCGCTCGTCCCAATAGCGGACTGACGCCGTCCGGGTTTTCTTCAACCGCTCCGCGGCTTTTTCCAAGGTCTCCTCACGCCTAAGGAGCTGTTCCGCGGGCGCCTTGATCAGATCCGCGGACGTCTTAACCTTCCACCAATCCACGCCCAAAAACGTGTTCAGCTCGATGTCCACGGGAAGCACGGGCCGCTGCCCGTAGAGTAACTCGTAAGGCGAATACCCCGTCGAGCGCTTCACGGAGATCCGATCGGCGAAAAGGACCGCGGGGAGTGCCATCTGCCACCTTTTGCCGTCCTCGCCGCACATTTTCACCAGGGCATCCTTGATTGGTTGATGTCCCCGCTCGATCATCCCCGCGCCCTCCGGGTAGTATTCCGTCACGCGGCCGAACTTCGCTCCACAATTCTGCACCAGCGTCATCAAGCGTCCCCAAAACTCCGCCCCTCCGTCGACGGTGACCAAGCGAAGCGACCCGTAGCGCGCGAACCAGTCCTCTTCCAGAAACTGAGCCACCTTTTCCGCCGATAGTTTCGCCAGGGGCCTCGCTTCCACCCACCCAGACAGATCGTCGCGCGCAACCAGCAAATACGCAAACTTACCCGCCTTGATGTGGACCACGTCCAGCGAAACGCGCCCGAACAGCGCGTCCTCACCCGTGGGGTGGCCGACCTCCTTGGGCAGCCTCGAGCTTCGCCGTTGGCAGGCCTCGCACAACTTTACCCAGTCGCGCACCGCGCGAACGACCCCCGGCCACCAAAACCTTGCTTTCACCCTCCTCCGCGTCTCGACCTCACCCCGATGACCAAGGTCATCGTGCAGACTTCCCAGAATCACCTCCTGGTCGGCCCTAGAAGTCGCGACAACGAGAGGCACGGAGCCGCTCCGCCGCCATAGCTGACCGTCCTGTAAGAAGAAGTTCAGAACGTTTCGCCTCACCCATCAGGTGACCGTTTCCGTCGTGCCCTCGGGAAACCGGAGATCCTGCAAATAAGAGCACAAGACCGCGTAACGTCCCGACTGACGCAACGGAAGACAAACCGACGCCTCCGTCTTTGCTACCCGAACGACCGGAGCTTCCACGTCCAAAGGTTCCGCCCCCTTGTATGGGTCGTCCCGCGGGTACCGCGACAGCGCGTCCGGCATCGTGAACGCCTTTCCCGGGATGTGCACCACGTCAAAGGAGAATAACTGGAGGAACGCTACCCACCTGGTCATGGGCGCGTTCGGCAGCGTCGGTGAGTTGATCATTCGCGCTAAGGCCTCCGCGTCAACCAAGAGCTCGAAGTGCACGCCCCACAAAAGGTGCTGCAACCGCCGTACGATCTTGGTGACACCGCACAGTTCCAGCTTCGGCTGCAAATACCGACTCTCTGTCGCGGTAAAGGTAACCGATTCGTAGAGCACCGGCCTATCTTTTCCGTCCTCCTCCTGTGTCAAGACCCCCCCCCGCGCCGAGCTCGCTAGAGTCGACCGCCAGGCGTATCCCTCCGGCGTCGTAATCGAGGTTCCGAAGGACGATGTCGCGCCCCACGATTTCCTTGAGCTTCGCAAAAGAGGCATCGCATCCCTCGGTCCACTTCCACTCCGCCCCCTTACGCGTCAATGCCCGCATTGGGCTCGCTACTTCCGCGAACCGCTCGATGAACATGCGGACGTAGCTGCACAACCCCAGAAACTGCAGGACGTGCGACACTGTCCGAGGGGTCGGCCATTCAAGAACCTTATTCCGCTTCTTCTCCGCTATTCGCCTCCCGTCGTAGGCCACGACATGCCCCAGTACTTCGAGCGCCGGAACGCAGACCGCCAACTTTTTCCCGGACACAGTAAGGCCTGCCTCCTCAATTCGGAAGAGGACTTGTTCCAGAGTTTCCGCGTATTCCCAGATGAATCGCCGGATCGCGGGTGCATCCTCTAAGACCGCGCCCTCGTAGTCCGTTCTGGGGCCTTTAATGCCAGCGTCGTCGATGAAGATCTGCACGCCTTCCGGAAGGTCGTCGCGTAGTATCCAGGTCATTTGGGCTTGGTATACCGCCACTGAGTTGGTCGCACCTTGCGGTAGCCGCGTCAGCTGCATCCTTCCTAGCCCGGTTTCAAACGCCGTCAGTGGCCGCGAGTCAGGGTGGAGTTCTCGCTGGTCATATCCCCCCATCACGTCCACCAGCCCGTAGCAAGCGCGCCCGGCCATCAACTCCAGAAATTCTTCAACACGCGGGGGAAGCCCCGCGTCGCGAATAGTGAACGAATTTAGCCTCTGAAGGTCGTGAACAATCCTTAGCAACTTCCCGTCCTGCTTAACGACCGCGAAGATAGGACTCGAGTAGCTTGACGTGGATTGCTCGTAAAGCCCCGTCCTCACGCGCTCCCGTACCAGCTCCAGAAAGGGCTCCCGAACGGTACGGGGGATCGGAATCGGCTTGATTTGCCACGGTTCGTGAGGGACAGTGGGAATAACGTAAGGGTCCCCAATCTCACTTCTCAACAACCCGCGCTCGTCCGGTCCAAAAGCAAGTGCCTTCTCCCTCATTACCAATACCGACACCAGCAGATCCATCTCCTCCGCACTCAGCCATCCCGTTGGTCCGAAGTTAAGGGCGTCCACCCGCTCGTCCGTGATTCGCGCCGACCGCGTTACCCATCCATTCTTCCTAAGGGGCGTCTCCCACGGGTCGCGGGACCACGCAATCAGTCGTAAGGGTCCGTTGAGCCCCTGAGGCATTGGCTCGTTCCGCGGCCGGACTTTCCGCGCTACCGGTTTGTACTTGCCCGCATTGCACCGCGCCATCCAGACCCGATTGTCGCAGTCGTAAGTCCTAGTAATGACCAGACCGGGGCTTTCGCCTTTGCTCACGACTGTGGCACGATGATAGGGTTTTCGAAGCGTAGAGCCTTCCGGCGATGCATACTGAGGAATGGGACTTACTTCCGGCACCTGCGCCACACGCGCGTCCTCCCCCGCCTGCTCCTCATCTGTCGGCCGCCCGTGCAGAGCCAGAGCCTGCTCCGCACGGTTCCCGCGGCCGACTAGGAAAAATCCTCCGCAGGGTAACCCCTACGGTCAACCCCCGCGCCGGACTCTTCGTTGCCGCCAGACATTGGGTCCTGTACCCATTTCCCTCTCCCGTGATCGCAGATCGTCGTCTCGAACCGTGCTCCGGGCGAGTCTTCGACGGTCAGCGCCTCCGTTCCTTCCTCGGCGTTGAAGGCCATTTGGGCTCGGAACCCAAACATGAATGGCCGTCCTAGAATCACGTCTCCGCACTCCACTGAGAGAAATGACAGAGGCTTACAGACCTTGGCGACTTCCACCTCCTCCGCCTCTACTACCCCGTCCACGCGACATTCCCCGCCATTTAACGCCCGAAGACCCATCGCACACTTCCTCCGCACCAGACCGAGCTCGTCCACTAACCTTGATGGGAGCAGGTTGACCATCGACCCGCTATCCACCATTGCCCACACCTTCCGCCCGGCGATGGTCATTGCAACATAAGCGAGCGGGACGGATACCGACTTCGACCGGCACGGCTCGGGATCCATTTCCTCCTCCGCCACGTTAACCCGCTGAACCGTTGTCGGCACCCGACCCTGACCGCAATCTTTCAAGGCCTGGACCATCTCGTCGACGACCGCGGGGGACACCGCCGCTAGCTCTCGTAGGGTCAGGGGTATTGGTGAGTCGTTCCCCATTACCCTCCGGACGATGTCCGCGGCCTTCTTCTTTCCCACGGGATTAGAGGACGGCCCGTCCAAAATCGGCACTCGCGCGACTGGCTTCAAAGCCGTTGATCGCTCGTCGACATCCATCGCAATGCGCTCATTCGTCGCCAACGCCCTGACTTCGGCCTCCACTCTCGGAGCTACCCATGTTCCGGGCGCGGTGACAATCCCAAGCAAGACCCGAGCAGTCTCGGTCTTAGCCTTCGCTCTTTCCCGCACTTGCACCATTGGTGGCGGCTTGTCCTTAGTCAGATCCACCGATTCACCCGTCGGAAATACGTACGTCATCCCGGATGCGCGAACAAGCCCTTCGTCCATGTCCCGAGTGAGATCCTCACAAACTGACTTCCAGTGCCCTCTCACCCCGCAATATGAACATTGCGGCGACCCGTACGATCCGGATGATCCGCTAGGAGGCTGGAACCCTTCCGCCATGTGAGGCGGCACCGCGCGCGGTTGAGAAGGAGCCGCCGGAAACGGTGCGGCTGCCGGAGCCGTAGGAGCCGGTGTCCGGTTGAGGAAAACCCTTATGTCCCGCAGAATCTCCGTTATCTCCCCGACAGATGGTCCCGGAGGCTGCTGGGAAAGTCCAACATGAGAGGGCGTCGGCGGCCGCGCGGCCGAAGTTTGGTCGGGGGCCGGCGCCGAGATCGTGACCGATTTCTTGGAGGAAGACGGGTACGTTCGTGCCGTATCCGCGATGAGCTCGTCCAAATCGATTTCGCTTTCCGCGGCTTGACGGATAACCGAAAGATCGGGGAGAATCGCGACGCTCCCATCCAACGACCTCTTAACCAGGCCGTGGTCGTACAGGTATTGTTGCACCCTGGAACAAAGCTGGGGCGCGAGACCCCCCAGGAAAGCCCGCTTCATGGCACCCGTCTGACCCGCGACGACCTTGTTCCTTGCAAGGTACCCGTAGATTCGCTCGAACCTTGACATTTATTCCACTAATCCTTCGCGCGATCGCACCCCGCCATTCTTGATCGCCTCCTCCGCAGCTCAATCGAAGTTGCTTTCCCGAAACCGAGGTTCACGCCTTCCCCACCTCGCCAACATCTCGCTTTTCAACTTCCCCCAGTCTTGCCTCTTGTATCCAACCATTTCTTCCACGTCCCGCAGCTTCTCCTCCTCAGTAATGAACAGCACGATAGTCCGAACCTTATCTGCGCCCGACGCGCCCTCCGAGTCCGCGATCCCTTCGAACCTAGAAAGGAACCGCTCGACATCCGAAGTACTGAACCGAAGATGGGGGAAATCCCTCGGCCTCAACCAAACGCGGCAAGGGGCCTCTACCGCCATGTCCGACGACCCTTCCGAGGGAGGAGCAAACCCGCTGACTCTAGGAGCATGAGCGGACGGTGGCGGAGGGGGTTGAGCAGCAGAGACGGGAGTCGGGCGTGGAGGGTAGGGAAGGGGAGCATTGGATCCCGGAGTGGTTGTCGGTAGCATTCTGCGTAATCTTCAAGAGACTGAGAACGGATCGAGAGGTTTCCCGGCCAGACCCCCAGATGTGGAAACTTTAGAGGTTGATCCTCACGAAGTTGTCCCTAGTTACGGGATCGATGGTTCTAGCGTCTGTAAGACCGAGAATGCTTCCTTTCCTTTACTCCGAGAGAGAGAGAGAGAGAGAGAATGAGATGTAGATTCCTCGATCCCCCTTACAACCCGAAGTCGAGGGGAAGGGTGTTTGAGCCCTCCCCCTCAACCCTAACCTAAGCACAAGCACAAAGACAGACTGACAACCATGAAGAAGGAAACCTAGACCCAGGACCCTAACCCATCCCTTAACCCATACCCATACCCTACCCCCGCCAGCTCGCCTGTCATTACGCGCATCCGGTTCGTCTTTTCGTGGCGCGGCCCTCCGCCGCGCGATACCCAAGATCCACCGCGCTTGCGCGCATCCACCCGACGCGCCGTCGTGAATTTCCCGTCCCGTGGCCGGCCCGCGCTTGCGCGCGGCTGCCACGCATATAGCCCTGCTGTCGCCCCGCTTCTTCCTTCCCCGACTAGCCGCTCCGAGAACCCAATCGGCCCAGCTCCATCCATGAGTCGGACATCCAAGCGGATTGCGGCCCGCCTCCCTTAGTCAGGCCCGGCCCGCAGTCGCGTGCTCGATCCCGCCGCGCCTACTGCTGAGCCCGCAGCGGCTGCTGCTGAACCCGCAGCGGCTACTGCTGAGAACCGGCGCACCCCAACTGCTGAGCCTAACCTACCAGATGCTGAGCGCGCAGGCCGCGACGCAGTCCCCGACCCGAGGCTATATAATGACACCACAGCGAGTGGTGATGTAGCGTGTGGAGCGGATGAGATGGAGCGGAGCAAGCGAGTGGTGATGTAGCATGTGGAGCGGATGAGATGGGGGAGAGCGAGTGAGCAGTTGATATGGAGCAATGAGAAGGATGAAAAGTGGAAGGACGGTCCAAACAAATGGACCACCCCATGGAATGATGGAGATTTCATTGATAAATGAAGAGCGGAGGTTAGAATCTATTGGAGCGTTTGATGTGCTAAATGGGATCAATCGATTTGATGGTTTGAGTCAAAGGTTGGGATGCTTGTTGGATTGATTGCTGGGCTCAATTGAAGCCTGGCTTGGGTCAGTTTGAGTGGTGAGAAGAGGATGGCAATGGAGGATTGAGAGATGGCACCGGAGATGAGGGGAATCAAGGTATCACGATTGAAGGATAACAGGTTGGATTCCGAGTCACAAATCTTGATCAAGGGGGTAGCAAGTCAAGGAGTGAGGAATAGAGTGAGCGAGTAGAAGTGCGCAAACAATTTTGCAGGCAATTTTAGAGGAAGCAAGCAAGGTTAAAGAGCAATTGAGGTGGTGCAAGCAAGCAGTTGAGATGGAGCAATGGAGCAGTGTGTGATAATGAGAAAGCAAAGGCCAAGTTGAGCGGCAATTGAGGTCGCCATTGAGGTTGCCATTGAGGTAGCAAGACAAGTGGTGGACAAGCAAGGAGAGGAGCGCAAAGGTGGAGGTGAGTGGTAATCATGATTGCCATTGAGGTTGCCATCAAGGTTTCCAGAGAGGTTGAAGATTTGATTGAGCAAGGAAGGAAAGGAAAGCGTGAGATAGGATTCGACCAAGGTTGCTGGTTGTTGGAGATGCAAGCAAGAGAAGAAGCAAACAAGCAAGGAGGAGAGCGCGAGCAATGTTGTGGATGATGGAGAAGGGCAATCGATGCCTCCAGCAAGGAGACAATAAGGAACCAAGTAAGAAGTTGTTGAGAAGCGGATGAGGTTGTAATTGATAAGAGAGTTAACCAGGGTGATAGCAAGACCGGTGGAATGAGTACCAATTGAGTTAGAGGATGAAGTAATGGGGTATGATGGAGAAGAAAGTAGAAAGCCAACAGGTGGCAGAGGATGTTTTTTGACCACAAGTTTTGACCAATGGTTGGAATTTGAGTTGGGATTAGTCATAAGGGAGATGGCATGATGATTGGGAGAAAAGTTTGAGGTCAATTGAAGGTTGGGATGATAGACTGGGATGTTGATCAAGAGCAATGGATGAAGGGGGTTAAGGGATGATGATGAATGATAGGATGATAGGATGATGGATTGAGGATGGATTGAGGATCAGATGGAGTTGGTTGGGATGGGATGGAAGATGGTCTAGATCAAGTTTGGATCAAATGAGTTGAAAGTACAAAACCAAACTTGAGACCGGTTTGAGCGAGTTTAGTGACTTTGGGATTGACAATTCCACCCAACAATCCATCCTCAATCAGTTTGTTGACTCTTTGGAGATGAGGGACTGGGATCTCATCAAGGGCTTGGTCTGTGGTAGAGCAGAGTTTGAGGTTGGATACTTTGAAGTGGATGATTGTGGTTGGATTGGAGGTGATGGTAGATGGTAAGACGTGCTCTGGATCTAGTTCATCCAACAAGGGATCGGATACGTCGGTGAACCAAGTAACAATCTGATCAATTGGAATGGGGATAAGATCGTGGGGGAGAAGTGGACAAGGATGGGATTTGAAGAATTGCCTGAGGGCTCGTAGGGATTGAGGTTGGTATGACTTGATGAGAGCTTGAGGGGAGGCCAATTGAGCTAGGGTGAGGGATCTGATGGTGGGTAAGATCTGATTGAGCCTTAGTTTGGGGTTGAGAGTGGTGGGGGAGATGGAGATTGGAAGAGAAGCAGGATGAGGATGAGGAGGATAGACTTGGTTGAGTTGTTGATCTTCTCTTGAGGTTGATTTGGGAGACAACACAATTGAAGACTTTGATAGGATCCAAGTCAATGAGAAGTGCTCTTAATTTGGGAGGTAGACCGGCGCGGAGGTTGAGGGTGAGTTCAGAGTGAGCTCTCAAACAACGGGCCGATGTGGATGTGGATGTGGATGCGGATGGGTTAAGTTGAGGACCAACTGAGTCCCAAGATGGTGGAGTGAGATGAGAGCGCTCTAATCTGGAGGAGATTTGATTGAGGGGAGCAGTGGACAAGGGGGATGGATGATACTCAATATGGGAGCAGATGGAAGATAAGTCTGGTGGGGTGAGAGGGATGATGGCGTAGAGCGGGGATGAAGATGGAATGGATGATGAATGATCCAATGAGAGATGTAGTAATAGGAGTTGCAAGGCTGAGCAGCAAATTGGCAAAGGGGAAAGATGGGTTGAGAAGATAATGATAAGTAAACCAGTTGGAACAATGAAGTTGACTGGATAGCTTAGTGGGATGAGATTTTGGCTTTTAACCGTGAAGATTTGAATAATGACTATATTGCCATGAGGGATGAAAAGGTAATGGAAGGCTATTGAGGCGCCTGATGAGGAGGAATAATAAGGCTACCAAGAGCCAATAGAGAGGGGATAATTCTTGTATAGTCAAGAGGAACTGATCTGATGAGGAGGAAGGGGCACTTTGGTATTGTTGACTGGTAATCAGATGAGTTCCATTCCTGGTCCAAGGGGAGGACCAGTATTTAAGCACAACTGGAGAACCCCAAAGGGGGCCTAGGTTAGCAGGGTTAAAAAAACGAGAGAGCCCCCAGAAGGGGCCTGAGACAATAATAATTGGATAACAAAAGCAGTAAGATAGATCTAAGGCTGACTAAATTTTTCAGTTACAAAGTATGAACAGAAAAATGACAACATATTCCCCATCACTTTTACCAGGAATTTATTAATATCAATCAGATGCTGTTTCATTGTTAATCAAGTACTTATAAATAGATAAGCAGGTGATTTATGACTTATTCTGCAGTATTATTATTATTTCCCAAAACCACTAAACCTGATTCATTAAATATGAGTCTGGAAATCAACCCCTTTTGCCCTGAAACCCTTTACTGAATCTTTGAAGGCTTTTCTTTGGATTTTTGACTCAGATTGATTGTTTTTCTTCCTGCCTTGGCCATTGTGCTATTTTTTGTGGCCATACCAGTGGATAAGTCCCTATAAGGTACCCATTATTCCTTCAAAGGTTCCTAAACTACATAAGGAGGCCCCTTGAAGAGAGGTTTTCGGTCTGTAAAGATCCCCATTAGTATAATACTTTGGCCCTCTTTTTATAACAAATTTAAAACCCTTCTAACCAAACCAATGAAACCTTGCAACAAAATTTAAAATATTTAATATTTGAGCTCTTTGATTTTTTATTTTTTTAATATTATTATTCCAGTATTTTTATCACTTTCTGTAGCTAAAGGACTGCAAGTTTCCTGGTATCAGAGAGCTGAAAACTGGGGGTCTGGCTGGGAAATCTCCCTTGCTAATTCATTTTAAATTATTTATTCCTTGGACCAGGCACATTATTTTTTTTAAAAAAATAATTAAAAATACTTATAACCTATTTTTTGATTCTTTTATTCTTCCAGTGGATTTTAAGACCAACGGGGAATAGATCAATTATTATTTGAACCTTCTCAAACAGAAAAAGGAGAAAAACTCCTTAGCTGTTTGCCTATTATTATAACTCTTGAGCAACAACAGGAAAGTTTGCTTTACTGTAAACAACAAGTTATTAAGAACAAAGAACTTGAGCTTGAAAGAGTAATCAATTTTAAATATTTATTAAGGCAATACAAGGAGTTGAAAATTTATCAAAGAAAACTTTCTATCTATAAAATAAATAAAAATTAAGTTAAAAATGAAAAGAAAAATCACAAGATTGAGAATTAAAATTATTTTCTTTTAAAAATATTTTAAAAATCACGGAAAATTACAAAAAAATATAAAAATTATACTTTTTTATTGTTTTGTCAACCTTAGTGGACTTTGTTCTTGGTGAACTCATTGACCAGGATCTTCTTGAGGACTTCCCAGATAGTGTACCATTGGATTTGACCTTGGATTTATCCCAGGATCTGATTGGGACCAACACAGATCCAGTTGCAATACCCCCCAAGGACGGTCTTGACCCCAACCAAGTGTTGGTACCGTCAAATTTAACTGTAAGTAAGTTCAAAGTTATATAAGGAATTATCAAAAATAAAAAATACCCAAAAATGTTATTTTTATATTTTTATATTTTTTCTTCAAAAGTTTCAACAGAGACTTATACATTTTTTTGGGCTATGTACCAAAATAGGCGCAACACCTGCGCAACCGGTAGAGCAACATCATATAGATCTCTTCCAGGAGGAACCTGCGCGCGCAAGGACTCCAGTTGAAAACTCAATGAGGGGTTCTGAACCCATGACCATAGCCTTACGCGGGATGACAAGGGAAACAACTGCGGCTGCCAACTTGACCAACTCAAGGTTGGAGAGTCATAACTCACCCAATGTGTTATCCCAGGCATATATCAGTCTTCCTATGCCACCCAGGCTGCACTCAACCAAGGAGGAAAGGGTAAAATTGTTAGTGGAAGAGCACGTGAGATACTGGGAACTATTAAAACTGGCTCAGCCCCAGGAGGATCAGCCAGGTACAAGAAAAGCTATATCTCTGGCAAAGAGGTCTCAGATCTCTCTTCAAAAGATGATCCCAAGCTGGGAGTTAGAAGGTTACATGCAGAGTTTGAATCCTAGGGACCAGTTGGCTTCCTTAAAGGGAAAGGATCTCAAAAAGAAGAGATCCTCAGTCCATCAGAAGTTAAGGAACCTAAAAGATTGGTACAATATAATATACTTATCCCAGAAGTGGATGAAAGTGTACCAAAATTAGATATAGAAGCTTTTAACATCTTTTCTGCAAATGTTTCTCAAAATTTTACTATTATGAGCAAGTGCTTTGATAAAGTATATGAGCAATTGGATAATTTGAATCTAAACCTTAACAAAGTGATACACACTCAAACCACCCTAACTAAGATTGATGAGCTAGAAGTAAAAAAAATAAAGGAAATTATAAATTCAAGTGAAATTAATCTAATGAAACATATTAGCGGTGTCCAATCCACTATACAAGAAGAAAATCTTTTCTCAATGAATTAAATCAAGAAAGAAGTTAAGAGAATAATTCATACTCCTTGGACTCATGTAATCAAAAAAATTGATTTTTTGATTAAAAAACTTGACTGGGAACTAGGTATGATCAAGAATGATCTCAGAGATCTTAAAATTAATTTGACAAACCCTACAGTTACTGACTTTGAAGAAGCTAGACCCACTAGATTCACGGGTACTCCTAGTATTCCCTCTAGATCCAGAACAGCTAGGAATGAATCTTTTAGGCCTATTCCTACACCTGAAGTAGAAAAAGCTTTAAATTTACTTCCTCCCATCACTGAATGGCCTAAATGTTTTTGGGAGAAGGAGAATATAACCACATCAGTTTCATTAAGTTCATTGATTACACTGTTGCCTCTTAAAAACTCCTTGATACCATAGCTGTGGTAATATTACCCAGATTTTTTGAAGGAGTAGCTCTTGATTGGTTCATTCATAAGAGGGAAGAAGTTGAATCTTTTTCCTGGATTTCATGGAAAGAATTAATCAAAGAAAAATTTGGTACCAGGATTTGGAAAAGAAAGATGAAAAATACTTCTGAAACTTCCCGGTTGGATCCATCCAAGGACAAACCTCACAAATTGTTTCTTGATCACAAAAGGAGGTTGGATTGTTTTTGCACCAATGCTGATAAAGAAGAGTTTAATGAAAGACTTCTCAACTTATTTCTGGGAAAAATCAACCATAGTGTAAGGTACAGGATCCCCATGAACTATGACCTTTCTACCTTGATAGGATTATTAGAAGAAACCATTTATATGAATGGTCTTGAAAATAAATTCAATAGACCCAGGGAACAGAATATCAGGAGTAAGTAGGAGCATGCTGTTAGGGCCAAAGATTCCCCTGCCCCTAATCCCACCAGCTTGGAAGTTAAGAATACTCCAGAGACAAAGGAAAAGGTATGCTGGAATTGCAACCAGAAGGGACATGTAAGACCTGATTTTTCTCAACCCAGAAGAATTATTAATCCTATTGAAGGAGAAGAGTATGATAATAATTCTGATCCCCAACTTCATGAAACTGATAGATCACTCTTTGAGTGTGAATTGATGATTACTAAACCAATCAATTTTATTGAAGGAAGCATAGAATCTTCCCTAGACATAGAATCTGTCATTAATGAAGAGTCCAACTTACCACAAAAATTGAATCCCAACATGAAGATTCACCATGTCTCTGAAGCAAAAGCCTGGAACCCAGAAACCTCTGCCAGTAAAAGTTACACTTCTGGAAAAACATGCTATGCTACTGGTTTAATCCAAGGTTCCCCAGTGAAGTTACTCTTAGATAGTGGAGCCTTTTTCTCTTGTGTTGGTTCAACTTATTTGGAAAAGCAAGATCAAAATTGAAAATTAAATTCTTACCAGTACCTTAGGCTGAGCTTAGAAGTTTTAACTCTTCCCTCAATGCTATTGGAGTATGGTCTTCTGATATCATACTCCCTCACTCTAAAGGATCACTCAAACTGAAAATTGAATTTGTAGTGCTTCAAAATGGAGTATGTGATTACTTTATTCTTGGAAATTATTCTCTTTGATTTTATGGTATAGATGTATTCCAAAGTAAAGCTAGATACTTTACTATAGGAGGAGAATGGAACAAGAAGTTCCAAATATGCCATGTAAATCCTCAAACTTCTGATTCAACCTATGAAAAAACACTCGGAAAGCTTCAACCAAGAATACTTCTCCAAAGCAGCTTTGAATTCTTGGCTCAGTGAAGACCAAAAATTGGATACTCTCCAAGTTTTCTTTGAAAAAAAGAGTCCTTTCTGTACCAAGGAGAACCCCATTGGTAATATCAAAGGACATGACATGATTCTAACCTTGACCATTAAACCTCCTTACCCCCCCCCCCAACCTCAGGAGACTGGCTTACCCTTTTATTCCAAAATCTAGAGCAGCCCTAGAAGCTCATGTCCAAGATTTAATTTACTGAAAAATCTTAAAAAAAGTAGGACATAATGAAACAGTGGAAATTAATACTCCAGTAATCATAGCTTGGCACAATGATAAGTCTAGAATGGTTGGAGAATTTAGAATTCTGAATGACTATAACCAAGCTGAATACTATCCTATCCCAAGGATTGACAATGCTTTGCAAAATCTTTCAAAGGATAAGTATATCAATACAATGGATATGCTGAAGGGCTTTCACCAGATACCTATCAGCCCTTATAGCCGGAAATTTATGAGAATTATATGCCATTTGGAGATTTCTGATTTTCTAAGGATTACTATTGGTAGCAAAAATTCTCCTTTGCACTTTGAGAGGATGATGGACACAGTCTTAGGATCACTCACAGACAAGGATGGATGATGATATACATTGATTATTTTATCATTTAATCTGATGACTGGAATTCACACATGGAAAAGTGAGGCTAGTCCTCCAAACTATCTCTGCTGTGGGATTGAAAGTATCAATGAAAAAGTGTAACTTTGGCTATTGAGAGCTCAGAGCCTTAGGACATATTGTTTCTGGACTAACTATCACTCCTGACCTAAGAAAGATAGCAGCTGTTATGAATAGGCCCATGCCCCAGAATAAAACTGAGCATCTATCCTTTGTAAGTTTTTTCAGTTAATATAGGAAGTAAATACCTAAGTTTGCCCTTCTCACCAAGTGTTTTCATGAAGTCTGCAACAACAACACCTTGTTTGAGATGAATCATGAAAGGCTTAAAAATTATGAGGAACTAAAGATAGCTATGACTACAGCTCCAGTTTTGATTCAACCAGACTACTCTAAACCATTCAACCTCTATATAGATGCTAGCATGGAAGGACTAGGAGCTGCTTTACACCAAGAAGTCATGGAAGATGACAAACCAGTGGAGAAACCTATACTCTTCATATCCAGACAAGTTAAGGATACTGAGAAAAGGTATGAAGCAAGCCAAATGGAGTTTCTTGATTTAGTTTGGGCCCTGGAGAAACTCCATTATTACTTGGAAGGAACCAATTTTATGGAAATTACTGACTGCAATGCTGTCAGGAATCTAATGAATATGAATACTCCTAGTAGGAAAATGGTAAGGTTTCAGATAGCCATACAACAATATAGAGACCAGATGACCCTAGTTCACCAAGCTGGAGCTAAAAATTAGAATGCTGATGGTTTCAGCAGAAATTCTCTACCCAATGATTCAAGAAATCCTGCTCATGATCCAGAGGACAATGACATATTTCCTGTTCTAAACATTTATACGCTTGATATTGAAGTTCCCATTCTAGGAATCCACATTTGTTAACTGGATGAATCCCGGTTCAACTCAATCAAAGAGTCTTACAGCTTTGACATGAAGACTCTAATCAACATTATTTAAAGTACCTCACTACAATCTGAACTAGTTAGCAGTTTACCTGAACCTCTCCTAAAGCCTTGAAAAGCTGGAAAATTCACCATATGGGATGTTATGGTATACTACAGGCATCAACATTCAAGTTTCATAGTCCTGACCAAAGAAGAGCATATCAAACTTATCCTAGCTGACTAGCTGAGTGTCATGAAAACTGTTCATCTGGTCATTTATCTACTGATAGAACCCTGGATAAAATAAAAAAAACTGCTTGGTGGATCATTTGGAGAGAGTCCACAATCCAGTATGTCTGTAGCTTTGAAACTTGCCAGAAGCCTAATAGGGCTACTGGAAAAAGATTTGGTCTCCTTCATAAGATCACTGAACCCAAGAAAAGGTGGGATATTATCAAAATGGAATTTGTAACCTGATTACCCCCTGGAGAATCTTATTCCTATAACTCAGTCCTATTCATAGTAGATAGGTTTTCCAAGAAAGCAAAGTTTCTACATAACCATAAGGAGGATACTGCCATGGAAGGAACATTTCTATTCTGGAATAGACTCATAGCTGACGTAGGAGTTCCTGAGATCATTATCAGTGATGGAGACCACAAGTTTACCTCTGAGCTTTGGAGAAATCTCCATGAAATGATAGAAAATAACTTAGCCTTATCTAAAGCCTATCATCCCCAGAAAGATTGACTAGCAAAAAGAATGATCCATACCTTAGAAGATATGCTTAGAAGTTTCTGTTGCTTTGGTCTAGAATACAAGAATACTGATGGTTACTGCCATGATTGGGTTAGCCCTCTACCAGCACTAGAAATGGCTTATGATAGTATCAAACACTCTACTAATAATGAAGCACCCTATAAAGTGGAAAGAGGATGGATTCCTAAGTTAACAAAGGATAACATCAACCAGCAGCAAACCAATATTCATCCAACATCACTTGATTTCAAGAACATGGTAGATGTAGCCAACAAACATTCTGCTAATTGTGTTCAAGATGCTGTTGAATACATCCAACAGAGATGGGATAAAACTCACAAAGAACCTGATTTCAAAATTGGTGATCAAGTCTTAGTTTCTACCACCAATTTTACTAACTTAGCTGTAAAAAAGAAGCTTAGAACTGCTTTTCTTGTGTCCTTTACCATCAAAAATCTACATGGTAAGAATTCTGGAGGAGTAATCCTCAGTGATGAAATTTCCAGGAAACACCCCCTTTTCCCAGTGATTCTCATCAAAAACTACCACCCTAGAGAAGGAGAACATACTCTTTTTCCAGAGATACCTGTTGCAGATGATCCTGAAAAAGACAAAGGGAAAGTTGGCAAGATCCTTAAGGGTAAGAAAGAGAGGATCAATGGAAAATATGTCAGACTTTACTGGTCAGATACAAAGGAGATTCAGCTGATAAGGATGAATGGTTTCCTGAACACAATATCCCAGATGGACCTATACACTTGAGAAATTACAGAGCCAGAAGGAGAAATTAGACCCAAATGTTTTTTCAGATCTAGACATATCTTGGAGTGGGGGAATTTCAGCTTGCTACTATGTACAGAGCAACCTGTCAAAGTAACAAAAATAAAAAATAAAAATAAATAAATGTAAATTAAGAAGGAGTGGGAAATCCATAAATATTATTGCAGAAATTAATTCCTCACCCAAAATAAGGTAGGGTCACGCACTGACCCCACCCTTGAAATATAACTCCTTCATATTTTAAATAATTAAATAAATATTGACCAAAATTTCACAGAACCAATATGGCACCTTTTGGCCAATTCAATATCTTACATATATTGTCACGTATAGGTTTCACACCCAAAATTTGGTCAGAATTGAGGTGTTGTGTATATTTTAGGAGTTACATACAGAAATTTGTTACATCACAATTCCTGCGTGCAGTGCCCCGTCCCTTCACAACCCTAAGTACCTTCAGCACCACATTCCTGCGTACAGAGGTCCTGCACGCTGCCAATTTCTCCACGAACCCAGCAGATCCTACCCCGCGCGCATCTTAATGGACTGATACCTGCATCAAAATCAGCCATTACAAATCTGACAGCAGGTACTGCTCACAGGAGCTACAACCTAGTAGGGTTTAAATAGCATATGTAATAATCTGACATATGCATTTTAAATGGTCTAAAAACCTCAAAACCAAAATAAAAATATCATATAATTAATTTTAAAGTATTTGAAAAAATAAATCAAATATTGAAGGTCACCACAAAAAAGACAAATCCCAATCTTTGAAGGCCACAAAACACTACAAGGAGTGGCCCTAACAATTTTTAGAAATTACTTACGTGCTCAGAAGATGATGGAAAATCAATGAAGACCCACATCTGTCCACTTTAAACCAATAATCCATCATTCCCCATCAGTTTTACCATTAATTTATTATTATCAATCAGATGCCGTGTCATTGTTAATAAAGTGCTTATAAAGAGATAAGAAAGTGATTTATGACTTAGTATGCAGTAGTATTATTATTTCCCAAAACCAATAAACCTGATTCATTAAAGTTTTGTCTGGAAATCAACCCCATTTGCCCTGAAACCCTTTAACTGAATCTTTTCAGGCTTTTCTGTGTATTATTGACTTGAAGTGAGTGTTTTCCTTCCTGCCTTGGCCATTTTTCTGTTTTGCCTGGCAATACCAGTGGATAAGTCCTTATAAGGCACCCATTATTAATTCCAAGGTTCTTAAACTGTCAAAGGAGGCCCCTTGAAGAGAGTTTGTCTGTCTTTAAAAATCCTAATTATTATAATACTGTCGCCCCTCTTTTTATAACAAATGAAAAACCTTCTAACCAAACCAATTAAACCTTGCACCAAATTGTAACATATTTAATATTTGAGATCTTTAAGTGTTTATTTTTGGAATATTATTATTCCAGTATTTTTATCACTCTCTGTAGCTAAAGGACTGCAAGTTTCCTGGTATCAGAGAGCTGACAGGTGATGCATGGTGATGAGGGTGTTGATTGGTTGTGGAGATGTGTTGAATGGTTAGTGGAGTTGAAAGTTTATTTGACGGTCAAGGATAAGATTGAAGCACTCAAAGAGTTGAGGAGGGAGCAGAAAATAATTCAAAATCACATTTAATATGGGATTATAAATGAAAAATGACTTAAAATAGCTGGCCAAATGCAGAAAGTGGATTGATTGATGATTTTGAAGCTAGATTTTTGAGGCAAAACAAATTCTTCAAAATTCCATAAAAAATATTCTCAGTTATTATAAAATATCTTTATTAGCCAATGTCACCAGGAGTTCAAAACAATGAATTCAAAAAGGGGGCCAATAGCTTGTTGATCAAGGTACCCAAACAGCCCTTCATAATGTGAATTTTTGGCTTTGAGGTGGAATTGTAGGGGTTGAAATGGCCTGAAAAAAACCCATGGTATTTTCCAAATTCTCTGAATGGTTTCTACACAACTAAAATATCACAATAAATAAAATAACAACAGAAAAGGTTTGAGAGAAATATTTAACAAAAATGTCTTTTTCATGGATTTGTTTGAAATTTGGTGATTTTTTGAGATGCAGATACAACTGGCAGAATCAAAAAAAGGATTTTTTACCTCTTTGATTTAAGTCAAAAAAGATTATTCTTTGAAAATACAAATATATCCAAGAAAAAACTTAAAAATAAAAGTAAAACCTTCAGAGGAAGCAGCCATTATTTCTTTAAGTGTGTGATATTGGACCACTTTCTGATTAAAGTTTAGGCCACAAATCTTCAATCTCCCTTGGCCAAATTTTCAACAAAAACCTTTCAGTCTGCTCCAGTAACAACTTCCAGGAACTTGAACCCTTGAATATTGACCCATTTCTCAAGAATAATTCTAGATTTTGACATAGTAAGTGATGCAACTGGATTAACCCTTTTTTGCAGGTTTTAAATAATCCAATCACCAAGGAAATTACCCAAACCCTTCTTGAAGGTAGTCCTTGCAATCCTCAGAGGAACCACAATTGCTCATATATTTACCTAAAAAGACATACACCTGTTTTTTGGAGGGATCAACAACCCCAATAAGGTATTGGCCCCTCCATTTAAATTTATTTTCATAAATCTATAAATATATTTACCCTTTTTTTCCAAATCATATGGCTGGAATTTCTCCCTATTTCGCCCCAAATGTTTTTCTCACCACTAGCAGCTGGAAGGACTTAGGTCCTTGGAATCTAGTAGGCCAAAAATAATATCTTTATTTCTTTGGAATTTTGGACCTGGTTCTGCATTTCTCTTAAGCTGGCCCATCTTCCCTTCAGCACTCCTGCAAATTGATAGTTGAGATTGGTTTTGCCTTGATCATTTGAAGGAAAATTCTTGTATTATGGTACCACATATTTTCCACTATCAGAAGCTGAATCTTCCAGAAATTGTTGATTTTCATCAAATTAGTTATTTTTCTCTTGTGCAAGAGGTATCCAATTGAAAACATATTAATTATGAAAGAAGCCTGGAATTCAAGCATGAAACAAAGAAAACTCCTTTTTTGGATCAAAAAATATTTGAACAGAAACAGAAATCAAACAGAGGAAAGATTTTTATTCAGTGCACCATAGAAGATGTTTGAGAATGAATGAATTGATTTCCCTTTCTTCCAATTGAAACATTGGTCTCTACGAGCTTGGATTTTTTACTCAAAGGGATTGTGTTTCCATCAACAAAGCCAATACACCAGGAAGCCCTTCAGTCTCCATGACCTGATATATCTCCTTCCTCTCTTGATTAGTTGGCCAGCAAAGGACTGAGAAACAGAATACTAGAATAGCAATCATAACCCTTTTGGTGTATGATTTGATGGTTTCATAGCCAACTGAGAAGATATTTTCTAATTGATTGAAAGCTTCTCCAATTCCATTTGATACCAATCTACATAGAGAAAACTTCATTTTGATAGCTGGATCACATTTTGGATTCCAAGAGCTATTCTGAAAAATGTGGTGGCTTTGATTGTGTCCAAAAGCTTCATGAATGACACCAAAGAATTTTGGAAAATTTGGGGGAAGCTCAAGTCAGGGATGAGATGGAGCTTTTGCCTTTCAAAAATGGTAGGATGGAGTTTTTGCCTTCTAGGAACCATCTATCAATTTTCAAATGTAGAATTCAGGGATAAAAAATTGGATTCCAAGTCAGGGTCTGAATCAGAGTCAAATAGTAACAAAAGTTCAGTTAGATTGATTTATTTTTGAACATGATCTTTGAGAGTTTGTTTTTAAGTCTTGAGAGTGATGGAAATATGATGAAAACCAATGAGTTGATGATCTGGTGGAATGGAGTGATGGGTTTGGTGATTCAAGTGCAGAGTGTGTTGAGTGATGGGATGTGTATGGATTTTATGATGTCAAGGTTTGGAATGGTGTTTTGCTTGCCAGGGACAATGTATTGATGTTGATGCATAAATGGCAGGTTTTTTTTTAAAGGTCATTTTGGAATAAACCAGTTAGGGGGATTTTTATTTCAGAAACACACCACTCTAATGGTGTATTTTGTCAAAATAAATGGCAGGTTTTCCAACTCTGATAAACCCTATTTAAGCATATTTTGATTAAACCCATGAAATGGACATATGTGGCTTTTTTCTATTCTATTTTTGTTTCTTTTATCAAGGTATGTAAATAAAATCAATAATATTGAATTTTATTCAAAGCAATAGGATTTTAATAGGGTTTATGAGAGTTAAAATTTTGAAAAAATCATATTACTCATTTCAGGAAAAATATCAGTTTTTCACAAAATATATTTTATTAAAACAAAAATTGAACCAACAGTTCTAAATGAAAAAAATTAAATTTTGAAGAAATAAAATGGATAGGCCTGTAATAACCAATTTAAGTTTTCTTAAAATTTTAGCTCTGATACATCCTAATATTTTTTATAATCAACTGTGTTTTTTATTCTTTATTTTTTTATCAAATATTTCAAAAAGTATTAATTCCAAGAACCAAATAGGTATATGTAGCATTTTTATATTTTTCTTTATTTTTGTAACAAATTTATCTGAATTCTACTGGAAATTTTCCATTTTGTGAAAAGAAAATGAAATTTTATCATTTTTCTGATTTTTTTCATATTTCATGAAGTTTTTTTCCAAATATTACCAGGTGAAAAATGCAAGGCACATGCTATTGTGTGCCTGCCTGTAATGTTTTTTTTACTGAAAGAAATAACTGTGGTGTAACTGGAGGTTAAGCAAACCACATTTCCGAAATAAAAAAACATGTGTATCTTTTCCAACAAACAGCAAATTCAGTTCTCACTTTGATACAATGCACATGCATCCAAGGTTTAACAGAGAAAATTAGCTTCAAATTTCATAGCAATTAAATCAAAAATATTCACAAGGAAAATGATAAAAAATGAGGCATAATTATGATAACTGATAATTTAGGTTGTGCCCATATCCGGGGCTTCAATTTCTTCTATCATGCCAAAAGAATTAAACTGGTATTTGAATTCATCATGTTCTTTGGATTTACTTGCCAATTAATCAATTTTAGTATTGAAAAGACCAAATGGGGGCATCAATGGAATTCTTTAATTGAGACAGTTAGATGACTTGAAATATTTTTGATTCAAAATTCCTCATGGAACCTATCATTTATCAAAAATCTCTTCTGGCTGCAAAAATTAAGAAATTAATCATAACTTGCTAACTTATTAATAAATTCACAAATCTTAAAGATTTTAGAAAGGAAAAAATCAACAGAAAAATAAAAAACAATCAAACTGACTCTTAACCAGTGGAATCGTTGTTTGATGCTTGTACAACCTCAATCCACTTTGAGTGTCTTCCTGGGTCTATTTGATCCTCTATGTTTTTGTTGTCTGCCAGATTTTCCTTTCATTTTTCTCTAAAACAATGTATAAAATCATCCATTGAGCTCTTTAAGTCCAGTTTTGTGTGTTCCAAGGCTTCATAAAACAACAAAATATTAATAGAAGGGCACCAGCTTGAACCAAAACAACCAAAAATGCTATTGGATTGTGATTTCATCCCAAAACCAAAAATTTAATTTATTTTGAGTTTTTGTTGGCAAGGAAAAATCTTGGATATTGTTAATGCTTATTGAAAATGGGCTAGATCTTTAGAAATTCATTCTTTGAATTAATTGAACAAACCAGATCAATAAAAAATTTCAACATGAAAAAATCAAGCACCAATGAATGATTAAATTTTTAAAACAACTTGAATTCATTTGGAATACCATATCCCAAAAGATTTTCAGATGAGGGATTGTTAAATATGAAATGTTTTGGGATATTTTTGTTTTTTATGAATTTCACATTCTTTCCAAATTATTTGGATTTAAACAGATTATGATTTATTTTCAGAAAAAAAATTAAATCCAATTTGAAAGACGGTTTTGGAGCCATGCACAAGGACACTGTTTATATGCATGCCATTTTTTTCAATCCTCAAAGGACATAGTGTCCCCCAGAACTTTGGGAAAAGGTCTGTGGGACATTTCTGTCTCAATTTTGAAGGGTTTGTGGAATTAATTAATATTGGGAATCCTTTAAACATACAATTAAACACCAAATACCATATTTTCAACATGCATAAATCCATCATAACTGGGTTGTAATAATATCTTGAAGGGGATGCAACTCCATTGCTACAATTTTAAATAAGTCAAATCTGTGTACCGCCTTTTCCAAGAGAAAAACTGCAATTTTTTTTTCTGAATGATATCTAACTGTAAAAAAATTGAGAAAAATTACAATAAAATTGATGGGTGCATACTAAACCAGCCTAATTTCACTCATAAAAAATTATAGAAAATTCATCATTTGGAAAGAACTTGACCAATATTTTTTGAAGGGTAGCTTCTAGAATGTCTGAATATTTGAATAGTTAAAAATGCTATTCAACAAATTTAGAAATACTGTATTATAAAAACACCCTGTGAAATATATTTTAAAATTTATTTTTTACAAAGCAGATGCTGTGGAGTCAATGAAAAAAACCAACGCCAGATTATAACCCATCCTGAAAATCTATTTAACAAAGAAAGCTGCAGAGAAACCAGGAGTGCAGGTATATAATAAAAGCTTTCAAAATCCTGATAAGTTAATTGTTTACAATAGTATCAACAAACTGGAATATCCACAAGGGGGACAAAAATTGGAAAGAAATTATAGATTGCATTTATCTTCCTGAAAAACTGATTATTTTTTTCCCACTCCTTTTGTGTAGTTTATGAAGCTAATGATTTAGCTTTCCATAATAAGCCAACAATAGTGACCAAAAATATTTTTGTTTGATTTGAAAAAATTGTGCTTTTTTAAGAATTTTAGCTACAAAAATTTGTTTATTTTTTAGTTAAAAAATGAAATTCTTTGGTTTTGTTTTCAGAAATTCAATCTTTACAGTCCTGGCCAACAGCAAAAATGAGAAAAAAGAGTAATGTTTCTATTCACCATAAACCAAAAACATGGGTAAAAGGGCCCTGAAAATTTAATAAAAGCTGTATAATGTTCTTTTAGTATGAATAAAATAGATAATTACACTCTCATTATCATTTTTTGTTGGGAATAATAGGCTTATGAGAAAATTTTTCAAACCTTAAACAATAACAAATTATTGTTTTTTTAATTTGAAAAATTGTGCTTCTTTAAGAGGTTTAGCTAAAAAAATTTGTTTATTTTTTTAGTTAAATAATTAAATTCTTTCATTGTTTTTTCAAAAATTAAATGTTTGGAGTCCTCACCATGACATAAAATTAGAAACAAGAGTGATGGTTCTATTCACTACCAACCAGAAACATAGGTAAAAACACCCTGAACAATTTATCAAAGTTGAGGAATATTCTTTTAGTTTGAATAAAATAGCTAATTAAACTCTCAATATAATTTTTTGGTTTGAAATTATAAACTTATGAGAAAAGTTTTCAAAGCTTAAAGCATTAAGTAAATACTCTTGCAATGCTGGATTTTTTATCAAAGTTTTGATGAATATACTTTCCCATCCTTGTGAGTATTTTAGATCAAAGAACATGTTTGAAAACAGGATAGATTTTTTTCATTTCAATTAATAAGTAACCAGCTTCATTGGTTTTTTTTTCCAAATTTCAACTTCCAGATTAACAGCAGTCAAATTCTCCCAAAATTGATTTATTTATTAAAATTTTAATTTTTTTGGGCAATTAATTAAAATTTTATAATGAATTTCCAAGAATAAAAAAGTTTCAGAATATTGGTATAAACTATATCAAACTGATTTTTTGACCATACATCACCAAATTATATCAGAAATTGTAAAGAAAACTTGAGTCAAAATTGAACCTCCTTTCAAGAATTAATAACATTTGATTTCAAAGTGTTTATAGATTATATCATTAGAAGTTGTTGTGTGTGTATTTGGGAGTTATTTGGATATATAGCCTGAATTAATACAGAGTTACAACCCAGTTTTAAAAAAAGTTGAAAAAAATTTACAGGGTGGCACATGCTAGAATTTTTCTCCATTTTCACCCTGGTGTTTGACCTGAAATTAGAATTCCTTACAAAAAATTCATATTTATTGTATTTTTAAATGTCACATTGACTCAAGTGATGCCCATCATTGAATTCTCCAAACAGACACAATGCAGAAAGACCCCACAGGGGGGTCTGGAGGCCTTGGTCAAGCACCCAAAGGCCTCAATTCATTTCTACAGGACTTGGGAGGCCCAAAATATCCTCAAAATGAGTCACCCCACCCCAGGCACACCTTTAAACCTTTAAGAGGTGTGGCAACACTTGAGTTTCTAAAATCATGCCTTTTTTGTATTGGAAAATTCTTTTCAGGTTTACACAACTTCCTAGGGTGGGAAACCACATCAGAAGGCATCATCATAGCACAGAAATCACTTTATTGAAAAGCGGTGTTGTTGTTAGTAATTTTTAAGGTATGAATTCAGCCTGGGCCAAAATGAATTTTTGAAATGATAAGTGAACTACTTATCAATTCTTTCAATGATATATTCCAATTTTCCTTGGAGAATAATAATTTTTAGACCTAATAATTTTTAGACCATGGATATTTTGAAACCAATAAATTTCTAATGGAAAACCATTTTCAAAATGTTATAATAGCAGCAATTTTCTTCACAATTTCTTGCTGAATAACTTAAATTTCTTCAAAGAATTTTAAAAAGGGGGGTGTTGAATTCAAAACCCCAGGGTTTCAAACGGGTGTGAATTGCCATTTGAAACCCATATGAGTTGTGGGTGCAGGCTCAAAACTCCACAAGTGGCAAGCAAAGTCCATTACAACTTGCGCATCCCTGTTTGCCCTCCATTGGGATTGAGAATGGGGATGTGCAAACCTTTTTGGGTTGCCAATGGGAATGCGCAAGCCTTTTTGGGTTTCAAATGGGGATGCACAAGCCTTTTTGGGTTGCAAATGGGGATGCAAAACCCTTTTTGGATTGCAAATGGGGATGCATAACCCTTTTAGGATTTCAAATGGGGATGCAAAACCCTTTTAGGGCTGCAAATGGGGATGCACAACCCTTTTAGGGCTGCAAATGGGGATGCACAAGCCTTTTTGGGTTTCAAATGGGGATGTGCAACCCTTTTTGGGTTGCAAATGGGGATTTGCCACCCCCTGAGGGAAGGGCAATTTGTGAGTGGGTTTGCATGTGTTTTCCTGGCCCATTTGGGGAAAAATAGCCCCAAATGAGCCATTTGAGGGTGGGATTGGGGTACCTATGAATCCCTGTACCAGATTTTAGTGCTTTCAACCCAAATTTGGGGATTTTGAATACTTTTTTGGACTATTGGACCAAAAAAAGAAACTTGGAAATCAAAAATTCTTCCTATTTGCAAAACAAAGTCTTGTCACAAAATGTTACTCACCTGTTAGATAATTTTTCTCTCAAGCCAAAAGTGAGTACACTTTGGAGTTGTTGAAATGGTTGGATTGAATAATAAATTGAATTGTTTTTTTTGTATTATGGGAAAAGTGTCAAGCCCAAGCTTCCCTGTTTTAAACATGGCTGCTTTGAAATACCTGTGTTGTTAACAAAGCTTTGGATTCTAGGTATTTTGGTAGGTATTTGGAAAAGAAAAAATCAGAGGCCCCAATTGCATCCTCATCTAGGGTTACAATTGAGGAAAAAGATGTTTCTTCACAATTGCAATTTACTCAAGCTGGTGGTTCACATTTCATATTCCATTTGATGAATTTGAATTGATGGGAACTAAGGTACCATGGTGGATGTAACAATCTAACTATGAACTTCCTGAAACTTTTGACCCTCCTCCTGTGAGAGCATTTCCTAGTAGGAAAGGAGCTGGGATTTATTGTAAAAAATGGGCAGCCATGCATGGCCATGGATTGACAACATTCAATTCAAAAAAGGATAAATACATTTACCTGGAATGCAACATATTTGGAGTATATGAGGGGCCATGCCTCACAAAACGGCAAAGGCAAACTCAAACAAGGAAGGTTGGGTTTCAATTCATGATCTGTGCAAGTTTCACAGTAGCAGATACCATGTGCCTCCTCTCCATTAGAAATGGCCAACACAATACTGAGGCATATTTAAAACCCTCAGTGCATCCTCAACTGAGGAGAATATCTGGTTTAGGCTTAGATTAACTGAAGAAAGGTAAGAAAGATGGGCAAAATACAATTCAACTGAAAAAAGAATTGAGCAAGATTGATTGTGGAGAATACATCAACAATAGAACAATCTATAATACTAAGCGCAAATTAAAGCAAGCAGGAATCAATGGGAAAAATTTTATGAATTTTCTGTTTTAAATGCTCCAAGAAACCCAATGGGTTCCAGGTCATAGTTTGGTGGAGAAAGTCACTTAGAGGCCTTTTTCTTAGCTCATATTGAGTCTATAAATTTTTTTAAAAAATTCTACCATATTGCTTTGTTGGATTGTACTTTTAAAAAAATAGGTAAAACATCCCGCTAATTCATGTTGTAGGAATGACAGCCAACAGGGAAAATTTCAAAAAGGCTTTTGTTTTGATAAAAAAAGAAACATTTGAGTTCTACAGTTGGGCAGTGAATCCACCAAATGAGTTGGCTTATGATCAAGAGAGGCTTCCCAAAGTCTTTGTGGTGGATTTTGAAAAAACTCTCATTCATTCAATTGAATTTAGCTCCCTGAGTCATCAAGATAGTTGTGCTTCTGGCACTTCTCTAAAAATATCCAAGCAAATTTTAAAGTTTGCTTCAGTAATGAAAATGAAGGATGACAATGTTTTATATCTCTTTGGGCAAAGTAGTGGGCCTCTAAAACCAAGTGGGAGGCAGAAGTCAATGATTCAGAACTCAGAATAGGCCAATTTATTGCTTCTTCTTTTCATCTCTGCTGGTATTTCTTATTTTGAAACTTTCATAAAGTTTTTCTTGAAAGAATGTAAGGATGTACTTTAGCATATGGAAAATAAAGTTTTCCCTATCAAAGAGACGTTTGTAACAGTATGGACTTGTGTAAACCCTGACCTTGGAAATAAAAAAACTCCTTTGGTAGAAGGGGCCCATCCTACTTTCAAACAATCACTTTTGTGATCATTTGGGAACATTTTGGATGTGTGCAAACACCTGAAAGGAACCATTGATATCCAAAAAAAATTGTAAATGGGTTGCTTAACAAATCTTGAATAAACTTAGGAACTGTTCTTCCAAAATAAATTTTGCATTTGGTTTAAAAATTGTCAATTTAGGAAATCAAAATAATTGAGAAAAATTCAATGATTCAAAGCAAAAAAATGATGGAAAGGTGTGCTCAAATTCATATTCCAAAAAAATTGGCTTTCCCTGTTCCCACATTTTAGCACAAATACTAGTGTCAAGAGGATCATTTGTGCCCGAGTATTTTCATCCTCAGTGGAGGTTAGACTGTAACCCCTCCATTTAAGTAAGTTGTGTTTTTGGTTTTTTTGAAGGGTACTAATTATTGGATTGACAGATAAAGTATTTTTTTTCTTTTTGAAAGATGGACAAAGATACAGTGCTTGACAAATCTAAATTGTTTTTTAAGTTAAATTTCATGGTTATGGAACAACCTCAAGAAGTTTTTTTGGAGATTTTAAAGTCTGTGGTCAAGTATAAAACCACTTTCATTGCCAAGCCAAGGCTTGAGCCAAAGATCTTAATTTCCGGCCCTGGTTGACCCAAATTTAAAAATAAATCACATGAAGTTTCAAGGTTCAAGAATGTGGAAAGGTAAATTAAGAGAGAAAAACAGGTTAGAAGGGAACCCCGAAGACCAAAGATAGTAAGTTTTTTATTTTGAGAAGTGTTCATTGTTTTTAATGAACTGATGGGAATGATGATTCTATTAGAAGTCCTTAGGCTCAGAATCTGAATTTTATAGCTCAGAGGAAGAGTCTGAAAGTAAATTAGGCCCTCTTCATTTGGAATCTTGTTCCACTTCTGAGGAAGTAGAAGAAGTGGAGAAGTAAACCAGAAGCCCATCTTTAGTGAGAATTCATTTCATTGATGTGATTAAAAAAATGAATACTAAGTTAGTTTTAATCTTAGGAACCAAAATTAAAATACTTCAATCAAATAACTGAGAACTCCTCTAAGTTTTTGGTTGAGGTTTGGGATCCTTTTGCTGATGGGAATTGCATTTTTAGATTCACTGCTAAATCATTTGGGTACAATGAGAATGGCTGGTTTAAATTAAAAAATTAAATGATTGAAAAATTGAGGAACAATAATAAATTTTATTCTAAGATCCTTGGTGGCATTCAAGATGTTGGAAATATAGAACAAAGACTTTATGTTAATGAGATCAATGAAAATATTCTGTATTAAAAGCAGCTTTCAAAGCTTGAAATGGGCCAATTAATAGCTAAAACCTATGGAAGACCAATATGTTTCATTTCATTGGTATCATGTTGTACTTATACCTCTATGAAAATGGGTGTAAAAGAATAATAAGATCCTATCTTAATTTTATTTTAAAAAATAATCACTGGGTTCATCTTGCACTTGAGGGAGAAATGATTCCAATAATCCCAATTGTTTCAAAAAATGCTTCCTTGAATTCTAAAAAGCTTCTGGTTGGGCCTATACTCTCAAAGATCAACTTAAGTTTTATTGTAAGTTATAAAAATAATTTTTGTTTAATCATTTTGGTTTTTTTTCTGATTCTGGTCTTGTACTTCTATTAATGTAAAGGGTTATCACATTTTAAACACCATTATGTTGATTTTTTTGAGTTAACATCATTATGTTGATTGTTTTGAGTGATATTTTATTGGTACATCAATTCAACTTGTGTTGTGCTGATACCATCATAACAAGTATTTTTACTTCTTATGATGGGATCAGCTTAACACAAGTTGAACTTGTTTTTTTTTGTGGTGTTTTTACTTTAGGGCCATTCCATTAAGGTGGAATTGATAGAAGTCTTTTTTTGTTTTTTTAACAAAGGCCTAGTTCATTGAGGTGGGCTTCATACAGGTCCACCTCATTGGACTAGCTAGCTGACCTATTCATAAGGAGTATTTTTACTTGTTGTGATGGGAGCAGTTTGACAAAAGTTGAACTTGTTTTTTTTGGAATTTTTCTTTAGGGCTTGTCCATAGACTTTTTAATTGTTTATTTTTGTGGTCTGCACATTCATGTCCCCAGAGTAGTGAAATTTGTAGAATTTCCTATAAATTTTTTTAAAAAATTTACTTTTTTTTTGGTGTTTTTGTTTTGTTTTGTTTTTTTGTTCAATTTTTTAATTATTTTTAATTTAATTTATTTTCTTTCATTTGTTTTTTTTTTCATCACAAAAATGTTGTGAATGGCTGTTTGCAACCCATCTGAGTCAAAAATGGCTTTTCACAACACATTTTGGGTTGCAAACCCACCAAACAACCCATTTTGGGTTGCAAACTGCGCCACAGAACCCATTTCAAGTTGTGAAAGGGTTTCATAGGGTTGCAAATTTAGCATTTTCCATTTAAAAAAAAATTAAATAATGAACAAAAAATTCCAAAATATTAATCATGCATGAAAAGTGCCTCATGACTCAAATTTTTAGAAAGAAATATTTTTGGGACAAAATTTAGACCTCTAAGGAAAGGAAATCAATTGAAACTGTCATACTAAGGCATTTGATCTCAAAAGCTTTTCTTCATGATCTCATTTGAGCTTCCAAAATTCATAACGACAAAGGTAACCAAAAATATTTTGAAAAATAAATACACCTCCAACTTGGGCAATTTTTTTTTGAAATCTTTTTTTCATTCTTTTAAATATTCTTCAATTTCTGGCAAAAAAAACATTAAATTTTGCACCTTGTTTTTAATTTCTGGTATTGCATTATTTTATATCTCATCAAGAGGTTCTTTTTAAATATTCTTCCTTATTTTAACATTATTTCAAGTGTTTTTTTAAAAACATTTTGGAAAGTTTCAATGATTGATTTTTTCCAGTGGCATGCCCTTTTTGTTGTGTTTTGACCCACACACACCAATAATTTTGGCGTGTGGACTTATGCGCACCAAATTTATTTTAATGTGGAGTTGTGCATGCCAAAAATGGTGTTTCACCATCAATTCAATGGCATTGAAATAGCCACACTCAAATTTTATTTAATGATTTGGTGATGATTAATTAACAGCCCAAATGAGCCACATACACAACTCATTTTGGTTGTGTGGCATTCTACACGGCTTGATTGTAGTTGTGTAGCTGCTGTAAGACTTGAGTGTACTTGTGCAGCTCCCACACAATGGCCTGGGATGTGTGGCACAACACACAACTACATCTGAGTTGTGTGGGCTTGTATATGGCTGGAATTTAGTTGTTTTTGGTGCCACATGGCTTCAAGTGTTGTGGGATAAAAAAATAAAAATAAAAAGCTAAAATAAACTAAATAAAAATACAAAAATAAATCAACCAAAAAATAAATCAAAATAAAAAAATAAAAAACAAAAAAACTGAAGACAACAAAAACAATGATTAAAGAGTCTTTGGAGAAGCCCTAAAGAATAAGTTACAAATAATACAATTTTAACTTGACTAGCCCTAAAATAAAAGTGCCAAAAAATACAAGTACAACTTGACAAGCCCTAAAGTAAAAATACAAAAAAACAAGTTTAACTTGTGTTAAGCTGATCTCATCACAGGAATTAAAAATAATCCTTATGATGGGATCAGCCCAACACAAGTTTAACTGAATTAACAATAAAAACTCATTCTAAACACTTGTAATAATGATGTTAACTCAAAAAACTCAACATAATTATGTTCAAAATGTGATAACCCTCTATACTAATAGAATTAAAAATTAGCTGCATCAGAATCAAAAGTCATATGGCAACCCAATGATTAAATGATCTGTATAATTGAAGTATATAATCTAGAATACACATGCAGTTGATCTTCAAGATGATCAACCAAACCTGAAGCTTTTTTTGAAATGAAAGGAGAGGGTTTTTCTACAATGGGAGGGATTGGTATGATTTCTCCCTCAATTAATAATAGAACCCAGTGGTTATTGTTGAAAAAGGAAATATAGATATTCTCTGATTGATCTGTAAAACCCTTTTTCATTGGAGTATAAGAATCCAGGAACTGGCCCACACCCAGCCGCAATCCCGCGTTCCGGATGGTGAATGAGTTAAGCCGCTGCAGGTCATGAACAATCCTAAGCAACTTTCTGTCCTGTTTAAAAACCATGAAGATTGGGCTAGAGTAGCTTGATGTGGACTGCTTGTAAAACCCCATCCTCATGCGCTCCCAGACCAGTTCCAAAAAGGGTTCCCGTACGGTCCAAAGGATTGGAATTGGCTTGATCTGTCAGGGCTTGTGCGGCACCGTGGGGATCACATAGGGATTGCCAACCTCATTCCTCAGCAATCCATGCTTGTCAGGCCCAAAGGCAAGGGCCTTTTTGTGGAGCACCAATACCAATGCCAGCAAATCCTTCTCCTCCACACTCAACCACTCCATTGGCCCAAAATTAAGCGCCTTGATTGGCTCATCTGTGATCCGCGCTGACTGCCTTACCCACCCGGACTTCTTCAATGGACTTACCCAGGGGTCCCAAGACCAGGAGATTGGCCTTAGAGGCCCGTTCAGTCCCTGCGGCATTGGCTTGTTCCGGGGACAAACCTTTTGTGCCACGGGCTTTTACCGTCCCGCGTTGAACCTGACCATCCTTAAGTGTCCACCGTTGTCCTTGTGATTCCTGGCAATAATTAACCCGCAGCTCTTGCCTTTGCTCACGAGCGTGGCACTATGGTAGGTTTTTTGAAACAAAGTACCTTCCAATGGACATACTGAGGGAGAGGACTTACTTCTGCCGCCCATGCCCTCCGCTGGCTTCCTTCCCCCTCCTGTTTCTTCCTATTTGACTGCCCGCACAAAACTGGAGCCTGTCCCGCACGGTACCCGCAGTTGAATAGGCAAAATCCTCCACGGGGCAACCCTCACGGTTGTCCCCCCGTCTGATTCCGCCGCTTTTCCAGCTGCCACTGGTTGCACCAATTTCCCCTTCCCATGGTTGCAGATTGTTGTCTCAAACCTTGCCCCAGATGCGTCTTCCACTTTCAGCTCCTTGGTTCATTCCTCCGTGTTAAACACCATTTGGGCCCGGAACCCAAAATTACATCTCCGTACTCAACCAAGAGAAACAACAGCCACTTCCAGACCTTTGCAACCTCCACCTCCTCTTCCTCCACCACCCCATACACCCAACATTCCCCTCCATTGAGCGCCCATAATCCCATAGCGCACTTCCTACAAACCAGCCCCAACTCATCCACCAATTTTGACGGGGGCAGATTGACCATTGACCCACTTTCCACCATTGCCCACACCTTCCTGCCTGCAATATTCATTGAGACATAGGCAAGCAGCACCAACACAGCTTTGGATTGGCACAGCTCGCGTTCCCCTTCCTCCCCGCCGTGTTCACGTGCTGCACCATTGCCGGAACCCTACCCCCCCCTTGCTCCCTCAGCGCCTGAACCATTTCCTTGACAACCACCAGGGAGACCGCGGCCAGCTCCCATAGCGTGAGGGGTATTGTTGCCTTGCTCCCCATCACCTGTTGCACAATTTCTGCGGCCTTTGTCCTTCCTCCAGAACTGGTCAATGGCGTGTTGCCTACCGGCCCTTCCGTACCAGTTTTTGGGGCCTGGGTCAATGACCACTCTCTGACATCCAAATCCATCTTCTCCACCACAATCTGCTTGTTTTCCACCAATTCCCTAACCTCCGCCTCCACACGCGGAGCTCGCCACGTATCAGGCCCGGTAACAATCCAAAGTGACACCCAAGCGGCCCCTGCGGGCCGGGCTCTTGCCCTAACCTGCTTCACTGGGGGTGGCTGACCAGCCCTCAGATCCACCAGCTTTCCCGTCTGGAATATGTAAGTTGCCCCGGACGTGCAGACCAACCCCTTGTCCATTTCCTTGGTCAGTTCCGCGCAACCAGACTTCCAGTGGCCTTTATTGCCGCAATAGGTGCACATACAAACCAAAAACCTGCTCAACAGCCCGCTGCTGGGCTGGAAGCCCCCCCCATGTGAAGTGGCACTCTGCGCAGAGGAGGAGGAGGCGGAGCCGTTGGCAGGGCCGTTATCCAATTCAGAAGTATCCGTAGGTCCCATAACATATCTGTCACCTTGTTCACTGGTACTTCCATTGACTGCAAAGGGGCTGCCGGCCCCTCCGTTACTGATGGGCCCGCAGGCGGTACCTGCGTTGGAGCCAGAGTGGAAGAGGCCGTGGGTTGCCTTGAAAACATCGGGAACAACCTGGCCGTATCCTTGATTAGTTCTTCCAAATCAATCTTGCTCTCTACGGCCTGGTTGATCATGCTTAGGTTTGGAAGAAGCGTGACACTCCAATCCACTGACCGCAATACCAACCCATTTTTGAATAGATACTACTGGACCCGCGCACAAAGTTGCAGCACAAGCCCGCCTAGAAACGCCTGCTTCATCGCCCCTGTTTGACCCGCTACCACCTGGTTCTTCTCTAGGTAGCTGTAGATGCGGTCAAACGTAGATTTGTATTTGGAAAAATCACTCCATTTCCGCACCCCACCTTGCAAAATTGCCTCTGCCCCCGCCTGCTCAAAGTCTGTCTCCCGGAAGCGGGGCTCACTCTTCCCCCACCTTGCCGTCATCTTGAACCAGTCTCAAGCCTTGTAGCCAGACATATCCTCCACATCCTGGAGTTTATTCTTGTCCATGATAAAGAGAACAACCGTAAGGACCTTATCCTTTCCTGTTGCGTGTTCAGAGTCTGCAATATCCTCAAACCTTGCCAGAAAGCGTCCAATATCTGCAGTGTTGAACCAGAGATGAGGGAAGTTCTGCGGCCTAAGCCATACCTGTGGCGGAACCTCAGCCACCTCCAAAGGCTCCGACCAAGGAGGAGCAAAACCACCAGACCAAGTAGTCGGCAGTGGTGGAGGTGTCGGCCCGCCAGCTCCCAACCAGAGATGGAACAAAGGTGGAACGTTTGATCCTGGAGTAGTTGTTGGAAAACTTGCACCCGTTAGCTTTGAGAGACCTAGACAAAAGATTGTTCCTGGCCAGACCCCCAGATGTGGAAGCAAGAGGAGTGATACCCCTCAAAGTTGTCCTCAAGTTCCAGAAGTTATTGGTCTAAGCGTCTGTAAGGAGATTGGATGCAATGAGTTTAAGAATAGAGAGAGTGACAACAAGATAAATTCCTCCCTTCCAATCCTTCCCCTACCATTCCCTGGTGGTCTGGTGATGATGATATATGATGGTCCCCACCCAGAGTTGAGAATGAGGTATTTTTGACTCCTCCCTCTCAACCCTAACCTAGGTACAACCACAAGCAACAAGATAGATGAAATTTGACCCCAAGTAAAGAACCCTAGCTCCACCCCAACCCTACCCCGTACCACCCACCCCGTCTGAAACCCTCCCCTTCAATATCATGTACGTCTGGTTTGTCCTTCTCATGACGCAGCCCTCCGCCACACCCTACTCAGAGCCCCCCCGGTTTATCCGTCCACGTGCATCTGCGGATCCCGCAATCCACAAACCTTGGATCCTGCAATCCGTGAGTTGGCCCACTCTTATGCCCGCGCAAACCTCCCGGGCGCGTATAACCCCAATTGCCCCGCCCTTGCCTTCCGGACTAGCCACCTGCAAGCTTGGTCAGGCCGGCTCCATCACTTGGTCTGCGTTCCCTGGGCGGGTTGCGGCCCGGATCCCCCCAGAGTAGGCCCAACCTGCACCTGGCGCCAAGCCCCGCAATCCCTGACGCTGAGCCCTCATCCGCTGCTGCTCAGCCTGCAGCAGGCACTTCTGAGACTGCACGCACCCCAAATGCTGAGCTGAACCTACCCAACTGCTGAGCATGCAGCCCACAACGCAGCTCCCAATCCAAGGTTATAAATAAGAAACCACACTGTTTGGTGGGAAGTTTCTCAGAGTAGGAACCATGTCTATCATAGGCTAGATCCACATATTTATCATGCTTTGAGTTGAAAACTGTTAAAGCATAACCATGCTTCATTGCCCATGTTTGAAAATAGTTTTGTGCCTCTTCCCTAGTAGGGAAAGCTATCACAGGAGGAGGGTGAAGTGGATCTGTCATAGTTACATAGTCATATTTCAGTTTCCATCAAATTGAATGAGGCAAAGACCAGAGTAACATAAAATTTTCATCACCACCAGAGGTCATTTAAATTTGTGAAACATTTTGTTCCTCAATTGTCACCCTAGATGAGCATGCAACTGGGGCTTCCAATGATTCATTACCCAAATCCTTTTTTTCTGCAGCTTTTTTCATGGCACTATCAATGTAGTCATTCAATATAGCCATGTTACAGAAAGGAGGGCTTGCCACTGTTCCCATAATGCAAAAAAATGCAACAGTATTTCAGTATTCAATCCAACTTTCAATTGAACAACTTTCAAGTTTGCTCACTTTTAAGTTGAGAAAGATCAAGTTTAGTGGGATGTTTGTATGCAGTTTTGCTTTAGTTCCACTTGAATTTCACTTTATTTCACTTTAGATTCACTTTAGTTTCACTTGGGGATTGCTTTGTGTGGTCCAACAGTCCCACATAGTATGCATTGATCCCAAATTTGGGTTGATTGAACCCAAATGTGGTCCAGGGGGTCCCAAAAATTTTGGCATGACCCCCGGGGGGCCATGTACCCCCAAACACGCCTCATAACTGCCGTGTATGGGGGTAAACAACCCCCCGGGGGTTGTGCATGTTTGAAACAACACTGTTGACATGTGTAGATGCATGTTTTGGCCTGCATGCGCGCTTTGGACGCGTCTATGGGCCCCCCCATGCATCCATTGGGCCCTGTACAGCCTCACACAAATCCCACACAACTGGGAGTCATGAATTTATCATTACCCTTAATAATTTTCAAAAATTGATGTTGCTGTTTACAATGTCACTTTTTCAATATGAGATGGTCACATTTTTCTTCTCTGATTTCTGTGCTGCGATGTCAAATTTGGGTATAAAAGCCACTATATATCAAGCGACGGTGCGCCTTTGGTCTTCCCCGAAGTTGTCAAGTTTGGCGGTTTCTGTATTCAAAGCCCACGTCTGCTTTTGGGTTTCATTCCAAATTCCAGCTTGGTTTTTGACAGGGGCGACATTTGTCAGCCTCAGTCGATTGGGGGGGGGCAACCCCCACACTCACCCAATCCGGGCCCTGCACATCAGTTCTATACACAGCTTAAAAACACGTCCCGAAAAAGTACGGATCATGAAGAATGGTACTCATCTGCACAGGGAGGAACCGGTGAGGCTTGTCGAGATGTTACATAAGAGTGTGTACTACTACTTCTGTCATAGAAATACTAATAAAATACAGGCAATACGGTCTCATAATTCATCTATATCACAAAGGGCTTGAATTAATGTACCGCGGGGAATCGGTTTCAGGCGTCTCAAGGCCGTAAGCTGATGGGATCGTCGTCATGCTGCAAGCAGCTTTATTCCTCTATTATCCAGGTACACCTAATGGTCGAGGTTGGGCAATAGCGGACGATGCCACCATCCCATGATAGTTGACTGTACTCTCCGTTCAACTCAAGTTCCTTGGTTTGGGTGTTTCGCCAGGAATTGGAAGTCTGCCACCTGTGGATATACAAGAAGGGAGTTGCACAGCTGCTCTGGTGGAAACGGGTGAACCCCCGATATTTGAGCGGTCAGCGGATGAGTGATTGGTAAGTCGAGAGTCCAACGCCGTTTTGATTTCTTTATATATCTCCTCTACCGTCCCGGACGAGTCGATCTGTAGCTCCCAGAGATAAATACTCGCATCAGGAAAGGTGTTAATGTTGAAGAGAGAGATGGGCAAGCGCCCCACTCACCTGAACCACTTTCCCTTGTGAAGAATAGTGATCTACGACGGGAAGTGAAGTCTCCACGAAGGTTCCTACAGTATTCGGTGAAATCCGACCTCAGCTGTGAAGCAAGATTGGTATGAGTTATCAAAGCGCTTACGAAACCGTTTCTTGATACTTTCTTCATTATCGTCCTCTCGGCCACTTGTCTTTCCCCTTTCAATCAGTCTCGGCAGGAGTTTTTCCTCGGGGCAAGTTAAGAACAAAACAAAGGAGGGCTCGCAGACCTAATGGACAACCGGTAATTTTAAGATACTGATCATCAGGTCTGAGCGCGGGAGTAGACCGACAAACCTCGATGTCAAATTTGATAGCCTGATCCATCGATCGCGGAAACCCATCAATGAGAAATTTGTTGTGGCCAGCATTCATAGAGTGCTGGATTGATGCTTGCATCAGTTTCAAAATGATTTCCATGGGAGCAATTTTGCCCTCCTTGATGTGTTCCTGAATGATGGGCGCGTGTTCAGAGCCTTGTCGGCCTTGCTCCATTCTCAATAAATCACCAGCAGAAAGATGGGCGAAACCATATTCCGCCACAAGCTTCGCACACTGCGTTCCCTTGCCTGTTACGGAAGTTGGGCACTGCTGAGTCAGTCTCATTACTGGGGTTGACAGAAGCAATAGAGAAACCAAAGCTTTCTACCGCATCCCAGGGGATGCCGGGTTCCTGCCATCAGGGAGAAAACTGTAACCTACCGGCCCCGGGCCCGCCAAGAACGAAAACTATAACAATCTCTGCACCGTTGAATACTGAAGACATTTCCGAATGAACTTGACACAGGCGTACTTGACTTCTAAAGGTAATAATAGCAGAAATTGACAGAAAGAACACGATACAGACGCCGTCCCGGGCTTGTGTGAGTGATGTCAGGAGAGGATAAGAGTAGGTTGGTGGGGATCACCTTCAGGGTGGGCCGCCACGCACGCCTTAAAGCTCGACGGAAACAGTTCTGAGAGGCAAAACGCGATGTAATTAAGCGTGTGCTTTGCGCCAGATAGATACAGCCTATCCTCGATGGTCCTTGATAACTAAGCTGACTCAATGAGAATGTGAGGATGTTGGTGAGATCCATGCACGCATAAAGCTAAGGTTTCTAGCCTCTTCGCATGATACAGCCGACCTCGAGATTTGCTAGCGAGGAACGATTTGCTGGCTAGGTAATAATCGATTGAACATGCATGGGATGTTTGGACAGGTGATGAACATTGAATACCTGGCGTATCGAAGGTTGGTATTACTGAAACCGGCTGTGTGCATACTTGTGACTCAACTAGATCCATGAATAACTCCTAGGACACGGGCGATGGCATGGATCCTTTGAGGGGTGGAAAGTCAACTGTATGTAAATAAATAAATATCATTTTTTGAGGTCTGTTCGTATGGAAATGCGGACTAAAGATCGCTTTCTTCCACATTGCATTCCAAACAAACAACCTAATAATCACCCGGCATGAGGGGATTGATGGGTAGCAGCCCGTAGCACAAATTTCAAATGAAGGTTAATTGATTTGATCACATGAGCTTCTGGCTCTCGCTCGCACAGATGTCCGCAGCCTGCGAGTGCCCGCGACGTTGCTCCAAGCCCGATTGCCGACGCGCGGAATAACCCGTTGGCGTGATTGCAAAGACACCAGTAGAGCTCCGCTTCTCTATTTCTTCATTGAGAGCATCTCCAGCAGCGTCGGTAAAATACAGTCGTAAGGCATCTCTCCAGCGGGAGGTAAAAGGTGGGAGGGAAACTGTAAAATTAAGGTTTGCGCAGCGGGTTTTGCCTCCCCAAAGCGCTGCGCCAAAAACTGCAGGGAGGTATTTGTGTGTGATTCCCTGCCACCCGGACCAAGCATTGAGCAGTTTGGGGGAAGGGGGGGGACTAGTGGTGGCAACTTTTGGGGGAGGCGGTGTGGTAGACCAAACCTTACCTGTAGCCATCAGACTCACTTTTCTAGTATAATTATAATCCCAATCATACAACTAACCTCTGAAATGGATTTTACACCAAAGATAATCTATAGTCACTCAGCCAAACTACCCCTCTATCTCTCATGGTTTAGAAGATACAGCCAAAAATCAGTTATGGCCAGCCAATATCCCACCTTAGGTATTGCAACCAATGAAAGGGCATATGGATATGCCTTGAAATCCCTAAATACATACCAGTAACATCTCACCACAACACCTCAACCAAAAATAAAACCAATCACCTCACCTGTATACTCAGCACCATAAGCAAGATATTGCATGTGTAGCCAAACACCCACCAGTACCAGTCACTGCAGAACTACCCAGCAATATATGCAGGCAGTCAGGCCCATGTAGTACCAAACAAACAACCAGTACAAGTTTATCACAGAACTACCCAGAAATATATGCAGGCAGTCAGGCCCATGTAGTACCAAACAAACAACCAGTACAAGTTTACCACAGGACTATCCAGCAATATATGAAGGCAGCCTGTACCATGTGTAACCCAACAACCACCATTAAAAGTGACAACAGGACTACCCAGAAATATATGCAGGCAGTCTGGACCATGTGTAACCAAAAAACCACCAGTACAAGGCACCAGAGCACTACAAAGCCACATATGCAGTCAGGAACATGTGGTACCACACAAACCACCAGTACTAACCCACCTCAGCTCTTCAGAGTATTATATGGAGGGCTTTGCATGCATGAAACCCCTGTACAACCTTTTCCCAACCAGCAGAAATGACTCATGTAACTGTAAAAGCTTTTTCCCAACCAGCAGAAAAGCCTCATATAACTGTATCTCACTGTTCCTCACCACAAAGGTGGGAGCCTCAGGGGAAGGCTTGAGCACCCCTGGGGGCAGGATTTTTCTATTTAAGGAGGGCCTCTCTGCCCTATCCAGTTTGTATCCCCCACCATCCTCCAGACTCCCAACCATCCACACACATTATCATCTCATAACTCATTCACCAGCCAACCATCTGCGGTCCTACCCAGTTAAAAAAAAGAGAGATTATCAGTTTACCAATAGAAGAAAAGAAAAGGAAATCAAAACCCAATTTTATAACCTCATTCACCAGCCATTGAAGCCACCCCATTAGGTGCTTTGAATAAGGGTTCTTCTGTGACCTAAATTATTCAGCACCAAATTAAAAAAAACCCACCCATTACTCAATAATTTACCCTTACTAAGAAAGAAAGCACAAAAAAAGGGAACCACCCGCCCTTTTTTTCTCTACCCAGCCCCCTGTGGGTAAAGCAATCCTTGGGTCCCCTCCTGAACCATCCCTTTGATAAAAACCTTTAACCCTTTAAACAATTGGGGTATTTGTTAAGATCACACACATCTGATCAACCACTAACCCATAACCCAATACATCTGGTCCATTCTTTAAAAACCCTACCAATAACAGTTAATAACTAATCTAGGTCTGATCTGAGACCTATTTTAGGTCTCAAAACACCAGCCATTAATTTATATAAATTATTGTGCAGACTTAATATAGTACTAGAAGGGAAGGCAGTTCAAAACCACCTTAGTTTTTACTAATAATCTAAAGGAGCAGAAGTAATATCAAATTTGCCTTCAAGGAATGCCAGCAAGCTGTTGCTAAATTAAAAATCATTTCCAAGGATTCTCTACAATTTTGTTCCCAAAAGTAGCTTGTTTCCTTTAGTTTTGATTAGTTATCAAACAGTAAAAAATATTAGTAGAAGATCAGCCTCAAGAATTAACTCAAAATTCAGAAGGCAGAAAGAAGAAACCCTTACCAGATACTTGAAGAACTCAAAGACCAACTCAGAGGGACTGAAGATAAAAAAAAATTATTCAATAAACAGGATGTAGCAAGAAGGACCAGGACTTATTCCAGAAGTGGCTAGTGGATCTCAACTAGAAATGATAGAAATGAAATGAATCCACCTCCCAAGATGAAATTTCAGAAATGGAAGAACAAATCAACCATATGATAATAGTACTTATTGAATATCTAGAGAATACCATTGCTAAAGGAACTCAATTAATTACAGAACTGGAGAAGTACCTGCAATGGATCCAGAAAAACCAATCTTTGAAGGAAAGATACTCAGCTATGCAAAAAACCTTGGCCCAGCTACCCAACTTCCTTCTGAAAATTCAAGCTGCCAAGAAAAACAAGGAACCAAATTTACCTCAGTCTCAAACAGAACCAATACCACAGATCTATGCCAGCCATACCCCAGATATTAGTGCTCCACAATTAATTAAGAAAGAATCACCAGAGGCATCTCAAAGTTTGGAGGAGTACCTTACATTCCAGGCTACAAATGAAAAATCATTTTATCAAAAATGAGAGCACCTACAGAAGGACAAGTTTGGATCAGTCAAAAACACATTCCTCAAACCAATGGCAAGGCATCATCAGACCATCAGGCAAATAATATCCTCACACCAATGTCACTGCACCCTGAATCTGAAGAGTACCAATCAAAAGAAGCCAAAATAAAATCCCAAATAAAGTGTGGAGAGGTTTTTAGAGGATTCTGGACCCACACTGAAGACATGGAAGGATTTAACTGGCAAGAATTAACTGGAGATGGACTTGATGGTTCTGAATTCATAGAGCTTCTCAAAAATAAGTTGGCCAATGCCTTACTTGACCAAGGGGAATGGCTTTTTCATTGTGGAAACATCCCTTAGGTAGCTGGAAACAGCCTCTATTATCGAGAGGAAAGGGCCCATTTATGGATCTCAAACTTGGTAATATGTTTAAGGTCACCCCATTTCACGTCTGGTGGTCAGGTGAATTGGATTAGTAGGCTTGATTCCCATTTCAAGTTTGATGCAGAAGTAGGCCATCCAGTTTCCTATGGTGAGCTGAGGGTGTAAGGGTGGGCACTGTGATTCCATTTCTTTTCATAACATTAATAAAAAAAATTAAAAAAATGGCAACAATAATAAAAAAACATGTTTTCATATATATATATATATATATATATTTATTTAAAAAAATAAATAATAACAATAATAATAATAGTGAATTGTGTTTTTAAAACCCTCAAAACTGGAAATCATGCGGTTTCAACATTGCCACAAAGTCCCCCAATTTCCCCAATGCACGTGGTAAACCTGGAAAAAACATGGTTTTGAGGGGTTTTCAAAAAAAAAAAAACTAGGGGACATGAGGGCATCTCAAACCCCTGTAAAATAAATCTGACAAATTTTGGCCATTTTTAAGGCCTTCAAAGTTTCCCTCAAAAAACTGAAAAATAAAATACTCCATGTCTGAAATCTTTTCACTTTTTTTTGATTATTTTGAGGAATCTGAAGAGACAAAAATTTTCCAAATATGGAAGGCCATTCAATCAAAATTTTTCCAAAATTTTAGTATTTCAACTTCCCACCAGAAAATGGTATTTACCTAAGAAATGGGATATTATTTTCAATTCTTTTTTTGTTATTTTTCCATGATATTTTGCAAATTTTCAGTTTGATGTATTTTAGTGGGGATTGTGAAGGGCCTAAAAAAATGATTTTGGGATTTTTAGGATCAATTATTCACCCCAAAAACTGATGCATCTACAAAAATAATGGGAAGTGTCTGTTTTGAGGTGCATTTTGAAGCAATTTCTGATACTATTTTGATTGTTTTTATGGAAAGACTGAGTTTAAAGTTTTAAAATGCACTTCAAATGAAACACAAATATATATTTTTCATTTTTTTGTGGACCTTGATTTGGCCCTCAAATGTCTAACCTCAAAGTACCATGTTTAAACCCCTTTTTGGGGTAGGTCCGCATTTTTGGGCTGTTCTATATGAATAATCTGATATTCAATATGATTTTGCATGATTCAATGCCTCCCTCTTGGGGTGGTCCAATCCTCTCCTCAAACACAGCACCACCTGTCAAAATCCAGAATCCACTCCACACCACACCAATAATCACCACCATCACCAATCATCACAACTCACCACCAATCAACCAATCACACATCATTACTCAACACAACTCAAAAAATCAAATTCAACATTCCACCTCCACTAAATAGACCCCCCCAAATCCACAAACTCAATCAAAAATTCAAAAAAAAAAGTCTTCACAAAAAAACCCATCTCAAATTCAAAATCCCAAACAAAAATGCCTGAACAACACATCAACCCACTTTTACTATATGCCTCTGATGCTTCTTTTTCTGCTTCACTATCTTCCTCTGCTGCTTTTCCTTCTACTGCTTCAAACAATTTATATCACCTTGATGATTCCACGCCTTTGGCTCCCCAACCTGAATTATCATATCATTCAAAGCGGGAACTTGTGGATGCTGCTCAAGAGTGGGCTAAATCCCATGGATATGCCATTTCTAACAAAGTCTCAAATACTAAGGAGCAAAGATATAATTACCAACGTGAAAAATGTGGGGAATATAAACACAATTTGTATAGAAAAAGACTTTCATCAAATAGAAAAACTAACTGTCCCTTCAAATTCTTGGGATGCTTTTCAAGAGGTCTGGTCTTTGGGAAATGAAAATCCAATTCCCTGATCACAATGATCCACCATCAACTGATCCATCCATCCATACAGGTCAAAGAAGGATTCAGGGTGATCAAGAAGATATGGTCAATGCTTGAACCAAAGCTGGGGTTCCTCACCTGAAAATTCTGAATTAATAAATGAAGTACTCCAATTCTCCTGTTCACACAAACCTTAGTACAATCTTTGACAAAAGATCAAAAGATAAAAAATTAAAATAGAAAAACTGGAAGGTAAGCCACCCATAGAAGGTTTGATAATGGAATTAGCAAACTCTTCTTTTACATATGAAATCCATAATGAAAATGGTCATATTAGTTCTTTATTTATTTCTCACCCAGATTCTATCAAATTAATCAAACTCTTTCAATCAGTATTAATGATTGACTGTAACTCTAAAACCAAAAAATTTTCAATTCCTCTTCTTTAAATTGTTGTGTTCAACATTTGTGCTAAAAAATTCCATTTTGGTTTCTTTTTCCTCTCCCAAGAAAGAAAGGAAGACTATAAATTGGCTCTCCATCACTTCATAAATTATTAGAGCATGAGGAACCAAAATTCATTTTGATGGACAAAGAGAAAGCCCCAATTCATTCCATTGAAACTGTATTTCCCAACTCTGCTGATTTAACTCTGTGTCTGGAATATCTTCAAAAAAATCCAAAAATATTGTAGAAAACACTTTAAATCTGAAGAAGAATGGATGATACTCAGAAAACATTGGAATATGTTGGTCAAATCCAAATATGAAAACAATTATCAAGATAATTTTACCAAACTGACTGTGGTCTGGAATCCCCCTACTTCTGACTACCTTCTTGACAACTCGCTTCCTTTAAAAAGAAAATTCATTTCATATTCTGCAAACAAGCATGTGCAATTTGGAAATACCAGCACATCTAGGATATAAGAGCTTCACTCTGTTGTCAAACAATTTATCACAACTTCTTCTGGTTGCTTTTCTGATGTATTTCAGCAAATATATTGTTCATTTTCAATTAAAATCCATTAAACTGGAATTGAAACTTCTCAGAAAGACTTCAAGAAATTCATTGGTCTCCCATATTGTTTTTAACACCTCTCAGTAAAAATAAGCCACTATGCTCTCAAGATTGTTCATTCCTTTCACATTTCAGCAGAAAAATCAACCATCTGTTCTGATTGTGATTATTCTTGTTTCATAGGAATTCCTTGTGTAAACCAAGTGAAGAAGGCCAATCTCAAGAAGTAACAATTATTGCTTGATGATTTTCATCCCCAGTGGCATTTCAAACCTCCTATTGCAGTATGTTTTCTTTTCTTGGAGAAAAAAATTTTTTAACATTTATTTCTGAAGTTTTTTCTTTTATTTTGGAATTATTCATAGCTTTCTGAGAAGGGGTCATGCCAAACATCTCAATCATCTCATGAATCACCTTCTCAAAAAACCAAATTACACATGTTTCAGAATGAACTCTTTGAAGAATTCCTTAAATTGCGCCCAGGAGAGCCACATTTTTACCTTAGAGAAATGATGGAACTGTTAAAAGGGAAGTATCAACCAACTCCCATTCAAGAAAAGCTGTCAAAGGAAGAAAGGAAAATTTGTGGAAGACCCAAAGGAGCCCTCAATGAAAGAAAAACATTTTCTCAGAAATAATCTAAGAGCAATCCATCTGGGTTTGAATATTTTGAAGTACCTAAGAGAAGAGGAAGAGCAAGGAAGCACCAAGTGGTTAATTCAATGGTTAGTTTCCTCTTTTTGTGATTTTTTGTCCCTTTCTGTTCAATTGATCTTATCAGCATTTGGTTGGAAGTTGGTTTTCTCTAATTTCAGACTCTGAGGGAAAGGAAAGTAAAGGAAGACCATGAAAAGTCCAAGGGAAAAAAGAAACAGGAATCAGAGGAAGAGGTGTTTTTTTTTGTAATTAGGCTAACATTTCATTGTGAAAAGGATCAGTTTATAAAAGAAGAGGAATTTAGTGGAGAAGAAATCAAAGATGTTGAAGAAATGGATATGATAAAGCCAGTTAGTAATTTTTTTTTGGTTGGGGGGGGATCAGGATTGTTTTTCTAGTTTCCATGGATTTTCATATTTTCATTTGTCACTCAGAGGTCAGGAACCATCATCAATAAAAGGCTTATTTCACATAATTTGAGTCCTGAGACTTTGAAGAGGATCAAGAGAAAAAACCAACAAGATTAAGACAAAGATGCTTATAGGCCTTGAGGGAATCCAATATTTGCTCCCACAGCCACAACCTCTGAAATAGAAAAGGTGAATAAGTTTCTGAATTAATATTTCTTTATGGTTCACTTATTAAACCTTTTTTTTGGGATGAAGGTCACAAAATTGTCTTCTTCATCTTCTGATAATTTTGAAGTGGTGGCTATTGATAAATTCAGTATGAATTGTTTTGTTTTTTTAATTTGATATTAAATAATACTCATCTTTTTTTCCTGATTATCAACACAAATATTTTATTTTCCCAAAGACAGCCATACCACAAATTTCACATTTTCAAGATGTGATGGGTGTTGGGAACTGTGGGTTTAGATCAGTAGAAGTTGATTTGGGCCATAAATCTGAAGATTGGAGCTCAATACATCATGAAATGATCAAGGAAATGAAATCAAACTCTAACTTGAAGGATGAAGACTTCATGGATCAATTCTAGGATGAAAATTTGAAAAATAAAGAAAAAATCTTAACCAAACTTTGAGACATGCCCCTCAAAGTTACTGGATGAAATTCCCTTGCCAGGGTTTACTGC
>CM062631.1:29528895-29568895 GCA_025617555.3 Puccinia polysora | reverse complement strand
TTCAAAATTGGGTGAGGTGTGTTGAAAAGTGGTGAGGAGTGATGGGAGGAAGTCAAGTGTGGTTTGGGGGGGAATTGCTTATGTAATCAGTGCACCTGGACCACACTTGACTTCACCCAGTCCAAATTCCTGCCCCTGCCCTACTATATGGGTGGACCACACTTGGGTTCTGACAGCCCAAATTCTGGTACCTTGCCTACTATGTGAGGTGGACCACACTTGGGTCTCTCAGCAGGCTCAACTCTTCTCCACCACACCCCATGGAAGTGCACTGCACTGGGCACAATGAAACTGCAACCACATAAGAGTGTAGTCCCTCTTGAGTCTTTCCCCCAGGATGAAATACACACCCTAACAAGTCTGTAAAGTACTCCACCCCCTTAACTGGGGAATCCTATTGGTATGGAATGAACCCACCTCTTTAGTTGTTAGTAAAACCATCCCCTTTGGGAGTCACTCATACTAAGTGGCATCCAATAAACCCCCCCCCCTTGTTGGGCCTTTGATTTCAAACCCATCAAGAACCATTGCACAGTGCCTAGTGATCCATTCAAGGTCTAATAAGCTCATACTGAGCGTGACCAAATTTGTCAAATGTTAAGTGCTAGTTTGTTTGTCCAACCACTTTTTTGATATTGATTCCTTCACTGCCTATGCCTACCAAACTGAAAATGTTATACAACCATTCAAATTTCACCTTGATCCTCACCTTGGGTGCAGCAAGTGCCTGGGAGGGAGAAAGATGGAAGGAGATGGTATGAAAAACATAAAGAGAGGTGGCAAGCAGAGGAATCGTAGAAAAAGGAGGGCTCAAATGAGGGATTTGGAAATTTCTTTGGAAGTGACTGATGACTGGATCAAGGAAAAGTTTGCCTGGTCTAGACAAAAACTATGCCCTTTGGATCTGTACCCTGCTATCACAGCTGAAAAGAAAAAGAACTCTTGAAAACCCACCCAGGAAGAACTTAAGCAAGCAAAACAGACAATTGGGGCTTTCCACTTCTTCCACCATGGAAAATTTATTGTTCTTGACCAATCTGATCACCATGCTCTGGTTGCTGTCATTGAATTTGTGCCTTTGGATCAACTATCTGAGCAAGATAAGAAAGATATCAACTTTGTGACAACATTCCTTCACTGTTCAAAAAAATTTGTCAACCCGGTTGGTCCCTCAAGATCTTGGGGTGGAAAAATGTGGGCGATTGGTTGGCAAAAATTGACCAATGCCTTTGGAGTTATTCCGAAGTTATGTGAAGAAATCATCCATTAGATCTTCTCATCAAGGGTACGCTGTCCTCAACCTGAAGGCCGGAAACCCCCCTGAATTTTAGGACAAATGTTTTGTAATTTGGCCAAACTTGCCTTTGAATCAAACCCAATACCATGAAGGACAGCAACATCCCCTCTTTCTCTTTGTTGGAATTTGGTTCCAAGCCTACACCTTTTTATTGCTCCCCACACCTCACTTTCACCTCGGATTCTTTTTACAATTCTCCTCATATTGACAAAGGCAACATCTCTGGCTATTCCTTTTTACTTGTGGTCCCAACCAAAAAATCAAATGGTCAACTTATTGAAGATACGCATGAATATCAAGTTTTGGACGGTCAATTTGTTTTTCCTGACCTTGGCTTTGGAATTGATTTCAAGCAAAAAGGTATAGTAAAAATGGTTTGGGTGGCTAACAAGTACAAGCACTGTACCTTTCCAGCTGTGGACACAGCAACCCATACCAGAATGGCCATGTCACTCCCAATTAATAAAAAAACTCAGAGCACTTGTCACTTGTAGGGACATGAAAAACGGCCAAATTTACTCTAGAGAAAAAAATATCAATAAAAACAAAAAAGATCTGTATATTGGTGGGGTTAAGAATGCTCTCAAACGTTGTTGTAGTAAAAAATAATTTGTTTTTCTTTCATCCATGCAAATATATTTACAAGCCCAGCATTTGAGTAATCTGCTGTATTTCTTCTACCAATCTACAACTACCAATGCAAGCCAAAGCTACTGATACCTTATCCTTTTTTTTGTTTGCCCATTGTTCCCTCTCCTTCTCCAGTTGCACTTGCTGCCAATCCTTCTCCTTTTTCTCTTTTTGAAACTCTAGCTCAGCTTGTTTCAACCTCCACTCAGCATCCAATTTTTGTTGATTAGCCAAAGTCTTGGCTTGCTGCTTTTGACCATCCATGGCCAGTTGACAATCCCACTTTTGCTTTTCAAACTGAAGTTTATCTGATTCAATTTGTGATTTCACTGTTTTTTGGAGGGGAATGGCAATGAGCATGATTTTGAAAGCAAGGATATTGAATCAAGCAACTTACATGAATCCTGCTTCTCCATGATTTCTTCAAAGCCCAAAAAACTGGAAGTGTTTCTCCTCTTTTGATGAATTTTGGGGTTGACATTGATGGAATTGGAGGCCTTTTGCTTACGCTTGGCAGAGGAGGTTTGAGTCTGAAAGTCCTCACTAGTATTTGAAGGCAATGTGGGAGGCCCCATTGGCTTGAGTTTTTGGCCAATCAAAAATGGATGAGCCTGTTTTTTTACAATTTAAATCAGTCAGGAGCAACCAGACAGAATCAAAAACAATTTAGTTCCTTACTTGAGCAGATGTTGATGGCAACGGTGATCCAGGAATAACATCCTCCTCATTGGGCAAGTTCTCCAGTTGTTCTGCCCCAGGAAGAGAAAAATTCAAAGAAGGAAGTGAGGGGTCCAAGGTTGGGATTGAATGATCAATCAATACCAAAGTAGAAGTGATTGGAGACAATTGTGTTTGAATATCCTCCTCGTCATCAGATGGGGGCCACTCCAAGGCCAAGGTTTCATCAAGGTCCCTGTTGGTAGGCTGAGCATCCCCAGCCAAGTCCTTGGCATCAACGGAATTGGATTGTTGGGCATTGAAAGCAGCTAGGGGGGTGATGTTGGCCTTCTTTCGGAAGATTTCATCCATTTGAATATAAAAAGGACAAATGGAGTCCAACTTATCAACCACCAAGTTGATTCCTTTGGCTTTGTCCAAGTCGGTGATACCAAAGCCCGTGGAGATAGACATGGAGTGGGCCTTTTTGTACTTGGCTTGATAGTTTTTGAACCGCTCCATCATCTGTTTGGATGACAGATCCAGCCTACCTTTTGTTTTGTTCTTGAGTTCATTGGCCATCAGGAGATAACCATTGACCTTAGAGGATTGAGGTTGGCCAACACGTGTTTTGTTGTTGGATCCAAAGCAGGCATTGTAGTTGGAGGGAATTTTCAGCCAGTTTACCAGGATGATGTGATCAGCTCTCTTGAGCTGACTTGAGCCCTTGGAAGCTGATGGGGGAGGATTGTTTGTTGTGGAGTTCCTTGGCAATGTTCTCTTGGGTGTTTTGGACTTGCGGGGGGAGGTTCGCTGAGGGGCCATTTGAAAGAGTAAGGGCTAGGCAAGTGATGAGAGCAATAAAGTGATGAGAGTGGTGAAGTTTTGAGAGCGATAAAGTGGATGAGAGTGATCAAGTGATGAGAGGGGTTAAGTGATGAGAGTGATGAAGTTTTGAGAGCAATGAAGTGGATGAGAGTGATCAAGTGATGAGAGCGATAAAGTGATGAGAGTGGTCAATCAATTTTATGATGAGGGTGGGGGTAAAAAATTTTCCAATGAGGTCAGAGGTAGAAGGAGGTGGAAAGACAGGGGTGTATGACGCAAACAGGTGGTGGAAGCATTTAAATACTTTATTTGAAAAAACCCACTTATTTCAGGTTAACTTTGACTGTCTGATCTGAAATAAGTGGGTTTTTTTGATTTTTAATGGCAGGTTTGAAATGGCGGATTTGGGTTGAAACCCGCCATTAAAAAATGGCGGGTTTGGTTAACTTTGATACCCCCTATTATGTTCCCACTGGGGTATTTGAATCTGGTTATTTGGAAGGAAAAATGTTGGGTAATTGTTGATAGAAGATCAATGGTAAACATAATACCTTCCAAGCCATCAAGAGAAGGGGGGGTGAACTGGCAAAAGAAAGTTATTGGGGTGTGGGCCTTGGGGGGGGGGGTGTATATGGGAAAGGTGGAGGGTTTCATAAGACACAAGTCTTCCAAGGCAGCAAGGTTAAATAAGCCACTTTTGTATTTGGTATCAAAGGGAGAAGAGATCATCTTGGGGAAACCATTTCTTTTCACTTTCCAACCCTCCTTGGGATAATATGATGCAACTGTAAAATAGATTTTAAGGGGTGTGGAATGGAGTATCCAGCTGTTTGAAATTAAAATATGCAGCAAGCAAGAGGAGGAGTAGGATTTTTGAAGGTTTTCTGCATAAAATGCGCAGTAACAGATCTGCATCAGTGCCACCACTTTACTAGAGAGGATCAATACAATAAGATAGTGAAGAGTTATGGAATATGGGAAAGGGGTTTTTGGTGATAGTTATGGAAAAGCTGCCAGAAGAATTTAGTCCTTCCACATATGCCCTAACAATGAGGGTGAGCACTAGCATCAACCCTTGTTCCACATTTTAAAGAAAGTTGGAGCCTGTTTCAGGTTGAATTCTAGGGATCGCACAGAATTGCAGGTCATGGGAATTGAAACAAGTATGGATCTGTGGCAGGAAAGACAAACCAGTGGCTAAAACGTTTTGAAAAAGAAACATGCCAATGTCTCAGGATTTAAATCAACCATTGCAGGTCATTGAGTGGAGCTGGGATCCTTACAAAACAGCACCCAGCCTCTTTCTCAGGAAATTAAAAACTACATGAAAGATTATTGAAGAGCAGATTTTGGAGCTGAAATTTGGCCTGGAAGGCTGTTTATTGGAGGGGGAACTAAAGCTTTTGAAGGGGGTATTATTATTGCAGAGAAAGGCTTTGGCTTTTGAAACAGAGCAATGGGGACTGCTTAAGCAAGCAATTGGGGATTCTGATTTAATTCAACTGGTGGATCATGAAAACTAGAAAGGAAAACCAATTCATATTCTCCTATCAGTGCAGGATCAAATTACAAAGTTGGTCAGAGGACATTTGAACACAGTTTTATCCAAGAAATTGTGCTTGAGTTAGTCTATCCCCATTTTTGGCATACTAAAACACAATGGAAAGATTGTTAAGATTGTGCGCAACCTCTAGCCCCTAAAGTTGGTTACTATTCAAGATGCAGGGTTACAACAAAAGGTGGAGGAATTTGTGGAGAAAATGACAGGGAGTTTGCGCTATGGTTTGGTGGACCCAATGGGGGTATACAACAAATGAGAGTTTCACCCTGATTCAAGGCCATTGATTTCATTTGAGGCCAGACTGGGTCACTTACAGATCACATGGTTACCCCAGGGAGCTACCAAATACGTAGCAGCGCACCAGGAAAGGATTTTGTTGATCCTTAAGGATTAAATTCTGTAAGTATTTAAAATATTAATCAAGAATACACAGATAAAAGGGCCTATGAATGCCTAAAGGGGAGATCTAACAAGGAATCCAGCAATGTAGCTCTATGTGTGGGAATAGTCACAGAAATCAGAAAATATTTTCTTTTAAATTGAGGTAGCCGGATTTAAAGTCTTGGGAAAGAAATTTTATGTTTGTGTTCCCAAACTTGAGATACTTGGTCACACGGTATCTGCAGGGGGAAACAGGGTAATGCTGCCCTAGGGAAAGGTTAAAAAAGTGCTCAACTGGCTTGTAAAAAAGACTAATTCTTGTATCTCACAGTTTTTGGGTTTTTTCAAGTTTGTTTTGATGATCATCAATTGGTTTGTGGAAAAAGCTAGTCCACTGCGGAAACTGGTGAGAAAAGGTGAATAATGGGTTTGGACAAAGGAATTCAATGGGGAAATTAATGAACTGGAGGAGATTTTGAAGCAGGGAATTCTGTTTAAAGGGTTAGACTACTCAAAAAAAGGTATGGTGTATCAAGTGCATTTGGGTTCCAGGCAAATTCCACAGGGTGCAAAACAATTGGTACTTGGATAGGTGCCCAGAGCACTTGATTGCGCAACCATAACACTTGATTGGGTTAGGCTTGCAGGGGGCAAATCCTGTAACCCAATCAAGCTTGTTTGATTCCAATCAAAGCTTTTTGCACATGGAAAACTAACTCCTATCTCCTCGACTCTTCACCAATCATTGATAATCTCTTTGTTTTTAACAAAAGCAAGTTTTACTCTTGATCTAATTTTTTTATATATTATTTATTCATTTTGGGATCAATCTAATTTTTTTACTTGATCTCTCCTTTTTTTGAATAGTAATCCATCCCAACCCTAAGCCTCATCTAACATTGCTACATCTCATCTGCTCATCATCTGTCATCCCATCTCATTGATTGGTTTGACTTAGTAAACAATCATCTATCCCCATAACTATCACCCCTACATGCTCCAATCTCCCTTGGTCCTCATTCCAATCTATTTTTTACATCATCCCCTCCTCCTTCTTTCCTACACCTTCTTCACCTTCAATTTCCTCCTCCAATCCTACACCTCCTCATCAAATCTTGGCAATCTTGTAAATCAGCCCTAAAAGCTCAACCTACCTCCCCCAAAAATACTTCTCTAGACTATTGGAAAGTATTTCATGATTTTTTACTCCAAAAAAAGTCAATTCATATTTTTTTTATTGCTTAAAAGAGGAGATGTATGTATGTAATTATTAAATACATGGTTTGAAAGCAATAACAGCCCTTTTTGTTATCATTTTTTAGATAAGAAATCTAAATAATGAGTGGAAAGCAGGTCATTTCAGACAGCTTTAATTTTTGCCAAGTGGGCCTTTACAAAACACCAACATAATTTGGCTGAGTGCCAACAGGTGCTTGAAAAGGAGCACCCAAACAACTTGGCCTGGCCCCAAGTCATCTTTACAAAGTGCCATGTGCACTTTGATTTTTTTGAATAAATTTACATGGCTGCCAAAGAAACTTGATGTACCATATAAGGCTGGCAGTGGAATCTGGAAAACTTGGGACAGGAGGGGTGTTGAACCAGGGGAACAAGGGGAAGGACCATCCAGTACTTCAAAAGTTGGTGATGTTCTTAGAAGTGGATTCACACAATTTTAAACCAGAGCTTGAGCTGCGTGGGGTAACCAAGATAGTAAAACCACTCCAGCCCATGCTTTGGAGAGTAGGATTGGAATTGCTTGTGGATGAACAGGCTCTAGCATGGATTATTAATTCCTCTACATTAAACAACACACCAATGAATAGATGGGTGGATTAGATTACATTTTTCTGCTTTAAAGTGAGAAAGTTTCTGGAGAAGGCTTTTAAAATGCCCAAAACCTTTTTGAAGTATCCAAAAATTAAACAGGGAGGGGGAGGAATTGGAACTAGATAGAAAATGTGTGATGTTGGGGGTGAAAAAAGTCTGGTCAGGCCAATCAACCCTACAGAATTTTGGGAGGTTTCTTGTACTTGAGCAATATTTGGGGACTAATGTTTTTTCAAAAGAGTTTCCATATACTGTCATGCCATGGGTTTGGCAGAAAATCCCTCATTTTTTTTACAGGATGGGCAAATATGGAAGCAGCCCTCTCTTCTTCCATTTTTTGTAGTAATACAATGGGAGGACCAGGAGAGGGTATTTCAGAGCTTGCAAAATGACCTGGATCAAAGGGGAGAGGCTGGAACATCTAGGTAGGTTAGGGTCTTTTTATGGTAGCCAGGGATCTTGAAAGAGATAACTAGGGCTGAATTACCAAGAACCAAGGAACAAAATGGAGACTGACAAATAGGAAATAGAATTGAACAAATGTGAGCACAAAATTGGATTGAAGAAAGAGTCAAGTCTTACCAGGCAGGCATGGAAGGTTACCAATAGCGCATTGAATGGGACGTTGAGGCCAAGGCTTGTGTGAGTTTTCAAAGGCTGGTTTTGAGGAGTGGTCTGGTTGTAGAGTTATGAGCTAAAAATTGAGTTCTAGATAAAGAGAGGTGATGAGGGACTGAGGATGGTACCTGAAGTTTTGATTTGATGGTTGTGAAGTTGATGTGGTGGAAAACTGAGTCAGTCACTGGCTTTAGTTAATTATGAGTCTGAGAGTCTGGTTTGCGGACTCAGTCAAGGCTGTAGTTGTTGTTGCAGTTGCAGTCAACTCCTCTATTCCAACACCCCTCCATGCCTAATGAGACTCAATTCTGAACAGAAAAAACAAAGAAATCAGAGGTAAAACAAATAGGAAAAAAAAAAGAAAAAAAAATGTAAACACCACAATACAAGACACAAGAGGCAAAGCAATGCAATGGGAAATAGAAAAGAATTCAAGGACATTATCTGTCAGCTCTCTGATACCGGGAAACTTGCAGTCCTTTAGCTACAGAGAGTGATAGAAGATACTGGAATAATAATAATAATAGTATTCCAATCATAAACAAGTGAAAAGCTCAAACAATGAATACTTTAAGAGCTGGTGCAAGCTTTAATTGGTTTGGTTAAAAATGGTTTTCAATATTTTATAAACAAGGGGCCACAGTATTATACTACTGGGGGTCTTTACAGAGAACAACCTCTCTTCAAGGGGCCTCCTTAAGCAGTTCAAGAACCTTGTAATGAAGATAGGTGCTTTAGAAAGGGCTTATTCCACCAATATGGCAGGGAAAAACAGAACAGTGGCCAAGACAGGAAGGGAAAAACTCACTCTGAGAAATTTATCACCAAAATCCTGCAATAATAGGAAGGGTTTCAGAGCAGATGGGGTAGATTTGCTTGACTAACTTCAATGGGTTTATTGGTTTTTGAGAAATAAATAATAATACTACAGACTAATTCATAAATCACTTGCTTATCTCTTTATAAGCAATTCACTAAAAATGACACGGTTTCTGATTGATAATAATAATTCCTGGTAAACTGATGGGGAATAATAGGTCCAAAGAGGTCTGTATAAATACCTTTTTGGGGTGACTATGAGCTTCTCAGGGGGAGTAGAGAGGGTTCTGCTCTTGGGCTGAGGCTGGTAGGCTAGTCAGGGCATGATTAGCACGTCTACTTGGTGCTGTCAATCAGCTGACATCAGATCTGCTGGATATATGTGCTATTTTAGCCACAGAATCTGTTAATCTGTTAGGGCATAAATGTGATCATTCTGCACTCATCCTTCATTTGTACTATTAATATTATTTTAAATTGGAAAGATGTGGACGTTTACTGATTTTTGATCATGTGCTGAGCACGTAGATAATTTTTAATAATTTTTGTGATGATCTCTAGTATTGTTGTGTGGTCTTTGAAGATCAGGATAAGTGATTTACTTGGTAATCCTCAATATTTGGTTTATTATTAAAAACTACTTAAAATTAGTTTATTATTAATTTTATTTAAGTTTTATAGTTTTTTAGACTATTAATAATGCATATGTCAGGTTATTAAATATGTCAGATAACCCTAACTAGGTTGTAGCTACCTTGAGCAGTACCTGGTTGTCAGGTTTTTCAAGACTGATCCAGGCGCGGGGATCAGTCAATTCAGATGCGTGCAGGGTAGGATCCGCTGCGTGGGGGACAAAAATAGCTGCGCGCGTGACCTCTGTACGCGGGAATGTGTAGCTACGGGTACGTAGGATTTTGTAAGGATGCGGGACTGCGCACAGGAATTGTGACATAACACATTTCCATGTGTAACTCCTAAAATATACACAACACTCCAATTCTGAGTGAAATTCAGTTTTGAAAACTATACGTAACAATACACATGAGATATTGAAATTGCCAAAAGGTGCCACATTAGTGTTGTGGCTTTTGGTCCTTTTTTTATTTAATTATTTAAAAATAGAAGTAGTTGGATTTCCAGGGTTGGGTCAGTGAGTGACCCTACATAATGTTGGGTGAGGAATCCATTTCTGCTGGAATCTTTGTCTATTTCTAACTACTTCTTTAGTTAATTTTAATTTTCTTATTTAATTGTTCTCATCATATTTCTTCTTTCACTTTGACAGGTTTCTCTTTACATATTAGCAAGCTGACATTATTGTTCACCAGTGTAGCATTCTACAAGAAGATTGAGGCCTTGTTTTGAGCAAGACTTGGTTAATGCATCAGCTGGCATGTTGTGAGAGCGGATGATATTGACAATTATGTTACCTTGACTAAGTCCATCTTGCATCCCTTTTTTTTGAAGATTGAGATTTTGTGTTTTTGAGTTTAATCCAAATTTCCTAATCTTATCTTCAAGACCGCTGTTGTCTTTTTTAAGGGGGATGGTTTTGATACTTGACTGGAAGGTTTCTTTCATGATTGCTTAGATCAAAGTTGCCTTGTGGAACCCATTGACCAGCACGTTTAGTTCAGCATTGGTGGATGACCACAAGATATTCCGCTGCTTGCTGCTGTTCCAAGAAACTATGATTATGTATAATAGACACAGATATCCTGATTGAGACTTTCAAGTGGTTGGATTTTTGGCACAGGATGCATTAGCAAATACTTCTAGAGGAGGACTATCTTCTTTAAATTTAAGCTTCAGTTTTAGGTCCCTAGTGTTCTTCAGGTATTTCCACACTTGTTTAAGCTTTTTCCATAGAATCATTCCAGGTTTGGCTGAGAACCTCTATAGTGTCAGCCTCCTGGATGCCAAGATTCTGGCTATCTTTTAGCTACAAGAGGTGATAGAATAAATAATAAATATATTATTCAATAAATGCAGAAAAAATACATAAAATATTTGGATAAAGCTTATTGCAAGGTTAATTGGTTTGGATATGGTTTGTTGTTCAATATTGATAAATTGATTACTGAATATATTTATAGAGCGTCCAAAATTATATTGGGGATCTTTAAGACCTCTATTCAGGGAATTCAGTATGAAAACAAGTAGGCTTGTTGTCAGCTTGCAACTTAGACAGAGCAACCTGTCAAAGCAGATTTAAAACAGAAATACAAATAATAAAATTAGAAGGAGTGAGAAATCCATGAATATTATTACAGTAATGGATTCTACAACCAAAATTAAGTAGGGTCACTCACTGACCCTACCCTTGAATTCTAACTCCTTACATTTTTAAATAATTATCATATTAGACCACAACACCACCATGGCACCTTTTGGACATTTTAACATTTCACACATAATGCCATGTATATGTTTCACACCTAAAATTCAGTCAGAATTTAGGTTTTGTGTATATTTTAGGAGTTACAGGCGGATTTGTGTTGTCTCACAATTCCCACGCGCAGCCCTGCATTCATACAGTAAGGGAGATGCGCCTGACACTCAATATGTAGGCGCATGTCAAAAGGCCCGCATGCAAAATGACTGACTGGCTGCAGGCAACAGATTCACGCATGTAGCTGTCAAGCCTGCGCGCAATAACAGAAATTGCACTAAGCCTGACAGCCAAGTACTTCAAGAACAGGCTACAAACCCCATGCACACATCATGTATATGTAACAGCTTGACTAACAGACAGAGAGATGTCTGAAACCTAAGAATATGGAATAAAAAATATGAAAATCAAAATATAAAGAAAATAAATTATGAGAAACAATAATGAAGGTTGTCACATAAATGAGATTTCCAAATCTTTATGAACCACAAAACACAACAAGGAGTCAACCTAAAAATTATTAAAAACTCCCAACTTGTGCAGAAGATGCCGTAGAATCTACTAATACCCACTTCCACCCATGTTACTCAAAAATTTAATACAAAATGGGAAATATGTCTGAATCATAAAAATAACAAATTAACACTTAAACACCTTCTGACAATTATTTCACAAAGAAATATTACATATACAAGGCTAGCAGATTGACAGCACCAGAACTACGTGCCAAACTATCCCTGACCAGCCTGCTAGCCTTAGAATCAAAACACAACCCTCTCTACATGCCTTGAGAAGGTCTTATCACCCCAAAAAGGTATAGAAACAACCCCTTTTAAGTGATTTAAACCACAGTAATTTTTAAGTATTAATTCAGACCCCTTGCCATCTATGATCAAGTGTTTATTCAAGATAAAAAAGTTATATGTGGCTATAGTCTGATAGTATTATAAATAATTCTGACCCCAACATTGATTCCGTGAAGAATATCAGAAAAATAACCCCAATAATTGTCCTGAGACCCTTTCATACCGTGAATCTCTGCAAGCCTCCTGGAGTAAGTACCTAAACTAGTAAGTTTTCTCCTCCTTGCAACCCAGGCATAAGTGCTGTAAGACAGCCAGTCAACCCATCCCCTTGAGTTATTCTTTGTGAGCAATCATTTAAGACCTCATTATACCAAGGTCTTTACACGGTTCAAAAGAACCCCTTGAAGAGAGGTTTTTATTCAATAAAGATCCCCAGTTTGCATGAACTGTGGCCCCTCTTGAAAAGTATATTTAAAAAAATTTCATCCAACCAAACCAACCAAACCAACCAATATTTGCAATTGCTTTTAAATCAATTATTTAAGCATTTTACCATAATTTTCTTGGAATTATTATTCCAACACCAATATCACTTTCTTTAGCTAAAGGACGGGAAAGTTCCTGGCATCAGGAAGCTGACACTTGTTTACTTTGGAACCTTTAATTTATGTTCTTAAAGGATATTTTTCCCAAAGATAATATGAATATAAAATACACGGTGGAGTGGCAGGCATTTTTAACCAATCTGCCACAACAGAGAAAGGATAATAAGACTCACTTGTATATTATTAAATCCTTTGGGTACCTGTTTTGGACGTGCACCCATGGATTAAACCTGTATACTGGGGTTATAAGGTTTTTCTTCAGTTTAAATTGATAAAAAGGGTTGGGGATGTATATTATTAATCAGACTGAAGCCATAAATTACTTAATTGTATCTTATAAGTATTTGATTACTTTGGTACGTTTTCTGGATGTAAATATCACTGGGTCTTTGGGTATCAATATCCTCAAAAGAGATCATTATTTATAGCTTTTTGAGTCCCAATATTGTACTTCTGAGGGGTACAGGGGCTCAAAGGGACAGATGCTGAGGCTAGAAGGGTAACCAGTGGTAGGCTGTCACGTTTGCTTGGTGCTGTAGCACGGGTAGAATCTAATTCCACAGGGTATGGTAATTATTCTGCTTTATAGTTGATGTTTGGATGTGTGAATAACACTAATCTGTCCTTTTTATTTCTTATTTAATTAATTATCCTTAGTAAATGTTCCCAGTAAGTTAATAATTTTTTTTGATAGAAATTTCTAAGGACATTATGATGTCAGGTGAGTTTTCATTATGTATTAAATAATTTGAGTAAAGTCATGATATTGATTTTACTCCTTATTTTTGAATTTCAGTTGATTTACTAAAAAAATTACTTAAAAATATAATTCATGAATATTCATGTAATATTGTTACATCATTAGTTTTGTTAGTATGCCACAAAAATATTGATGTCTAGAAACTCTCATAATAGTATATTAAAGTATTTTAATATATTTTTTGAAGTAGTCATTTTCTTTTTTTTTACATTTTAAGTAATTTGAATTATATTTATTAAAAAATACGTATAAAGGTTATTTAGGTCTTTTTATATACGTTTATGTATTTTTAGACTATCTAATATCCACAGGAACATTTATTAAGTATGTAGAATGTTCCAGTGTAGGTTGTGGCATGTTTACGTGGTAACTAGGTTTCTCAGGCTGCCTGTCACTTTTTCAACCCGTAGTCCCACCGCTGCGTACTATTCAGAGGCCCAGGACTGCGTACATGGCTTTGAAAGAGTGAAAGTGCTGTAGCTCAGCCGCGCGTGGGTTTATTGGCTGCCACAGCTGCGTGTGGGAATTGTGACAGAACACATTTCCGTCTGTAACCCCTAAAATATACACAGCACCTCAATTCTGACTGAATTTCAGGTGTGAAACCTATACGTGAAAATAATTGTGAAATATTAAATTGACCAAAAATTTCAATAGTGGTGCCATGGTATTTTGGTCTTTATTTACGTAATTATTTGAAAATATACGGAGTTGGATTTCAAGGATGGGGTCAGTGAGTGACCCTACCTAATTTTCGTTGGGGAATCTATTTTCGCAATGATATTTATGGTTTTCCTACTCCTTCTTAGGTTAATTTTATTATTATTATTTTTATGTTATTTCTGGTACTTTTTAAGCTTTCTCTGCAATAGTAGCAAGCTGACATATAGGCTTGATACATCAAAGATTAGGTTGGGTAGAGTATACCAAGCAATATGGTTGAGAAGGCCAATAGCCAAACAATAGTTTATGTTGAGAGCTTTAAAGTTTCCATGCTCATTGTTGGTTGCAGGTTTCAGCTGGAGGCTGGGGGTGAGAGGTGAAGTAGAATATTTGGCGTCACAGAGTCCAAGTTCAGTAAGTCGGGTGTTGATGTGATTGGGTTGACTCAAGAGAATTGAGTCCTCCATAATCTCAATTTTCATGCCAAGGATCTTCTTTGGAGTTTGAGCAGTTGAGCTGGGGAACCTCTCCTTGAACTTCTTCTCAAAATTGAGGCCTTTTCCTACTAAGATTAGGTTGTTGATGTGGAAGAAGAGCTTTGAGATTCTTTCCTTTGAAATGTACAGGCAAAGGTTGCAGTTGGATTCTTTGAAGCCTACTGATTTGAACCATTCAGTGAGGTTTTTGTACCAGTTTTTTGGGGACTGCTTCAGTCCATATAGTGATACTTTGAGTTTGAGGAACCTTTATACTCAATTAGAGCCTCTGGGTGTCTTGATGATTATTTCTTCATCAATGGGTGCATGTAGAAAGACACTTTTTACATCAAATTGCCAAATAGGCTGCCTAGAATTGAGGGCTGAGAGGAGCAGGAGCTTGAGAGTTGACGGTTTTCTGGTGGGTGCAAGGTCTTAGAGTAATCTAAGCCTTAAATTTGGTTAAAGCCTTGAACACATAGCCTTTCTTTTTTTTTGAAGGTGTTTCTGTGACATTTGTCTTTGATTCTGAATTCCCAGGCTGTATTCAAATAGTTTTGCCGTGGCGGTCCACAATAGTCTTCCCACACGTCCAGTTCCTTGATGGTTGAGAGTTCCATATTGATAGCGGTTATCCAATTTCTGCTTTCTGCACAGGAAATAGCTTGTTCATAGGTTGTTGGTTTTTAGTGATGGTAGAATCTGTACTGCTGAGGAGCCCTTAAGAATGAGCTGTCTCTAAGTTTTTGGACGGGAGCCCCTTGAACAGACGCTTGAAATGGGTGGTGAGTTCTACCAATCTGCATGGGTGGAGTTTGAGAAGGAGTTTGATTTGGGCTAGCTGTTCTTGCAAGTACTTCCTTTTCCTCCTCATTGGAGGGGTTGGTCACCTCTGCCTCCAAAGACAAGCTGTCTGAGTCAGCTTCTTTCTGCCCTCTATAGCCTTGCCACTGAGCTGATTGCCTCCCACAGCCACTTACTCCATCTGATGGTGATTGATCTGTGTCTCTTTGGGTTTGATTGTCTTCTTCTTCAGGATACCACCGTGATCCATCTTCAGGAATTGAAAATGTTTGGTCAAGATTAATTTTCCTTCTTTTTTCAACACACAACAGGAGAGTAGGAGTGGGTTAAAACCCACAAACACTCCTTCTTCCCCCCTTTTGTCAAATTTACAAGACTTAGTTTGTTTTTCAAGGAGATAGACGCAGGGATTTGCGAGTGGTTGAACAAATGAAGGCGGAAGTGAGTATCTATGTAACTTTTCCCAGGGAGTTACCTTATCTTCCCCTCTTGGTATTTGATTTAGCAAAAGGGAACTACCTTTGATGATCTTTTCCCATTTTTTTGCAGGGATTTGTCCATATTTGATGATTGATTGGGCGGACTCTACTATTGTTTGATTAGCTTGTTTGGCTTGTCTTTTATGTTCAGGATGATAATGTTCAGACTTGATCTGAAAAATGTGATTATCTTCTAAGAATGAGGTGAGTTTCTGATTCACAAATTCTGTACCCCCATCTGAGAAGACTTCTGATTGATAATATCCCCTTTTCTTGAATTCTTTCTCCATCAGATCTATAATGACATAGGCTGTTTTGTCCTTTTTTGCTAGAAGAAAGGCTGCAAGGTATCTGGAGGCATTTTGAACAAGCGTAAGAGCATATTGAGAACCTCTTTTTGACTGTGGTTTGAGTTGAAACATCAAATCCAAGTGAATTCTCTCAAATACCTTTCCAACTCTGTTGGATGATTGACTGAAGGTTGATTTTGTGATCTTGCTTCTGATGCAGTTATTGCACTGAAATTTGGAGTGAGCTTCACTAGGTATGTTTTGGACAAACCAGCCAAGTTGTGAGAGGGAGGCGTGACCAAACTTCTGATGAATGTTCAAAAGTTCCAATTCTGCTGAGTTGAGGAAACAGGATTTGGTGGTATATTATGATGAATTTTGATCAAACGCTGGAGTGGGAATTGAATATAGATTGTTGATAATTGAGCCCAAGAATACTTTTGTGTTTGAGTGATAAAAAGTAAAGGAGTAATCTTTTTGCATTGAGAGTGCAGCCAGCCTGATTAAGAGCACTGGCACTAACGAGGTTAATTGTGACTTCAGGGACATAAAAACAGTCGGAGAGTTGCAGGGTAAATTCCTTCCAACAGAGTCAAATGGGGCCTTTTCCATTGATGTTTAAACTTGCCCTTTCTTTTCCGGTCTTTATGGCCTTTTCTGCGCAAGGAGCCATGTCTATGAAGTATCAACTGTTGTTAATCATGCGTACCAACGCGCCGCTTTCTAGGAGAAATTTTGTTTGGGGGTTACTGTGATTAATCCAGAGAGAAACCAGGGCAAGATAGTGTGCCGTCAGAGTCTTGTCTTTTGATCCTGATTTCCTTTCCTTCCACTTTTCCTGCTTATCTTTCCATCATACAGGAGCAATTTCCATATGAAGGTGCCAGAAATTCTTGGCAGAGTGAAATTTATCCTGCTTTGGGTTGTGATAGCCATCTTTGCATTGTTTTCTCTCCCCCCCCTTGGTCCTTGAAGGAAGGTTTTGAGGTAGTGGAAACTAGAGCCACCTCATTTTTCAATGATAAGGTTTGTTCCATTGAATTCTGCGCCTTAGACTCATTTTTTAGTTGATTTAGGTGATTGAAGACAAAACTGACAGTCAGTTCTTTGTCAGTATGCATAATTAGCCGTTTGAAATCCTTCATAGAATTGGGGAAATTCAAAAGGAGAAGATAGGCAAGTATGTCTTCTGGAAGGGTAATTCCAACCTCAGACATTTTCCTGAGACATACTTTGGCCTTTGTAGTAAATTCATTGATTTGATCACTGTTAAATCTCAGGTACAGGAAGTCATTGAATACTCTGGCCCAATTTGAAGCTTGAGATGAAGCATATTATTTTATTATTGCCTGCCAGAGTAGCTTGGCAGAGTTCTTGTTGGCAGGAGTGACCACGTCGTTGTGGGTGGAGGATTCCACTTTCAAGATTATCAGTAGTTTCAGCTCATTGTTGAACTTTGGTTCCAGCTGCAAGAGTTCTTCATTGATGGCGTCTGAAAATCCTCTGACATCTAAGATAGCGTCCATTTTGTCCTTCCAAATCCTGTAATTGTCTTTGCCAAGAATTGGAATGGTCTCTAGTGTGGTTTTCAGCATGGCTTGTCAAAATTGATTCATGGTGAAAAAGAGGGATTTGAATTCCTTAAGGATAGAATTGAATTCATTGGTTCTTGGTGGTTGAGGGAGAGTCTCCTTTGGCTTTTAACTTTGAAATGGATAACTAGGGGTGAATTACCAAGAACCAATGAACAAAATGGATACTGACAAATAGGAAATAGAATTGAGCAAATCTGAGCACAAAATTGGATTGAAGAAAGAGTTGAGTCTTACCAGGCAGGCATGGAAGGTTACCAATAGCGCATTGAATGGGACATTGAGGTCAAGGCTTGTGTGATTTGTTGAAGGCTGGTTTTGAGGAGCAGTCAGGTTGTAGAATGATAAGCTGAAACTTGAGTTCTAGATAAAGAGAGGTGATGAGGGACTGAGGATGGTACTTGAAGTGATGATTTGATGGATTTGATGTTGTGGAAAACTGAGTCAGTCACCGTCTTCAGTTAATGCTGAGTCTGAGAGTCTGGTTTGCGGACTGAGTCAAGGCTGTGGTTGTTGTTGCAGTTGTAGTCAACTCCTCTATTCCAACAGATCTCTTTTGTGGTGTGGAAATTTGTTTGTAGTTGCAAAATGTGTCAATGTTTCAGTACTTGGATTCCTAGGGAAGTGGGAATTATGAAAGGAAAATATGCATTTTTTGGTCAGGAATCACTTGAGATGGTCCAGGTTAAGGTTTCAAAGTATGCATAAATGCTGGTGGAAAAAGAAAAACTTGCAGGATGGTTGGAGGCGCCACCATTGGTGAAATTTCATGTAGACAGTGTTGGGTGTTTCCTCAAGGAGGACTTGTTTTTGCACTTTGGTTTTTGACAGTTGATCATGGTTGAAAGAGGTGTGGAGTTTTGAAGAAGCTTGGGGAGATGATGGAGTCTCCTGGTGCAATTTTTGGAAGGGTGAAAGAGTAATACCCAGAAGACCTGGTGGCAGTGGAGCACAGCCATCAGCCAATTAAGCATGCACTGGTGAAGCTGTGAGGGGAGGATGGTAAAAAGTTCCAGCAAGCACTCCTGGCAGCGTGTGCAGATCTGATTTTGGTTAAGCATGGGACAGGGCTTTTAGGCTACAAGATTTGGTTTGGTCAGAAGGGGTTTTTTCCAGTTTTTATCACTATCTGTTGGTTGACTGGTGGAATTGAAAATCATCAGGAAATTTTGTGGAAGTGCATGCAAAGAATTTTTGGTGGAAGGAAGAGTGGATCCAGAAGGCTTTGTCATGGCTCAAGGAGGCTTGTTGACTGGTGGAAGTTCAAATCATCAGGCAATTTTGTGGCAGTGCATGCAAAGAATCTTTTGTGGAAGGAAGAGTGGATCCAGAAGGCATTATAATGGATCAAGGGGGCTTGGTATAAGTTGATTAATTACTGGGATAAGAGGGGCCCCAATAGGCTGCAGGATTGCCTTTGAAAGGGGGACCTTGTTCTGTTGTATAATCAATGCTTGAAAACTCAGTGGGGGAAAATTTTTCAGATTGATTGAATGGGCTGTATTGAGTGGTCAGTCAATTTCTGGGGGGGGGGGGAGCTAACAGCTGGAGGAGTTGGAGGGGGATCTCTTGAAATGCAAGGTGACAGCAGCGCATGTGAAGAATTCTTATGATTGCAGGTTGATGGAGTTTGACAAGTTGGAGGAGGACAGGGATGAAGAGGGTTTCAGGGTGGAAATGGAGGGTTTTGAGGAATTTGAGGGGAATTTTGGGGAAACTGCAGGGGAAAACTCAAGTTGAAATGGTGGGAACTAGAGAATTGGAAGACCAGTTCTTTGGTGGATCACTTGTCTGCAGAGGAAAATTGTAATTTTTTTCCTTTTTATTATTTTTTTGTTCCAGATTACAGGCTTTTATAGGGAAAGTATGGGGCAAATAGTTTGACTTTATTCCAAAATAAGAATTCATTGGTTTTGGGATATGCTACATAAATACAATTGGGGTATGAAAATATATAAATATAAATATATATATATATATATATATATATAATATGTGTGTGTGTGTGTGTGTGTGTGTGTGTGTGTGTGTGTGTGTGTGTGTGTATGTATATGTACATAATAATAATAATGAAACATTAGGGTTTGATAGGAGTTTGGATCTCCAAAGCAGCCTAAAAAATTTTCCATTGGCCCAATGATGATCCCAAAGCAATCCTCTCCATTTGCAAGCTGGAATATTTGTAGAAAATTGGGGTAACACCAAAAAGTGGGAATCTTTGTTACAGATGTACTTTTTAAGAGTGGATTTAGGAAAACTGAGTCTGTTGTTTTATGAATGGGATGCAGGTAATAAATTGCAGAATATTCAGGGCTAGGGTTGGAGATCAAGAGAGAGTGCATAAAAAAATTTCAAGGGTTGGTTTTTGTAAATTTTCTTCTAGTTTTTCTTGTTTGGATGAGTTGGGTGTGCTGGGAGAAGTTTCTGTGAAGACATTTTTTTTTGAAAAAAAGGACCATATGCTGGGAGAGGAACAATGGGGGAAAAGCTAATCACAATTACAAATGGAGATGGAAAGATGTGTGCAGACAGAGAAGGAGTTCCATTGGGGGTGGTAACGTTGGGAATGGTAGGCAGAGGAGAGAAAGGCAGTGATGGGTCTCTGGCTGGTTCTTTTACAAGGGAAAATGGGTAGGATCCCAAATGTTTTTGGTTTTGGGAATTGAGGGGGGAAGAGGAGGAGTTGGTTTGCAGGTAGTGGAAGGTATTGGATCTAGTGATAGCACCAGGGAGGTGTCCCATGAAAAGTTGAAGGTATGCAATAATGCCAAAGAGAGATGAATGTGAAATGATGAAGCTACAAAGATCCAAAGGGGATGAGGTAATACTTGTAAAGTCAAGTGGAACTGATGCAATCAGGAGGAAGGGACACCCCGGTTTTGATAACTGGTAATCAGATGGTTTTCATTTATGGTCCCAAGGAAGGACCAGTATTTAAGGACAACTTGAGAACCCCAAAAGGGCCTAAGGCAGCAGGTTTTGATAAAACTAGAGAGCCCCCAGAGGGGGCCTGAGACAGGAATAATGGGATAATGAAAAGAGTAACATAAAAATAAAGCTGGATAAATTTTTCAGTTACAACATATGAACAGAAAAAAGACAACACACCACCTTAAGTGACAAATTTAGGAACCAATTTAAAACCAGCAAAAATTCAAGAGATTCATGAGAAATGCAAGGAGGATATAAAAATTGAGAAATATGACAAGATACAACCTTGTCAGGATATGAGATGGGGAAATGATAGCCTATTTTAAGAGCAGAAACACGGACCTCAGGCATAGTTTCCTAGGATGATATGGGAAATTATAGCCTATTTTAAGAGGAGAAACAAGGAAATCGGGCATAGTTGCCTAAAATGATATGGGGAATGATAGCCTATTTTAAGAGGAGAAACAAGGAACTCAGGAAAAGTTGCCTAGCTTAATGGGGAAGAATGATATGACAATGATGATTAAGGGAATGGTATAGCTTAATGGGTGAGAATGATATGATTATGATGATGATGGTTATGGTTATGGTGATGGTGATGGTAATTGTGATAGAGATGAATTTGGAATGTAGTGGTGACAGTTGTTGAATAATGATGGTGGATGATAGCATGTAATGGTAATGAATTTGATTATGGTAAAGATTTAGGGTGGATATTAAGGAGATATATAGATAGTATTGAACAAAAGAGGAAGGGATTCCAACATCCCAAAGGGGGTCAAAGGCTCTCCAAAGTGGAAAATTTAACAAATGATGGCCACACCAATTATGGAAAGGAATTTAACAGGAAACCAAATTTGGGTATTCCTTGAAACATTCTTTCTTTTCCCAAGACTTCTGCGGAATTTTCTGCACGTTGATTTGGAGGGGGATTCCAAGATTTGGAACCAATATCATTATAATATGGGACTAAAAATATTGAAATAGAGATATCAAAATTCTGGAGTTTGGCTTTATAAACATTTTTCTAAAACCAGAAATTTTTTGGTTCTATTTAAACAAAAATTAGATTGTGACAGAAATCATGGAAAAGGAACATATTTGAAAGTTTTGTTGGGAAGGAAATCAGTTCTAAGGTACCTTCTATCTTCAGTTAAAGGCACAAGGAAGGAGTATACTGAGAGTTAGTTTGAACTGGTCTGGATGGCCTTGATTTCTGTCTGGGTCTATTTTCTATCAGTTGGGTGGTCTAAGCCATAGATGAGGGTCCTTGTTTTTGTAACTTCTACCCTCTTGTGTGTTAAAATCCCTGTCTTGGGATGTTTATCTTTGATCTTATTTTTCTTTCTGAGAACAATTCTGAGCTGGAGATGGCAATTAATTTGATTGATTGGTTGGTTCCAGATGTTGAGGGAGTTTCTTCAATCCGCTGCTTTTCCAATGGTATTTTTTCCTTTGTTCAAAAGGTCTGAGGGTGGCGTCTATTGATTGATTGCTTGAGGGTAGCTGGATCCTTGATAAATTCTTCATTTGTTCTTGAAGGTTTAAAATTGAATGGTCTGGAGGTTATTTGGGTTGTTTTGGGCTGGGATGATGGTTTTGTGAATGTAGAGCAGAGAGGCATTTTTTGGAGGGAGATTTCAGCTTAAGCTGCGCGGGAGTCAGGTCTTGCACAACTACAGGAGTTATCCCAATTTGGATAAATTCAGGCTGGGGCCTGTTCAAATAGCAGCTGCAACAATTTATCCCAAACAATATAACTTTCTGTGGTCACAATTGAATCTACCAAAAGCAACTACACAAGATTGAATACATAATATTGCTTTTTTTGATGAAGTATCAACACACCCCATGCCTTGAGGTGAAGAGCCTACTGTTGAGTCTAATGAAAAATGTTGATTTACAGGCCTTGGAAGATTGTTGGAAACAATGTCTTCAGAGGGAATCAATTTCACTTCAAGGTTTCTTGTTTTTTTTTGTAGGTATCTAAGGTATTTGATTTTGATTTCTGGATGTTTAGTCTTGGATTTTGATCCAAAATTTTTGATTTTTTCAGGAAGTCATTTTTTGTCTACATTGAAGATGGGAGTTAGAAAATAAGTGGGCCAAAACTCTTGGAATATCTCTGATATCCATAGACTTTTTTGGTGGGATTTTGTAAGTGAGTTGAATTTGGATTTTGTAGATGATGTTGTCATGTTTTCTGCATGAAGCTGTTCCAGGAGATGGGGAAGTTGAGCCAGAAACAGATGTACCTACTTCCTGATTTTGTGGAGTAAAGATCACAAGACCAGGTGGCATTGCTGAAATAATCAAATCTAGAGGATGAAGATAAAAAGAAAGGAGAAAGAAAGAGAGAGTCTGAGGTGTTTCCAGCCAGGTATTTCCAGGAGTGAAGTACTTTCTTCCAGGGTTTTATTCCTGAATTGTTATTGAACTGGAATAGAATGGATACTTCTGGGTAGAATGGATACTTCTGGGTAGAATGGATACTTCTGGGTAGAATGGATACTTCTGGGTAGAATGGATACTTCTGGGTAGAATGGATACTTCTGGGTAGAATGGATACTTCTGGGTAGAATGGATACTTCTGGGTAGAATGGATACTTCTGGGTAGAATGGATACTTCTGGGTAGAATGGATACTTCTGGGTAGAATGGATACTTCTGGGTAGAATGGATACTTCTGGGGATATATTGCATTGTTTTCTGCAAGAGAGATAGTTCAGCATTCCTTTGTAGGTTCTGCAATTCACATTAAGCTTTCTGAAATATTCTATGTCTTCCTTGGTTGCCTTCAGGAGTTGGATGATTGGCATAAGAGGAGTGAGGATGGTTTTGAAATTGGAGAGCCCAAGAAGTTTGAGTCCTTTTTGGATAATTTTTCTTTGAGAGAGAGTTATTTTCAGTTCTGGGATGGTCAAGGCCATTCCTAGGAGGTTTTCTGGACTTTGAAATGAGGAATTGGGAAAAATTTTGAGGAAGAGGGCTTCAACTTCTTGGGTTCTTCCAGCTACAACATGTTTTTCTACATGAAAAAAGAGTACAGAGTTGGAGTCTTGGTGAAGATTGTGAAAATTATGGCCAGCAGGTATCTTAGTGGCAGGAGGAGCAGTAATTCAATCAAAAAAAATTCTGGGAACTTGTGTCTATAAATGATAATGGGCTCTCACAATAGGGCAATATGTTGTATAATTGATTGGATGAATTTGAACGGATGTGGTGGAAAACAGCAGGGAGAAGGCCTCCTTAAATACAAAAGATTGGCCTCTTTTTTGCCCATGATATAACAAGAGAAAAGACAAAATTTCCGACCCAAAAGGGCTCCACAGACTCTAAAGGCCTTGTTAATTGGTTTGGGCTACATCAGCCCACATGGAATTTGTCCCTGGACCCTTTTGACTTGACCCTTCCAGTCAATTTTGGTGTTTCCACCCTTACAGGGCTGAACCAGCCCCTTCACTGTTTGATCCCTGGGATGGATGTCCCTCAAAACCAGCCCTGTTTCATCTGTGACCTCTCTTACCCGGCTGGTTGCCTCATGCAACCAGCCCCTGGCCCCTAAAATGGACCATGTGGGACCCAGAATTCATCTGGGTCCAGTCTCAAGATCACAGGGGGGGTGTAACTGGCAGAAATGCCCACCCCTCTTTCCTACCTAGGTGACCAGCAGAGGTAGTCAAATCCCCTTCTGGTTTCCTGGGACAGCGTTTTCCCCAGGAAGACCATCAAAGATGGTGGGATGGAGGGTGATCAGGTCCCCCAGCCCTTGGCGCCTCCCCCTTGGTAATGGGGGGGGGGGGGGGGGGGGGAGAGCGCCCCACTTGCTGGTGAAAGGGTGGTCAGATCCCCCCCACTGCTTTTTTCCTTGACTTGCATAGTTGGGAGGGTGATGAGGTTCCCCCCACACTGAGCGGTTTCTGGCTGGTTATAAACTGCCATCCTATTTCCCTCCCCCTTGCCCCTTTGGAATGGCAAGTAAGGGGAGGGGCAGGAGCAAGGGCCATCAGCCCCAGCTCCTGCGGCCCTAACTGCCGGGTGCAAATGGCATGAGGGGACTCCATTTGGAGTCCTCTGCCCCCTACAATGGCCCTGTGCAGGCTTTCCGGCCCAGAAATGGGCCAAGTGTGAGAAACAGTGGCCCTGAGTGGGCCACAGCGCAGGTGACGGCCCCATTGGGCTGTCCCAAACCAAACAACAAAATGAGAACTTTGGCGGGCCAGCCCTTCTGGACAAGTAGGTCCAAAATGAATCTGGGGCTTAATAATAGCCATGAAAGCTCATTTGGCTAGGGTGGAAAATCCATCCCAACAGGCCCATGATAGCCTGTGTACCAAATGACTTATTTCACGTGTTTTGAGGCCAGTTTACCCAAATCTGTGACATCCACACAGGCCCATGTGGTCCGGGTGGTTGTCCAATGGGCTTTCAAGGCCCATATGTGCATCCCATTTGTATTACACCTATAATTTGCACACATGTAATTGCCTATGTATTTTAACAAATATAAATGCACGAATACAATTTGGATGGAGTGTATCTGATCTTGTTGAGCCAATTGGCAAGGGTCTTGTACCATTTTTCTGGAGCTTTTTTCAGACAATAAAGAGATTCTTCATTCGAAAAAGGGAGTGATTTTTGGGCAACCTGAGGATGTTTTAATGAAAATGTTTTTATTTCAGAGGTGCATATGGAAATGCCGCCTTCATGTAAAACTGTCTAAGAGAGTATTTTGGAGATGGAAAGGATGACAAGTTTCAGAAGAGTAGTGAACTTTCCAGTTGGAGAGAAAGTATTTTCATAGTCTATGCAAGGAATTTTTTTGAATTGCTGGATGCAGAGTCTGGCCTTTTTCTTTTCTGGAGAAGATGTAGTGGCAGGCTTGGTTTTGAGTACCATGAAGGTCTTTAGATAAGATTCTGGGATTCTAATTCCATTTTTCCATACTTCCATTTTCTCAATCAAATCCAATTTGGTTTATGGCTTCCAAAATTTTTCAGGGCTCCTGAGGTTTGTATATTTGACTGGTTTTACTCTTGAGGATCATTCTCTGATATTATCTCTGGGACTAGTAGGCTTTCTTTCTGAAGCTGGGGAGTTTACAGGGCTTTTATGTTCTTTTTTGTCAATTGAAAACATGTCTTTGTTGTTTTTTAAACTAATCCTTAACCAAGATTGTTGTTTTTTTAGTAGGAGGGTGCTTTGCTTTCACTTTCTGAGTCTCAGAGGTTTTTAGGCTCTCTGAATTTTTTGTTGGGATTATTCCTTTCTGTGCTCTAAAATTAAAGGTATATGAATGTTTTTATGCTTGTTTTGGGAACAAAGGTGAGGAATCTGACATTTTTGGTCTGAAAATTTCTTCCATATTCTGATAAGATGCGGTAGGATTTGAGATTGATGTTGAAGTGAATCAGGACACCTTTTTCACCCTTGGGTTCTCGCTTGGAGAAGGGCTTTGTTGGTTGTGTTAGGAAGGAGAAAGGGATTCTGATGGGGTGGAAGTAATCCAAGGGAATATTTTTTTCTTGAAGAGACATTAGGGGATTTTTTGGATTTGTGACTGGGTATCTGTTTCAGTGTAAGGGCACTGGCCTTGAGGACAAATTTCCATATATTCCTGTTCAGAAATGAGTCATGGAAGATAGTTCTGAGTGAATTAAGTATGGTTCTCTCGTTTCTTTTGGCCATTAACTTTTGTTGAGGAGTGTAGGGGTTAAAGCATCTTGTTTTGATCAAATTATTCTTAAATTATGCCTTGAAAGTTTTTTTTTTTAATTCACCACCTCTATTGGAAAGAAAAGACAAGGAATAGTAGCCAAATCCTTCAGCTTTGAGATCTAGGATATGTGAAAGTGTTTCAAAATTTTTGTATTTGGATTTGAGAGGGATACCCAAGAATTATCTGGAGTGGCTTTCAACCACAGTCAAAACATATCTGTGATTTTCAACTGAGGCAGGTGTTATAGATCCAACAATGTCCATATGGAGTTCTTGAAAGCTTCTGGATTCTTGCTTATGTATTTTTGTAAAGCACACCTTAGTTATCTTTCCCACTTTACAGGGGGGGGATTAAGTATTCCCACTGATTGGCCAAAATCAATAGTTTCATGATCAGATGCATTTTCAAGGCCAAATATTTCAGTCCAAAAAAAACCATAAATTTATTTTAAATTGTGTGATAATCTATCTGAGCATGTGTTCTTTCAGGTGGGAATTGATTGATGATTCAAATGATCAAACTCTCACTTTTTGGAAAACAATAAAATAAGGTAGAAAATACCCCAGAAAAGATGTTTCAGAAAGAGAAAAAATGAAGCAATTCTTTTTCAGTTTTTTATTTTTAGTCTATTTAATTTTAGGGAAGAATCAGGATAGACTTATAAAAAAAACGGTGAAATTTAATTATTCCATTCATGACAAAATCAGACTAGATTAATTTGATTTCTTTTTGGTTTTGATGATATTATTATCAAATAATCAAGATGGGTGTATGAGAAATCATAAAATTCAAGCAGAAAATACTCCTGATTGTATTTGATTTCTCAAGTATGATTTGATTTGATAGGTTCAACTTTTTAGAGCTTTTGGAATTCTCTGGATTTTTTTGGTTTTGTTGGTTTTGGGTTGGGGCTCATCCCATTGCTTGAAAATCAAGAAAAATTTTCAAATGAAATGAAATACTTGAGTGAATAAATAATATTGATCTTATGAATGATTCTAAGCCTTGAAAATAAAAGAAAAATTCAAAAAAAATGAAATACCAGATGTTGGAAATGACTCAGCAAAAAATTCAAAAACTTTCTGAGCATAATCTTTTTTCTATTTTTCAGGTGGATATTCAACTATCTTCAAAAATAAAGTTAATAAAGAGACAATCTTTTTCTTATTTATGTTGATTCAAAATGGTTTGAGTTTCATTTGACTCATTCATTTTCAGTTAATTTTTCAAAAACAATAAAATTTTGTGGTTTTTTCATTTCATACATCAGTGTGAACCCTTACTTCCCCCCTTTTCAGGACTTGCATATGGTATCTGGTTTGATAGGCATGTTTAAATTGGTTCTGATCCTGTGATAGCTGATGTTTCCTAGGGAAATTTTCAGGAGTTCTGCACTGCAGAGAAAATATTTTTCTTCAGGTTTCCTCCTTGGTAAAGAAGGCAATTTGTTTTGGGAGTGGCCTTTGAGAACCACTTTTCCTTCTTTGGACACAGTGAATTTGGTGATTTAAAATTTGACTTCATATTGGTCTACAAGTAAACAATGGAAATAAAAGATGTTGCATTATGGCTCAGGGGAATAAAGGAAATCATTGAGCTAGAAATTAGACTCATCTTCATTCTTCAAACAAACTTTTCTGGATACTTTGATATCCAGTAAGTGAGTTCTAGACCCAGTCTTTACAGATCCTATTTCATTGTGAATAGATTGAGCTTTAAATTAGACTCATCTTCATTCTTCAAACAAACTTTTCTGGATACTTTGATATCCAGTAAGTGAGTTCTAGACCCAGTCTTTAAAGATCCTATTTCATTGTGAATAGATTTTCAAAGAGCCTGAAGTCTGATATAATTCGGGAGGTAGAACAGGAAACAAGACTCAGGCAGGTTCCTATGGCTGAGTGAGAGTGATGAAGGCATATAACATTAACATGGGTTTCTACTGTAGTTGTTATGTTTGGTCTGATATAAGGATGAAGAGTCCAGAATTCAGAGATTGAGTGCTGAGACAAGGGGTCTTGCTTTCCTCTTTTGTACCTGATTATGCTTGAGCTGATGATTTTGAGTGAGGTGGTTTCAAATTTCACCGGAATCATTGAGCTTTTATCATCCATGAATCTTCTCCAATGGTTAAGGAAAAGATCTGTGTTGATGAGCCTATTTGAGTGAGTGATCTGTTGGCTAATGGTGTCTAGTCTGGGTAGTAGTTTTTCAATGATGTTATATCCCAGGATATCTCCTGGAATAAATATTACCACCTTGTGCAGCTCGTCTATCTACCCTTTGAGTTGGGTCATGATTTTCTGAAAATTGTTTTTTTTGATGGTGATTTGGAGGAACTCCTTGTAAAGTTAAGCTTGGTTCAATTCTTTGTTCAAATACATATGCACTCACTTGTGTGCTACATATAGGTGTAATCCAAATGGTATGCACTTGGGGGCCTCTAAGGCCCATTGGAAAATCACACAGACCATATGGGCCTGCGTGGATGTCATGGATTGGAGAAACTTCTCCAAAACACATTAAGTAAGCCCCTTTGTACATGGGCCTCAACAGGCCCGGATGGGTATATGTGCAAATACAGCCAGAAGGGTGTGTATTGGTATTATTGGGTCCAAGGTTTATTTTGGAAGCACTTGGCCAGATGGGCTGGCCTGCCAAAGTGTTTATAGTTAGGCTATGGGGCTTGAAAGGCCTGTTGGGGCCATCACCTGTGTTGTGGCCTGCTTGCGGCCGCTGTTATAGGTGTATGGCCTGTTTATGGGCCCAAAAGCCCAAGGGGGGGGGGGGTTTTAGGGGGAAGAGGGACCCCAAATGGAGTCCCCCCTTGGTCGCGACTACCACACTGGGTGGCAGAGGAGCTGGGACCAAAGGGCCAGGCTCCCTCCCCACCCCTTGCTTGAAATTGCAAGGGAGGGAGATGGCTTGTGGAAGACCAACAGCCACCAGGACCGCCCAGGCTGGTTGCAGTGAGGAAACCGGAAGTGGGAGGGGATCTCATCACCCCCCCCCCACCAGGCAAGGTGACCAGAGATAGGGCTCTCCCCCCCCCCCCCCCCCCCATTACCAAGGGGGAGGCACCAAGGGCTGGGGGAACCTGATGCCCCCCAAGCCCACTTGATTGTTGATATGGATCAGACCTGTTGCGGGGCCACTAAGCTGATTCCTAGAAATAATTTTCACACATTATCAGTTACAGGCTTTATTGGATCCAATGTTGGGATCCATGTGTGTCTGTTTTATTTCTGGCTTTGTTATAGTACCTGATTTTTTTGGAGAAGATGTCTTTCATTCAAGAATCCATCCATGCCAATATTATTCTGAGTGAGTCACATTTTTAATTTTTGGGAAATGTTTATGGATATTAGGCTTGAAAAAATTTTTTGTGGTCAGTTTATCAGGAATGATGAAGATTCAAATCTTTTCTGAGGTAAAAAAAAAGTCTTAAAATCTTATTTGAGGCACTTTAGTGAGAATCATGTAAAATAGGTTGCAGGTACTCTGGTTGAAGGAAGATAAGATCATTAGTATCTCATTGAAGATTTTTAATGTGAATTATTTTGGATATTTGATCCAAAGCAAGGGTAAATGTCTGAGTGAAAGGAAGCAATGAAATTGAGTTACATGAAAGGAGGCAATAAGGTCAATCTTGCTATGGAAGATGTTGCTCTGGAGGTATAGTTTTTTAATTGTTGGATATAACAAAGCAAGTTCAATTTGTTTGGACTGAATCATGATTTTGGGAATATTCCCCAAATAAGAGAGTGAAAGTATGACAGTATTAATTAATTGAATTGATTAATTTCTAGGAGCTTTAGAGTGAAGATCAATTATCTTAAATAAGATAAAGGTTTTTTGTTGATGATTTGAAAAGGAGAACCGTTCTTTGTGAACAAGTTTTTAATAGCTTTCTTTGTGCAGATTTATTCCAGATTTCAGCTCTGAGCACAGTGGATTACTGCAGAGCTGGTAATAAGGTGAAGGAAAACAACTGTGAGATGTGTACCTTAGGGGCCAAGACTATAAATTTTTTCTCAAAGAGTAGAGAAAGAACTATGATTCCTAAAGGAATTTTTCATTGATTTGGCAGGGCTATTCAGTCCAATGTCTCTTTGAGGGCAAATTAATTCATCAATTTAGTTGATAAAGCTAATAATTTTGTATGGCTTGAACCAATAAGATCAAAGGATCAAACCACAGAGGAGATTTCTGTAATCTTCAAGGTCTGGAAACAGAATGGTTTGATGAAGGAGATCAAAAGGGTAATCCCTGATGGAGGGTGTGAGTTTGTGAGTAGGGAATTTAAGAAGTGGTTAAGTGATTATGGTGTCACTCATCTTTTTACAATGGCAAGTACTTGAGAAAATCATAGAATAGTTGTCAGAGTGGATAGGAATTTGTTGGATAAATTCAGAACTGTGATGGATCAATCTGGTCTACCAACGTTCTTATGGGCTGAGCTGTTATGTACAGTTTTTCTGTTGCATAATATTGTGATTGTTAATGGGAAGAGTCCCCATTATCAGTTTTGGAAACAAGAGCCCAAAAAGTCACACCTTAGAACAATTGGTTTTTTGGTGTATTACAGTTTTCACCATAATGAGGTGATTGGAAAATTGGATCCTAGAGCAAGAACAGGGTTGGTTTTTGGTCATGTTTTAAGATGTAAGTCATATAGGATATGTTGTCCATAATCTAGAAAGGTTATCTGTATTAGGGATGTAAAATATGATGAAAGTACCTTTTCACTTGAGAGGAGTGAAGATTTTGCTGTTGATAAATCAAAGCAAGAAATAGAATTAGAGCCAATTTCACCAGAAAAGGCTGAGGAACATGTGGTTCCAGATGATGAGGAGATGGCAGACGTACCACCAGAGGGTTCAGTGCCCGCTTCAGGGGAGTCTGATAATTTGGAACCTGATGAGCCTCCACCTCCTGTTAGAAGAAGTGGTAGGATAAGAGTACCAGGTGACATTTATGGGGAATGGAAGTACCATTATGCTTCTGCAGAGTATGAGGAAGATACATTCAGGGAAAACTGTATGCTTAATGAAATTTGAGAGTTGAGTTCAGGAATGGGTAACAGGGTTAACCCAACCAGATTTGGACAAGCTATGAATTCTGATGAGAGAGCCAACTGCAAAAGTGATATTTTTGAGGAATTTGATTATCTGGAGAATAATAGAGTCTTTGAGTTGGTAAGCTGGATTTATTTCCAAAAGGAAAGACCATTTTTGGGTCTAGATTAGTGTTTAATAAGAGGTTTGACACTAATGGAGTTTTGAAGAGATTCAAGGCAAGATGTTTTGTTCAGGGCTTCAAACAGAGGGAGGGTATAGACTACCAAGAGACTTCCTCACCAACTGGAAGGTTGTCAAACTTCATGCTTATCATTAATCTTTCAGTCAATTTGGGAAAAGAGATTAGACAAGCTGATTTTGTAATGGCATACTTGAATGAAAAAATTGGAGAGGAGGAGACTGTTTATATTTCAATTCCTGATTATTTCAGGGGATTGTTAGTTGAGAATAAACAAGAAAACATGAAGAAAATATTTATTAGAAGTTTTCTTTTTGCAGATAAAGGGGAATATTTTCTCAAGCTGTGTAGATCCCTGTATGGATTGAAGCAAGCAGCTGGGTAATTATATAACACCATGATTGAGAAAATGATAGAGATTGGTTTCAAGACATCTAAGGCCAACCCTTGTTTCTTTTTGAGAAAGGATGAAATTTTGTCTGTATGGGTTTATGAAATTATGATCATTGGGAATGGTAAAGAGAGAGTTGTGGAGACACTCAAAAAGGATTTAAAGATAAAATATCTTGGTCTGGCAGAACAGGCGCTAGGAATGAGCTTTAGACAGGAAAAAGCATCAAGGCTTTATTAGTAATATGCCGATGTCACCCCTCGTGGATTAAGGGGGTGTATTAAAATATGTATGCACTCATGGGTATGCTACGTATAGTTTTCATCCAAATGGGATGCACTTATGTGGTCTAAGGCCAATTGGAGATCACACAGACCATATGGGTTGAATGGGGATGGCATGAATTTTGAGAAACTGGCTCCAAAACATGTGAAATGAGCCTATTGGTACACAGGCCTCAATGTTCCCAGATGGTTATATGGGCAAATACTGCCAGCAGGGCATGTATGGGCATAATTGAGACCACGGTTTCTTTTGGAAACACTTGGCCAGACGGGATGACTTTCCAAAGTGTGTATAGTTAGGCTATCAGGCTTGGACGGCCAGTTGGGGCTGTTGCTAGGGTTGCAGCCCGCTTGGGGCCACTGTTTTAGTTTTCTGGCCCATTAAGGGGCCCAAAGGCTCACACGGGCCTTTGTAGGGGACAGAGGGATTCCAAATGGAGTCCCCCAACCTGGTCACAGCTGCAGCAGCAGGAGCTGGGACCTCCCCAGGTGCCTCCCCTCCCCTTGCTTGACACTGCAAGGGAGGGGAATGGCTGTTGAAAGACCACCAGCAACCAGTAACGCCCAGGCCCGTTGCAGCAAGGTAACCTGCGGTGGTAGGGGACTTCATCACCCCCACCAGGAAAGGTGACAAGAGATGGGGCACTCTCCCCCCCCTGTTACCAAGGAGGATGCTCCAAGGGCTGGGGGAACCTGATCCCCCCCAATCCCACCTGATTGTTGATATGGATCAGGCCGGTTTCAGCAAGGCAATGGGCAGTGGGGGGGATTTCATCACCCTCCCACCTATGCAATGTGGGGAGCAAAAAAAAAATGGGGTGCTCCCCCCTCCCCCCCCCCCCTGCTATTGAGGGGGAGGTGCCAAGGGATGGGAGGACCTGATCCACCTCCAGCCCATCAGGATTTTTTGGGGAAAACCATTTCCCAGAAACCAGTGGGGGATTAGAAAGCAACTTCTGTTCACCTAGTTAGGAAAGAGGGGGGGGGACAGAATTTCTGCCAGTTACATCCACCTTTGTGAGCTTGAGACAGGACCCAGATGAGTTCTTGGTCTCACATGGTCCATATGAGGGGCCAGAGACTGGTTGCATGATACAACCAGCCTGTTGGGTGAGGTTATAGGGGTAACAAAACTGGTTGTAACGCACAACCATCCAAGGGATTAAACAGGAAAGGAGCTGGTTCAGCCCTGTGAGGGTGGAAACACCAAATTCAACCGGAATAAGCTGGTTTTAAGGGTACAGGGAATGAAGAAATGCCAGCTGATGTAGCCCAAACCAATTAAAAAGGCTTGCAGAGACTGTAGATATATTTCAAGCTTAAATTTTCCCGTCCCTCTTGTTGTAACATGAGCCCATATGAGGGCAAATATTTTGTACTTAAGGAGCCCTTCTCCCTGCTATTTTCCAACATATCCATTTGAATTCATCAAATCAATCATCCAAAATATTTCCCCATTGTGAGAGACTATTAGCAGTTATAAACACAAGGTGATGCTTTAATCACTGTTAATCCTACCACTAAGCTAATTACTGACCATAATTTTCACATGCTTTGGATGAGTTAAAGAATTTTAGGATTGATTTTGACACTGCCTTTGCATTTTCCTTCTTCTTTTGGTTGATTAAATTTTCATTCATTTCTGGGTCCAACTTTAAGATTAGAATGGTCCTGATGCTTAGATTATAGAAGGCGGTGAGGTTCTGGCCTGGTGAGTTAAGAATGTCTTTAAGTCCTTGTAGCTCCAGAAAGTTGTCCATTTTGTCTTTTTAGATAGAGCATTTTTCCATTTTTAGGCTAGGGATTCCTTCAATAGATTTATTAATAATGGCTTGGAATAGTGCTTCTGACATAGTTGTTGGTTTTTCTTAAGACTAATCTTGGTTGAACTGTTTGATTTATTGAAGATTTTTCATTAAAGAAGGCTTTGAGCTGTCAATGATCCCTTTTTTTTTGTGGTGGAGTGTATTTTGACTGTTAATTGTGTTTAAAAACAGGTATCTTAATGCTGGAGTTTGGCTTTAGTCGTTTTGTTTCTGAAAAGAGAAACTGTTTGTTTCTATTTACAAAAAATGAGATTGTTACAGAAATTGTTGAAAGGGAACAGATTGCACTCTGAAAAATGGGATTGTGAGAGACATCAGTTGCATCTTCAGTTCAAGGCACAAGGAAGGAGTAGATAGAGAGCTGTTTCTAACTGGTCTGGATGGCCTTGACAGCTGTCTGGGTCTGTTTTCCATCAGTCCTATTGTCTAAGCAGTAGCTGAGGGTCCTTTTTTGTGTACCTTCTAACCTCTTCTGTGTTCTGAAGAGATAATTATAGTTGAATTACCAGAAACCAAGGAACACATAGCAGACTGAGAGAACACAAGCGGAATTAGAAAGACAGAAGGCATAGAGAATATGACTGATAACCTGAGATAGAGGAAGGAAAAAGTTGAGTCTCACCAGGCAGGCATGGCACGTGAGTTGACCAAGTTAGTGTGAGGATGAAGGGGCTGGGTAGGCTGAGATTGGGAGTTGTTTTTTTTCAAGGGCGTTATTTGAGATTTGAATCATGGAGAAAGTTTAAAAGGAGGTTTATGGAGGGAATGAAGAGATGATGGTTGTAGAGAAAGGTGGGGAGTTGGTCAAGGATTGAGATTGCGCCAAATCTTTTTGAGTTGTAGTCGTGTAGTCAATTTGGGAGCATGCTTTGAGGTTGTGGTTTTAGGGAGTATGCTCCAAGGGTTTTGACATTCCAACACACCTCCATGGCTGATGAGACTCAATAAAAAAATGAAAGAAAGAAAGGGTTTCTATAAAAAAAACAAGAAAGCAACAATTGATCACAACAAAAAAAAGCTTATTGCAAAATTAAAATCTTGAAGAAAATAAAATCAATCATTTTGAGCATAGTATTTAACAAGGCATTCAAGGCTTTGAGCAGCAAAAGCTTTAGTTAGTGCATCTGCGGGCATGTTTTGTGAGCTGATAAGAATCAGGCTGATTTTTCCTTGTTTGAGTTCATCTTGCATTCCCTTTGTTTTAAGATTCTGGTGCCAAGTCTTTGAGTTTGATACAAATTTTTGAATCTTAGCTTCAAGTATTCTGTTGTCTATTGAGAGAGGAATGCATGTAATTTTGAGCCCATGGGTGTCCTTCATTATTGCTTTGATCCAAGTTGCCTTGTGGAAGCCATCCACCAGAGTATTTAGTTCTGCGTTGGTAGACAACCAAGAGATGTTTCTTTGTTTGCTACTGTTCCAAGACACTATGCTACCATGCACTAAGCAAATATATACAGATTGATATTTTTGGGTGGTTGGATCATCAGTCCAGGATGCACCAGTGAAAACTTCAAGAGGAGCGTTGGTGGGATTGAATTATAGCTTTAGTTTGAGACCCCTAGTGACTTTGAAGTAACTCCAAGCTTGTTTGAGTTCATTTCAATGAGTGATTCCATGTTTTGCAGAGAATCTAGACAGACTTGATACTGCAAAGCTTAAGTTGGGTTGAGTGTACCAGGAAATATGGTTCAGCAAACCAATGGCTGAGCAATACTTTATGTTTAGAGCCTTGAAGCTTTCATGTTCTGCGTTGCTATCTGGTTTAAGTTGTAGTCCCAGAGAAAGGGGTATGGAAGAAACTTTAGCTTCAGACAGGCCAATTTTGTCCAACCCAGAGTTAATGTGATTTGGCTGACTCAAAAGGATTTTGTTGTCTTTCAGATACATTTTCATACCAAGAATAGTTTGAGGTGTTTGGGAAGAAGGCCCTTGAAATCTTTTTAGAAATTTCTTTTTGAAATAAATACCAGGTCCTACAAGGAATAAGTCATCCACATGGAAGAAGAGTTTCAAATTTTGATGATTGGAGAGATAAAGGCATGGATTGCAGCTTGATTTGGTGAATCCTACAGATTTGAAAAATTCTGTTAAGGTTTTGTACCAATTCTTTGGAGACTGTTTCAATCCATATAGTGACCATTTGAGTTTAAGGAATCTGGAGGCGCGGTCAGATCCCTTGGCAGTTTGAATAATTAACTCCTCCTTGATAGGCGTGTGAAGGAATGCAATTTTTACATCAAATTTCCTAATTGAATATTTAGATTTAAGAGCCAACATGAGAAGTAGCTTAAGATTGGAGGGTTTACCTGTGGGGGGAAAGGTTTCTGCGTAATCCTGACCCTCAATTTGGTTGAAGCCTTGGACACAAAGTTTAGATTTATACTTGACTGGATCACCATGGCAGTTTTCTTTGATACAAAAATCCCAAGTGGTATTCAAGAAGTTCATTGGAGGAGGACCTTAGTATTCTTCCCATACCTTTAAATCTTCTATGGTTGAAAGTTCTAAATATATGGTGTTTTTCCATTTTTCTCTTTCTTCAAATTTAATGGGTTTTTTGTATGTGTTTGTCTCTTAGTAATGATAGAATCCATATCTTTGAGGAGGTTTGATTGAAGAGAAATCTTGGAGAGGGGGAGATGGAAAAGTGTCGCGAGGAAATTGTAGAGTTTCTCTTGGAGATCCTTTGATTGTTACTGATTCTGATGAACCTTGACTTTTGGGCTTGTCGTCATCCAATGCTTCATTCATTTCCTGTTTGGAGGACAATCTATTGGAGTCTTCCTCTCCCTGATCTCTGTAGTTTCTCCGCTGGGTCTTCTGGTGTTTTTTTCTGGTTTCAAGATGAGCGGGAGTTGAGGCATCTTCTTCTACTGTTTTTTTGGAGGAAGATTTGTTTACTTTATCCTCTTCTTTGGGATACCAAGGAGTGCTCCAGGTAGAGTGATTCCTTTTCAAAAATTTGATGTGTTTTGTGGAAATCAGCGCGCCTTCTTTTTTCAAGATTTGATAGGAAAGTAGAAGGGGATTAAAGCCCACCAAAACTCCTTATTCCCCTTTTTGATGAACTTGAGATATTTCTTCCATTTAGTCACGAGGTACACACATGGATTCCCTAGCGGTTGAAAAAATGAAGGAGGGAGTGAGTAACCATGAACCTTTTCCCAGGGAGTTATCTTATCTTCACCTTCAGGAATTTGATTTAACATAAGGAAGCTTCCTTTTATGGTTTTATCCCAAGTGGTTTCTGGTATTTTTCCATCTTAAATAATTGACCTGGCAGATTCCAATATTGTTCTATTTGCTCTTTCTGCACGGCCATTATATGTTCAGGATGGTATTGTTCTGAAATGATCTGACAAATATGTTTTTTTGCCTAGGTAAGAGGTTAGTTTTTGATTCAAAAATTCCGCTCCTCCATCTGAGCAGACCTCGGAGGGGTAGTAGCCCCTATTTTTTAATTCTTTCTCAATTAGATCCATGAGGAAATCGGAGGTTTTGTCTTTTGACGTCGAAGGAAAGGCTGCTAAGTAGCCAGAGGCATCGTCGGCTAGAGTAAGTGCAAAGCGGCAGCCTTGTTTTGATTGCGGTTTGAGGGGCCCAATCAAATTGAGGTGAATCCTATCAAACAATTTGCTGACGGGGTTGGATGACTGGCTCAAGCTAGACTTGGTTATTTTTCTTCTGATGCAATTGATGCATTGGAAATCGGCGCGAATGGCGCTAGGTATATGTTGAACAAATTGATCAAGACGGGTCAGAGAAGCATGTCCAAACTTTTGATGAATCTTCATCAGTTTAGCTTTTGCCATATTAAGAAAAAACAATTCCTCTGAATTTTTTGATTGATTTTGATCAAAGGCCGGGGTAGGGATGGAGTAAATATTGTTGAAAATTGATCCACCCAAGATCTATGGGTTGTTATGAGCGACAGAGAAAGAATCCCTTTTAGCGGTGAGAATGCAGCCGGCTTGATTGAGAGCTCCAGACCTGAGGAGATTGATTGTGATCTTGGGGGCATAGAAGCCATCGGAGAGTTGAAGGGTAAGATTGTTGCAACGGAGTCAAAAAGTTCATCTCCCTTTTATATTCAAGCTAGCGCCTTCTTTACCAGTTTTGATTGAGTTCTCCTTGCAGGGAGCCATATCGATGAAGTACCGGCTATTGTGCATCACATGTACCAACGCGTCGCTGTCCAATAGAAATTTGGTTTGAGGGTTTCCATGATCGATACAGAGAGAAATCAGGGCCAGATAATGCGCAGTTAAGGACTTGTCTTTTGTTTGGGATTTCTTTTCTCTCCACTTAGCCTGCTCTTCCCTCCACCATTTGGGAGAAGTCTCAGGATGTAGATGCCAGCAAATATTGGCGGAGTGAGATTTATCCTAGATGGGATTGTGAATCCGTACATTGTCTTCTTTTGCTGGGTTGAATTTTGAGGGAAGGTTTAAAAATGGTTGGTGTGAGAGCTACCTTGTTCCTAGAAGTGGAATTTGGTTCCATTGAGTTTTGGGCTTTTGATTTGTTGTTAAGCTGTTTCAGGTGTTTAAAGACAAGGTCTACTGTAAGATCCTAATTGGTGTGCATAATTTGGCGCTTGAAGTCTTTCATTGAGTCGTGAAATTTGAAGAGCAATAGATAAGAAAGGATATCATTTGGAAGGGAGATTCCAACTTCTGACATTCTCTTAAGACAAACTTTTGCCTTGGTCATGAATTCATCAATTTGATTGCCATTAAATCTAAGATATAGAAAATTGTTGAATACTCTAGCTTGATTAGATGCTTGTGAGGAAGCATAATTCTCAATTATTGCTTTCCAGAGAAGCTTAGCTGAATTTTGGTTGAAATGAGTTACTATGTTGTTGTGAGTTGAAGATTTGAGTTTTGAGATGAAGAGAATTTTGAGCTCATTATTGATGTTTGGATCCAGCTGGGAGTATTCTTTGTTTAAAGTGTCTGTGAATCCTCTGACGTCTTTAATAGTGTCCATTTTGTCTTTCTATATTCCAAAGTTGTTGTCCCCAAGCATTGGAATAGTTTTGAGAGCGGTTTTGAGAATGGCTTGTTTGAAGTGATTCATGGTGGGAAATTGCAGACTAAAGAAGCTTTTCCTTGTTTTATGGTTGTAGATAGAGAGATCCTTCGGATTTCAACCATGAAGAGATATTTAGAGCTGAATTACCAGAAACCAAGAAACAAATAGCAGACTGAGAGAACACAAGCAGAATTAGAAAGAAAGAAGGCATAGAGAATATGACTGGTAACCTGAGATAGAGGAAGGAAAAAGGTGAGTCTCACCAGGCAGGCATGGCACGTGAGTTGAACAAGTTAGTGTGAGGATGAAGAGGCTGGGTAGGCTGAGATTGGGAGTTGTTGGTGGTTGAGGGCCTGATTTGGGATTTGAGTGATGGAGAAAGGTTGAAAGGAGGTTTCTGGAGGGAATGAAGAGTTGATGGTTGTAGAGAAAGGTGGGTTTCATTGGTTGGTGGTGGATATTGAGAGAATTTCTTCAATTGGCCGCTTGTTTGAGGTCATTGTTTTCATTTGGTCAACAGGTATGAGGGTTGTGTCTTGATTGATTGCTTGAGGGTAGCTGAATCCTCAATAAATTTTTTGGTTGTTCCTGGAGGTATGAACTTACATGTTCTGGAAGGTATTTGGGTTGCTTTGGTCTGGGATGATGGCTCTGTGTATGTGGAGCTTGAGGGAATGAGGGAAAGGAATTGTTTTGAGGGAGGTTCCAGCTGTAGTTGTGCAACTACAGCAGTTATCCCAATTGTGATGACTCCAGGCCCCAGCACATTCAACCCACAGCTGCAACAATTTATCCTGATTGGGCTAACTTGCCCTGTTTTCAATTTAGTCTCTCAAAAGCAAAAACACCAGATTGACTACATGATTTTTTTTATATGAATTTTCAACAACAAGGTCATCCATGGGGTTCTAGAAATGCCTTTTGTGGCAGTAAAAACCAGCGGAGGACAAGAAAGCTTGTGGAGGGGGACAAGAAAGGATTTTTGGAAAAAAATGGGTCTTTTGGCAGGGTTTGCAAGCAGGGCGGGCTCTGGACCAAAAACAGTGGCAATGAGTGCAGGCAA
>CM062631.1:29263895-29523895 GCA_025617555.3 Puccinia polysora | reverse complement strand
TCACATTTGAACCATTTTTGAGCTGAATGAATCTCAAAATCTGGCCAATATTTTTTAATTATTTCACAGGGAAAAACCTTTGTTTTAGATGAGTTGTAAAAACAATTAATTGTGGAAATCATAAATGTTTTTCCATTGGATCAACTTACCAAGAAAGAAAAGAAATAATTCAATTTTTTTCAAGGTAAATTCACCAATCCAAAAGTTTTCTAAAACCTGTTTTACTTTCAAAACATCGGCCTGTGTCATGCTCCAAGTCTAAGGGTTATTTTCTACACCATCCACTCAACATATCCTACTCCTCAGTACAATCTCACTCAGTCTAAAAGTTTGAAACAAGACAAAAGCTTATTATTATCATGTCTTTTTACTACCTCTGGCCCATACACAAGTTAACTACCAACTTTGGCAACTCATTATATCCCTGAAATCCATGCAGTTCCACCCAATGATCAGTTCATTGTTCAATAAAAATTTCTTGTTCCATTTTTGGAATTAGCTAACCCATTCTTGTTAACACCAGCCGAATTGGCTGGGATGTTGTATAGGAATCCATATCAGTTGAAAATACTGCTAAAGGAATAGTCCCACACCCTTAATAAATACATTAATACATTTTAATTAAATTTAAAGTTCCTTGCACATCACTCATTCATGTCATCACACCCATGTATTTGCATTTTCTAATGTTCACACTTATTCCAAGACCTTGGAAAAAATATACTGTGTATTTCATTAACCGACTCCATTCCTGTCATTTGTTGCATCATTTTTTTCTAGCTGTAGATGACTTTCAATCAGGTTGTATCTAGTCACCTTGGGTTAACTTAGAAGGACAATGAATTCTTCCTGATAATTTTTTCCTCAGTTGGTCAATTTCATATTGTGTATGAAGCCTTTCAATGCGCCTGGAAAAGTTCAAATTGGTGTACCCCAAGTGAGAATTGGTTGGGCACTCAGGAGGCTTGATGGGGTAGAGTTTGCAGGGAGTCAAACCTAGTGTCCAACCAAGTTTTTCTTGGCCCAGATCAAAGCTGGGCGCACCCCCAGCCCCAAATAGCTTCAATCTTCCTCTATGCTTGCAAAAACCTCCAGGTGCAAATTCCACACTCTTTCAGTCCAGTTTATAGGTGTGGTAGGTTTCAGAAAAGACTATCCATGGAGCCAGCCAAATGCCTATGCATATTGGAATGGCCCACACCTGCTTCATTCCAATCTTTAAACATTTTGTTAGTATTTAGTAATTTGTATAGAGGGCTTGTTGAGAATCATGCCAAAAAGACCATTAAACCCACTAATCTATTTCAAAAGGACACTCATTTTTTTTAATGAAAAAGCTGCCTTGGAGTTTTATTCTCTAAAAAAATGCTTTAACACATCTCCATTAATTGCTCACTTCAATGATTTAGCTCACTCTATTTTCAAAACCAACACAAGCAACTATGCTTTTGCAGGAGTCATCTTTCTTTTTTTTTTCTTCAACTCTCTTTCATCCTGTAGCCCTTAATTCTTGCAAAATGCTTGCTGCAGAGCTTGAGTATGAGATTAATGACAAGGAACTTCTTTCAATTTTTTATTGCTTGAAGCAATGGTGTTCATAACTTTTAATTATTATGGGACGTTTTGAGGTGTTAAATGTTAACAATTCTCTTAATTATTTCATGAGCACAAAAGTCCTTAAAAGCAGACAGGAACAATGGGCCTAATGAATCTCCAATTTAAACTTTAAAATCACATACTTTTGCAGGAAAAAAGCAGTAGTCCTTGATGCTTTATCATGTTAGGAGGACATTCACCCAAGGGTGGGAGCACCTTTGAAACCTACAAAGGAATAAGAATCCCAAAAATATTACCATATTTTAAATTCCCATACTTTAGTGCAATAATTCCTGTACAAAACAAACTCAAATTCCCGCAAAAAAAGCACCCAAATTACCATAACTTTGCGTTCAAACTCCCTTCATTTTGCATGCAAATTCTTGTATCTTTTCCCGCAAATTTCCATACTTTTTGCCGCAAATTCCCCCAATTCTTGTATTTTTGTGCGCAAAATTACAGGAATTTGCGCAAAAATTCTGGCGCTTTTGCGCTTCTGAAACACTTTCCAAAATTCTTAATTAGTTGAGGAACTTGCAGGCAAAACCCCGAACTAAATTCCCACATGAATCTGTCAAATCCACAGGTGTCAAACCCATATGCACCTGACCATTATCTGCACCCAATCTAAAATTTTCATCCACTGCCATCAAGCCTCTGTGCGTCAAACCAGCCAATAACAATTCCTGAAAACAAGGTACAGCAACCAACAGCTAAAAATAATATGAATGCAACATGCATACTTAATAATGTGACTGAAAGATAGAGGATAACTTTAAACCTCTTAAAATAAAATAAAAAATATATAAAATAAAATTATAAAACAGAAAAATCAGGGTAAACAACAATAAAGGTTGTCACAAAAACAAAATTATCAAATCTTGATAGACCACAACACATACAAAGGAGTTCCAATAAAATTAATTAAAAATTATAAAAATTATCAAGAGATTACAGAAAATCGAAAAATACCCGTTTCTGATCATTTAACTCAAATAAACACAACACAAAAATAGGATATATGTCAAAACTTCAAAATACCAAACTACCATTAGGCAGGTTTTGACATAAACATCACACATAAATACTGCAGAGAAAGGTAAAGCTGAGTGAAAGAACTAAGAATGCGTGTGAAATCAGCTCTGGCCAGCCTGCTAGCTGTATCCCAAATGCACTACTCCCTCTACGTGCAATGAGAAGGCTTCTTCTACCCAAATACAGTACCTTTTTGCATTCTTTAAACCCCAGTAAATTTTAGTTATCAATCCTGACCTTTTTTCATCCATTATCAGATTCTTATAAGATGTAAGCAAGTGATTTATGGCCCCAGTCTGATATAATTATTATTAATTCCAATACCACTGTTATTCCATTGAAGAAAATTAGCAAAAAACCCCAGCCTTTGTGCTGAGACCCTTGAAACCATGAATCCCTGCAGATAATTTTTGATGAAATACTCAAATTAAGCCATTTCCTCCCTTCTCAGGATTTTTTTCTGTTTAGCACAGAAATAACCATCATTCATTTGGGTGTGACTCCTTTTTGTTAAGTCATAAGGAGACCATTGTCCCAGTGTTTTATACAGTCCACAGTGATCCCCTGAAGAGAGGTTTATAAATCAGTAAAGATCCAAAGTTTTTTAAAGGATGTGTGCCCTCTTAAAACATATTGAAAAACATCTTAAAAAACCACCTTAAACCTTGCAAATGGTCCAATTATATTTATTATTTTTAGATTTTTAGATGTCTATTTCTTGGAATATTATTATTACATCACTGGATCACTTTCTGTAGATAAATTGCTGAAAAGTTCCTGGCATCAGGAATCTGAAAAGTCTGCCATCAAACTCATTTTTAGTATTAAAAACCTTCAAGGCAGAGCCTCCAAAATCCAACAGGCCCAACTCAACAACTCCAATTGTGACCAAATTTTCAAGAATGTGAGTTTAACAAAAAGCGGTTACAGTGTTTATGGAAATAGTCATTTAGTTTATAAATATTGTATATTAGTACCCACCAGACCTTGCATTAAATTAGATATCTTTGAGAATTGACATGACTCTCTGCTTGCTGTTAATTATTCTCATGATAAAAAGTACCACTTGATTGCACAAGACTTGTATTAAGCCGGTATAACTAAGGAAGTACAATACTATTTATCATTTGCTATAATTGAAATTTTAAAAAGTCCTAAAATAACTGGAAGGATGGGCTGCTTCAGCCACTTACAATACCACCTATTCCTTGGAACTTGCTGTATATGTATTTCATTTTTCTACTACCCATTCCCAGTAGTTATGATGCTATATTAGTTGTAGTAGATTGCTTCATTTATTTGAAGTAAGTTTTCAGCCTCTTCAGAAGACCTATAAAATATTTCCATAGAAAATTTCTTCTCAAAGAATGAAATACCTGATAAGATAGTTAGTGATTGTGGATCCCTGTTTGTATCTAGCTTCTGGACCTTTTTGTGACAACATTTTAAGATTACTTGCAACTTATCAATGGCTTACCACCCAGAAACATATGGGAAGAAAAAAAAAGTCAATAAGTTAATAAAATAATATTTTGAAAGGTACATCTTGTATCAGCAGGACAACTGGTCAAGATGGTTTCCAATAGCCCAATTTGCAAACAACAATTCCACTCATTCTTCCACAAAGCAGTCACCCTTTCAAACTCTTCATGGAAGGATCCCAACGTTTGACTCTATTCACATAGCACCTTCTCATTCAGCTACTGAATATCTCACTCTCATTGAAACTCTTCAATTGAAAATTAAAACCCACCTCAAAGCATAAAAAAACAATACAAGGAACAAGCCAACTCAGTTTACAGTAGGAGATGAGGTATGGCTCAATCCTTGCAAAATTTGCAGCACTCACCCAACCCAAAAAACTCTCTGAAAAGAAAACTGTCCTCTTCAAAGTAAAAAAAGTCACATAACCTAAAAACTTCAAACTCTCATTACCCAAAAAATGGAAAGGTATCCATCCAGTCTTTCATGTGTATCTCATAGAGCCATCTCAAGTCCTATACACAGGCAAAACTAATCCCCCTCCAGAACCTGTAAATGTTCAAGATTGCTAAGAGCAGCAAGTAAGCCATATTCTGGATTCCAGTTTATTCAAAGGAAAACTTCAATACGTCGTCAAATAGACTTTCTTCCAGTCTAAAAAAGATTTCAACTCTTGGGAAACAGCCCATCAACTTTGCAACTTTCCAGATTTGGCTCATGACTTTTGTAAGCTTGCTACTTAACACAGAGAAACCTTTGAAGTAGATAAAATTTAAATAAAGAAATAAAATAATTAATTGCATAGTAAATTCACAAATATCAATACAGAAATGAATTTTCCGCCCAAAATTAGGTAGGGTCACTCACTGACCCCACCCTTGAACTATTACTCCTTCATATTTCAAATAATTAAACAAATTTGACCAAAAGATCACAGAGCCACTATGGCCCACTTTTTGGGAAATTTAATATTCCACACTTTTTGCAAAGTATGGCTTTAAAACCTAAATTTCAGTCAAAAATTAGTTGTTATGTATATTTTAGGAGTTACACACAGAAATGTGTTTTGTCACAATTCCTGCACGCAGTCCCTGCAGTTCTTCTTTGCCCTGTACGCATCCAAAAAGCAGGTTCACGTGTGCAGAACTCCCACATGCAGCTGATCAAACCATGCCTGCGGCTGATCCTTCCACACATGCAGCAGATCTGGCGGCGCATGCAGCAGATTGGGCCACGCATGCAGCAGATCCTAACTCTTGAACAGATGAATTGACTGATCCATGAATAAAGGCGTGTTGTGAAAAAACTGAAAAGTGTTACTGCCACTTACAGCTACAACATAAAAGAATAAACAATGCATAGATAATATCATGAAACATTCATGGTAAATAGTCTACAAAAGTAAAAACTTGAATAAAATTATTACCTAAAAAATATTAAATTATTTATAATTAAGAAACAAAATTTGAGAACTACCACAACAAAGAATGATCCAGATCTTTAAAGATGACAATAAGTATCAAGGATTGGTTGTAAAAATTCTTCCAAATTATCAAAATGATCAGATGGCAAGGGAAAATTAATGAAAATTCACTTATGATCACTTTAGTCAAATATCAATATTAAAAATTAAAGACAAGTGCGAAATCATTAGAATGAAAAATTAACATATTAATACATTCTTCAGCTAAAAAAAAGAAGACATCCATCAAACCTGAGATCAGAAAATTAGGGCGTATCAGAGTTAGAAAAACTGCAATTAGAAACCTTCCACTTTTTTTTGGAAAAGCCCTCCATATTTGATGGGGGGTTTCTGAAATACACATACCCCCTGACTGGTGTATTCCAAAATGGAAGGTTTCATGAAAATGGCGGGTTTCTAACATAAAACCAGCCATTATCACCCATCAACCATCCATCACATGCAAAACACCCATCCACACCTCCACCTTAGCAAATTCATACCAATCCCATCTCCATTGCATCACACACATCACATCTCCATCAAGTCACACACATCCCATCACCTGCAAGAAACCTATCCACACCTCCACATCCTTCTCACCCTCAAGCCTTGGAGATCTTCTACCAAGCCAGAAAATTGATCTTTTCAGTCACCCACAAGTGGACCCCTGTCACCCCCTACACCAGGCTCCTCCTCCTCCTCTCCAAGTTATTGGACTCCACCACTCACCCTCCTCCTCCTCACCACTCAAACCAATAACCAACAACAACAGGCTCACCACACCCACCAACCAAACATCACTGTCTCCATCTCCAGGTCAGTGTCCTTATCTCAACTTCCTTTTTGATTTCCTTCCTAAAACCAACCCTTTCCTCTCCCATCTTTGTTTCCAGCCCACCCCGGTATGCCCTCCCGCCTCCCTCTCAATCCACTCCCCCCCTTGTTGCACTTTTGCTAACCACTCTTCCCTTGCTTCCTCCCTCGCCTCCCCCCCCTTTGACCAAACAACAGGCCAATTTACCAGCCCCCCCCTCTGACAAACCCCCAGGCCAATTGACCGCCCCCCCCCCCTTTGACCAACCAACAGGCCAATCAACCGGCCCCTCCTTTGATTTATCAGGGGGCTGATTGATGGTCCCCCCCCTTTGACCAACCAACAGGCCAATTGAAAGCCCCCCCCTTTGACCAATCAATGGGCCAATTGACCGCCCCCCCCCTTTGACCAACCAACAGGCCAATCAACTGCCCCCCATCTTTTGAACAACCAATGGGCCAATTGAATTCCCCCCCCCTTTGATTGATCAGGGGGCCAATCAAATTCCCCCCCTCTTTTCTCAATTGAGGGGCCAATTGACAGCCCCCCCCTTGGACCAATTGATGGGCCAATCAACCGCCCCCCCCTTTGATCAATCAGGGGGCCAATTGGCCCGCCTGCCCTCTTTGATTGATCAACTGCCCCTTCCCTTTGACAAATCAATGGACCAATCAACCTGCCCCCGCCCTTTGGCAAACCAACAGGCCAATTGACCAGCACCCCCCCCCTTTGACCAATTGATGGGCCAATTGACCACCCCCCCTTTTACCAATTGATGGGCAAATTGACTGCCCCCCCCCCCTTTGACCAACCAAAAGGCTGATCAACCACCCCCCCTTTGAACAACCAATGGGCCAATTGACTGCCCCCCCCCTTTGATCAATCAGGGGGCCAATCAACCGCCCCCCCCCTTTGATTGATCAGGAGGCTGATTGACCAGCCCCCCCCTTTGATCAATAAGGGGGCCAATTGACTGCCCCCCCCTTTGACCAATTGAGGGGCCAATCAACGCCCCCCCCTTTGACCAATTGACGGGCCAATCACCGCCCCCCCCTTTGACCAATTGAGGGGCCAATCAACCCGCCCCCCCCCCCCCCTTTGACCAATTGATGGGCCAATTGACTGGCCCCCCCTCCTTTGATTGATCAGGGGGCCAATTGACTGCACCCCCCCCTTTGATCAATCAATGGGCCAATTGACCAGCCCCCCCTTTGATGGATTGACTGCCCCCCTTTGATTGATTAGGTGGCCAATCGAATGCCCCCCCCTTTGACCAATTGATGGTTAAATTGACTAGCCCACCCCCTTTGACCAATCAATGGGCCAATTGATCGCCCCCCCCCTTTGATTGATCAGGGGGCCAATTGACCGCCCCCCCCCCCCCTTTGACTCATTGATTGGCCATTGAATTTTTTATGGAATATTTGCATTGAGAAGGATTTATTTTGAATTTTAGGATTTTTGAGTTGTTTTTATTGAGGAGTGGTGATGGATGATGAGTGGTTTGTGGTGTGGTGAGTGTGTGGTGTGGTGAGTGTGTGGTGTGGTGATGAGTGGTGTGGTGTGTAGTGGAATATGGTAGTATGTTATTATATGATGAGGATAAGAGTTTGGACAGGCACATTGGCTCATCTGGCAATGGCACACTTAGCTTAGTGGTTAAGTTATACTCACCAAGGTTGAGTTCATAGGTTCAACTCCCATAGTGTGCAAATAAATTTTGGCTTATAACTCTTCCACTTCCCTCAAAATTTTATACAAAAAATTGATTTCCTTATTGATCCTCACCCCAAGAGCAGAAGCTGCATGGGAGGGAACAACATGGAATTAGATGATTTGAAAAAAATACAGAGACATGGATAGAATAGGGGTTGCAACCCTCAAAATGTTTTAAAATGAATTGGATCCCTTCTTGATCCTTACCCCAATCAAGGTATATGGTTGGGAAGATGGGAGGAGATGATTTGAAAAACATTGAGATGTAAAAAGAATAGTGCTTGCAACCCTCAAAATGTTCTACAATGAATTGAATCCCTCATTGATCATCATCCCTATCAAATTATACATTTGGGAGGGAACAATATGGTAGGAGATGATTTGATAAACATACAGAGATGTGGAAAAAATACTGCTTGAAACCCTGAAAATGTTATGCAATGAATTTAATCCCTTCATGATCCTCACCCCAAATGTACTAGGTGGATGGGATGAGGTTATTTTTGAAAAATACAGAGACTGGGACATAATGGGGCTTGTCAGCATTGGATAAAGGGGAAATGTTTGGATTGATAGTTCATGAATCACTTCCTCATTCTTTTGGATGAAAGAGCCAGCCTACCTTGGTTTTATTCTTTAGTTCATTGGCCATCAGGAGATAACCATTAAAATTAGAGGATGGAGGTTGGCAAACTTGTGTTTCATTTTGGGTTGGATCCGAAGAAAGTGTCATAGTTGGAGAGAATTTGGAGCCAGTTTACCAGGATGATATGATCAGCTCTCTTGAGCTGACTCAAGCCTTTGGAAGCTGATGGGGGGAGGAAGATTTTTGGATTTTGATTTCCTGGGTGATTTTTGCTTTTTTTAATTGGAATTGTGGGAGGAGGTTTGTTGAGGGGCCATCTAAAAAGAGTAAGAGGTATGAAGGGATGAAGCAATGAAGTGATGAAGCAATTTGATGAAAGCAGGGATGAAGCAATGAAGCAATGAAGTGATGAAGCAATGAAGCAATCAGATTTAGGATGTGCTGAAAGGGGGGATAAAGCAATGAAGCAATCAGATTTAGGATGTGCTGAAAGGGGGATGAAACAATGAAGCAATGAAGAAATGAAGCAATGAAGCAATTAAGTGATGAAGCAATGAAGCAATGAAGTGATGAAGCAATGAAGAAATGAAGCAATGAAGAAATGAAGCAATCAAGCAATGAAGCAATCAAAAAATGAAGCAATCAAGCAATGAAGCAATGAAGCAATGAGAGGATGGATGTGATGAAAGCAATAAAGTGGTGAGAGTGATGAAGCAAGGTGTGAGTGATGAAGTGGTGAGAATAGGAATGAAGCAATGAAAGTGATGAAGTGTTTGGATGAGGTTGGAGGATGAAAACAGGGGTGATGATGTGGAATGACATTTAGTTAAGCTGTTGAAAGCCTTTATATACTTTATTTGAAAAAACAAATTTATTTCCAGGTAACTCTGACATGTCTGATCTGAAATAAGTGGATTCTTTGATTTTTCATGGCGGGTTTGAAATGGCTAATTTGGGTTGAAACCTGCCATTAAAAAATGGCGGGTTTTCTTAAATCTGATACACCCTATTGAAAGCACCTTGAGGTAGTGCAAATCTTGAAGTTTCTGGCTTGATAGCCTTAGAACTTGAGTCTTACCCTGTATATGTGCCCTGAGGAGGCTCTTTTCACGCAAAAAATGGTATTTATACAGACCTTCTTTGACTCATTTTCCACCATTTACCAAAAAATTTATGAATTATTTTCCAGGAATATTGCCATCTGTAATCAGCTGCTTATATGAGATAAGCAAGTGTTTTATGGCCCAGTCTGATATATATTAAAATTATTTCTGAAAAAATTATTGATTGATTGAATTTTAGTCAAGCCATCAACTCCATCTCTGCTCTGAAAAATTTGATCTGAATCTGTGCAGGATTGCTGTGAATTATTACTCAAAAAGTGAGTGACTTCCTTCCTGCCTTGGCCTGAGTTCTATTTTCCTGAAAACATCAGTGGATAATTCCTTAAAAGGATCCCACCATTATTTCAAGGTCTTATAATGTAGATGGTGGCCCCATGAACAAAAGTTGTTTGTCTGTAAAGATCCCCAGTATCAAAATACTGTGGCCCCACTTTTTATAACATATTGAAAAAATATTTTAACCAAACCATTTAAAACTTTCACTAGCTCTTAAAATTTTTATTATTTGAGCTTTTTAATGGTTTATTTTTGGGAATATTACTATTAAATTACTTAATCACTCTCTGTAGCTAAAGGACTGAAGGGTTCCTGGTATAAGAGATCTGACAACTTTCATGTAAATCACCCTTGCAAAACTTGAATATCTTACTTGCATCCAATCCCATTCCAATTTAGTTTCATTCCCATCCAATATAATCCACTCTTATTTCCCCAATTCAATATTATACTTATTTATTTTCTAACAACACTAAACCATTATGAATTCCTCCTATTCAAATTTCACCATTATATCTTCATTTATGCTTCAATTCCTTCTTTATTTTTTCTCTTCATTTCTAAAATTGCAAGAACTATAAAATTCAAATTACCAATCAAAAGATATATGTTTTGGAATCCAAGCCTTAGAATTAGATGCTTCTCTCTGAGCTCTCAATCCAATCCCTTCTTGTCCTCCTTTGGTTCCTTTCCCTTCCATTCAAGTCCCCTCCACCCCATTCTTGCTTTCCATCTCCTCCCATACCATTCCATTCCCTTCTCAAATTCCATTTGTTTACTCCTCTGCTTCTTCAACTAAAAGAAAATTACCCTGCACCTTTCTATGAAATTGGTTCATCTTTATCTTGTTTGGTGGTGGCGGTGGTGTATTTTTAGTTTACCTCCATAATTTTGGTAGTACTAGAAAACAAAATTCAATTAATTAGTTGTTTTTAAATTTAATTATTCCATTTCTTAATCCTTTCTCACCTAAGGATTGCTCCTCAAGAAAATCAACCTCTGGTTATGGTGGTATTTGATAATCAAGGCTTGGCGCCAAAAAACTACTGAAACCCTTGCTGGTGGATGCTGTTGGATTCTCAACTGGAGAATCACTGAGGGAGAAAAAAAAAGGAACCTTTCAAAGTCAAAAAGGCTTGCATTTATTGAAAATACCTCAAGCTGCAGTGCTAGGTATACATCAATTTTTGCAACAAATACATTTATCACGGTAAAAAAAGAGGGAAAAATTTAAATCAAAATTTTCATTTGTAAACTAGGATGTAAAGGTATCAACTAATTGGTAATGATTAAAGAAGTGATTTGAAATTTATTTAAAATTTGCGGGAGCTTTCAGGTTTTAAACCCAGTCAACTGTCACAATCTGATTCTAAGTTTTATTTTCTAAACCATCCATTTAACATTTACTACTCCTCACTGACATCATACTCATTTTACAAGCGTGACACAAAAAAAACCCTTATTCACCATGAAAAACATGGCTGAAACTGCTGGCAGGTGTGGCACCTGGGATGGTTAGTGAAACCTGCTTTGACTTTTGTGAAGTTTTGGAGTCAAATATCAAATTTATTCCTGGATGATCTCAGAATATTGCTTCAAAATATTTTTTTAATACATGAATTGAATTAAAAATTCTTATATAACTGGAAGAATTGGGAATTTATGTATTTATTCTTTATTTCATGTTTTTTTACAACTTTTGACAAGTTTGGGTCAGACCTGTGTTGCATGAAATTTTTACTGGATTTGTAAAAAGCTTCATAACTACATGTTATCAATTTAACTTGAAAAACTGAACTAATTCTTATTTATAGACAATTTTCTTTTTTTGGATTTCTCCTTCAGGAATAAAATTCATCCCAGTGGCCATTCTAATCTGATTTTTGAAAAAGAAAAATTCAGAATGTTATCTTTAAAAAATTTCACAAAAAATGGGTTGGATGCCCTCAGATCCATAACCCAAATTTAATCAAAACTATGATGAATAATTTTACCTTAAATCAAGGTTACCTTTACTCTTTTTTTTCTTTGATGTTTTTTAATTGAGCTTTTAATCAATACATTAAAATTCAATTGTTTCTTTCTGTTTTCATTCTGATTTTTATTTTGCATTTTCATTTTTGTATCTTTGATCTATCCCTTTTTTTATCTTCTTTCTCTTTTTTTGATTTTTTTTATTTTTATGAAAAATTTTGATTTTTCTTTTTGATTCTTGAAATTATTTATTTCACAACCCTTAGGCTTAAATACGCAAAGATTTTGAATGCCCCTTATTTTCTGCACATGTAGAAATTTGCTTGCAACCACAGGCATTTGAAGGATTTCTTGTGAAGTTTATAACAATGCAGCCTTGTAGATTAGTATGAAAATCCCTTATGAATAATCATTCAGAAATTCAAAACTATTTGAAGACCTTCAACAATCCCCCCAAAAACCAAGAAAATAATAAAAAGAGAGTTTCATTACATTTTTGGGACTCTTCCTCTTACTTCAAATTGAATTTTTTTGTGCTTCAAACACTTTGCATTGTTTGAAATCAATTCAAAATCTTTAAACTATCTTCTTGGAATTTCTTTGATGTATTATAGTCTTATTAAGATTGGATTAAATTTATAATAAACTTGGAAATTAAATCCTTTTCAATACTTTTTTTAACATGAGGAATCAAAGTTTCTTCCTTCTCAAGTATGTAGAATATAATAACAAGATTAAAAAAAATACAAATTTGTCAGTTTAATCAATGCTTTCAAGCTCTGAAATATTTATTGCCATAAAAATAACTTCAAATAATAGGGGTGGTAAATTGGGTGGTCAAAATTTTGAATTTTTTTTGTTAAATATTAATAATAAAAAGAATGAAAAAATATTTAAGTAAAATATATTTCATGATTTTGTGAAAATCCTTAAAGCCCTCTATAGTACAAAAATATTGGTATTTGAATCTGTATTTTTTTCTTAGAAATATCAAAACATAAACATTAAAAGAAGATGCAAGCAGCCCCAGTACCTAAATGATTTTTTTAAACTGACCAAGGCGTCTTAAAAAATAATTACTGTTCTTCTATGTTTTTTTGTCAATTTATGTTTAACTCATTTTCTTTTTAATTTTTTTGTAGTTCTTAAAATTTCCTTCAATTGCATTTTTTTCCCTTTTTAATGGTCAATTTCTTTTAAAAAAAATGAAAGTTTTTTTGTATTTTAAAAGTTTATTTTGGTGAGAGTGAACAATTTTCTAGATTTTGATTTTTCTCCTTAAACACTAGCTCATCCTAACTAAAAAATGTGCTTCTGAAGCATCATCAAAAATTAAATTTGAGGGCACTCAATGCACTGGTGTGAAATCTTATATAGTAGGGCAGGACCAACAATGTCAGCTGGGAGAACCCAATGGGGTCCAGTGGATTCCCCCCCCCCACCTAGGTAAAATTTAAAACAGAAGTATATTTAACCCCCCCATACTAAGGATATTCCCACGCGTGCAAAATGTCATGGGGGCATAAAACACTCATGTATTTAAGAGTAAGGATCAAGAGAAAAATAATTGTCTTGATTTTGTTTTTTATTTTTGATGTACTTTTGTTTTTTATTTGTGATTTATTTTTATTTTTTTGCATTTGTTAATTTGGCTGTAAGAATTAAAAAAATCCTGCTAGAATTTAGATGTTGCTGCTCAAACACAAGATCATCCTACCTACAAACCATTTTTGTGAAATACCATAAAACATTGACTTTTTGATACTCAGTGGACTGGTTTGCAATCCTATAAAGTAGGGCAGGAACAAGAATTTCAGTTTGCAGAATCCATGTATGTTTCAGTTTTTTTTTATTTTATTTATTTATTTTTTTTGTGATTTTTTTTTGTGATTTTCTTTGTGATTTTTTGTGATTTTTGTGATTTTTTTGGATTTTTTTTTTTTGAGATATGTTCTTTGGTGATTTTGATTTTAGTTTTTTTTTCCATTAACATAGTGGATTACTTGGGCTAAGTTTTCCACCGCCCTAAAGACATTTGTATTTTTTTTAGATTTTTTTGTTTTTTTTCTTTTTTTTTTTTAAAAACAATATTTTCTTTGATTTTTTTCCCCCTCCTGTTTGTGAATCCTCTTATTGCTTGCAAAATAAAAAATTAGCCAATGTTTTCCATCAACCTGGCAGTTGGTTGTGGCAAGAATAACCCGTGGCTGGCTCCCCCCTCCAATATGGGAGGCATTCCAAGAATTCCTGAAGGGAGGTGGACCCTTGGCCTAAGTTGTTCACCATATTGATGAGAAGAAAAGAAAAAAAATTAAAAATTAAAAAAAAATATTAAAAAAAATCTGAAGAAAACCAAAAATTAAAAAAAAATCCAAAAAAAAAGGCCAATGTTAAATTTGCAACCTTGAAAACCCACCTGCACAACCTAAAATGGGTTTCATGACACCATTTGTCGCCCTGTTAGCTTTCAAGCGGCCACTTGAAACCTGTTGCAGTTGTTAAAAGCCGCTTGCAACCCTTCTAAGTGGCAAACATCCGCTCATGACCCAATTTGGAGTCTTTAGCGGCCATTCCAACCCACTTGCAAAAAAAAATTTAAAAAAAATATAAAAAAAGAAAAGAAAAGAAAAGAAAAGAAAATAAAAGAAAAGAAAAGAAAAGAAAAGAAAAGAAAAGAAAAGAAAAGAAAAGAAAAGAAAAGAAAAGAAAAGAAAAGAAAAGAAAAGAAAAGAAAAGAAAAGAAAAGAAAAGAAAAGAAAAGAAAAGAAAAGAAAAGAAAAGAAAAGAAAAGAAAAGAAAAGAAAAGAAAAGAAAAGAAAAGAAAAGAAAAGAAAGAGGCGTTGAAAAAAAGAAGAGACATTGAAAAAAAAAAGAGATTTTGAAAAAAAAATAAGGAAAGTAAATAAACATTATGAATGAAAAGAAGGCCAAAAATAAACAAAAATAAATAGAAAGAATTTAACAATAAATATAAATAAATAAATAAATAAAAATATAAATAAAAAGTGTATTGAGCAGCCCTAAAGTAAAAATGCCAAAAAATAAGGAGGGCTGCTCAATAGAACTTTTATTTTTATTTATTTATTTATTTATATTTATTGTTAACTTATTTTTATTTGTTTTTATTTATTTTTGGGTCTATTGAGCAGCCCTAAATTAAAAGCGCCAAAAAATAAAACTTCAACTTGACACATCCTAAATTAAAAACACCAAAAAAAGGCAAGTCACTTTACAAGCCCTAAAGTAAAAACACCAAAAAAAGACAATTCACTTGAAAAGCCCTAAAGTAAAAACACCAAGAAAAATTCAAGTGACTTGACAAGCCTTAAATTAAAAGCACCAAAAAAAATCAACTTGTGTTAAGATGATATCATCACAAGAATTAAAAATACCCCTTATGATGGGATCATCCCAACAAAAGTTGAACTGACTTACCAATAAAATCTCATTCACAAAATTCATCATAATGATGTTAAGTCAAAACACTCAACATAATCATGTTCAAAATGTGATAACCCTTTTTATTAATAGGATTAAAAGATCAGCATCAGAACCCAAACCCAAATGATTAAATTAATGAATAAATTAGAATACAACTCAAGTTGATCTTTGAGGTGATCAACCCAACAAGAGGATTTTTTGGAAATAATGGAACATGGTTTGGAAACTATGGGTGGGATTGGAATCACATCTCCCTTAAGAACAAGCTGAACCCAATGGTTATTTTTAAGAAATAAAATGAAGATGGGATCTTATTTTTCTTTTACACCCCTTTTCAAAGGAGTAAAACTAAAAAATGATTCCAATGAAATGAAAAATATTGGTCTTACATAATTATCAGCCATTATTTGTTGGAGTATATCACTATCTCCACCTACACCTTGTATTTCTCAGTTTCTTTATCTACTCTTTCTTTCATTCTTTCATTTCTTGTTTTATTTCTTCATTTCTGTTCTTCTTATAATTAATTCTCAACTCTCATTATCCAACATTTTTCTCACATTTCACACAATTCAATCATGTCTCAAGTCAATCTTCTCAAAGGTACAACACATCCGCGCTCTCATTTTCATTATTCATTATTCAATCATGCTTTGTATTTAAGTTTTATTTTCACATTGATTTCACACCCCCTGTGACATCTCTACCCACTAAGTATACCTGAGGACAGAGCGCAAGCCAAGTAGCAGGATTTCCTTTCCTTATTCTTCTACCTTTCCGCTTCTCTCTGAATCTCCTCAGCTCCTCATTTCAACTTTATTTGACTCATTTCAAGCTTTAAAAGCAATTTTGAGGAGGGAATCTTTTCATTGATATCATTAACACCAAGTATTTTTTCTATATTTTCAAAATCTTCAATGCCACCAAGGATCTTAGCATAGCACATCTTAGTTTTCCTCAATTTTTCAAGAATTTATTTTCTTAATTGAAACCATCCATTCTCATCATACCCAAGTGATTTAGCAATGACTCTGAATCCATAATTTGCATCACCAACTGAATCCCAAACCCCACCCAAGAACTTATGTAATTCCTCAAGTATTGGATTTGTAAAAATTTAAGTGAAATGGAAAACCTAGACCAGGCTAATTTATTTCAGATCACAATATGAGGTTAGAAACTCGGCCACAAAGAGAGTGAAAACATAAAGAGAAAAATTGTGAGGAACACAAACAGTAACTGATTGCTCTACAGGTTAGATGATGACCTCTAATGAGATTGAGTAGAGCAGAGCAGTTGTTGAGGATTTGACGCAGACTGATCCGACCAAGAAATAGTTCAGAGACTGATGGTTGATTAGTTTGGAGGACTGTTGAGTTGACTCCTTTGATTCAGTCTTCAGGTCCTGATTGTTTGGTGATCAAAGTTGTGTTTGAGGAGTTGGTCGAGTGGTAGAGTCTGAGTCACCGGACATTGATCGTGAGATGCTTGCTCGTCTCTTAAGTGAGTTTTGTAGTTGCTAGAGTTGAGTAGTCGCTGTATAGCCGCGGGTGAGGTATTCTTCTGGCGTGCGTGACAGGTTGCAGGACAGGTGAACGTACAGATGAAAGAACTACAATAAGACGCTCAGAGATAAGAAGGATGCAGAGCACGTGGTGTGAAACAAACAAATAAAAATATGGAGGAAACAAATAAAAATATGGAGGAAGCACAATGACAGGGCTGACAATGAGAATGAAAGCAGATAAAACATCAACACGCCGGCTCAACTCAACGTCCAAAGAGCTCAGCTCCCTACATACCTAGTGAGCCTGAGTACCAAAGCAGGATTTGCTGGTTTGGTTAGTGGATCTGCCAACATGTCGTGGCAGGAAATGAGTTTGACGTTAATTAGACCATCATTCCAGTCATTCCTGATGCTTTTGAGCTTGATATCAATGTACTTCGCATGAGATTTACATCCGAACTTCTTGATTTTATCAATGAGACCCTTGTTGTCAACAAGATGCATCGGGGGTCCGAGTGAAGAGGTCCTCCAGATTTCTGTTATGAGATGATGAAGCCAACAACCTTTGAGGTGGCTAGCTGAGAGTGCATTGCATTCTGATTCTGTTGAGGATAGAGCTATGCTTTGTTGTTTCCTACTGGTCCAGTAGATAGGGCATCCTTTGAAGAGTGAGATGAAGCCAGTTTGCAAGAGTCTGGTGACCGGATCATTGCTGCAGGTTGCATCACTGTAGGTGACAAGATGATTTGCAATGGACTTTGATCGGAATTCAAGTTTGAAGTCGATTGTTTTGAGTAAGTACCGCCATACATGGATCACCTCTTTCCAATGGGTGATCCCAGGTTTTTTGCAGAATTGAGCGAGATTTGAGACTGCAAAGCTAATTTCGGGTCTTGCCAGATTCGCGATGAAGTTCAGCCTACCTATCGGGGACCTGTAGTTCTTCCCAAGCTTCTTGAATTCTTCTATTTCTTCAGGTGTCGCTGGCTTCAGTTGGAGTCCGGAGGTACATGGATTGTTCAATGGCTTTGCATCAAGAAGGTTCATTTCCTCAAGTCCTTTCTTGATGTGATTGGGAAGTGAAAGACTAATTGAATTGGGAGTGAGTTCGACCTTCATTCCAAGTAGAGTGTCGACTTTGTGCGCTGAGGAATCCTTGAATTTTGTGAGGAACCGTTTTTTGAAGTCATCGGTGTTCCCTACAACGATAAGATCATCTACATGAAAGAAGAGAGCCCTAATTTGGTCTTCGTGGAGATAGAGACATGGATCGCTGTCACTCTCCTTGAAGCCGCTTTCCTTGATCCACTCACTCAAGGTTTTATACCAGTTTAGCGGTGCTTGTTTCAGCCCGTACAGAGATTTCTTCAGCTTGAGGTATTTGGTAGTTCGCTTTGATCCAGCTGGAGTCTTGATGTAAACGTCCTCATTCAGCGGAGCATGAAGGAAGGCTCCTTTTACATCAAATTGAAGAATATTAAGCTTTCTATCCACAGAGTAGCATAGTAGGGCTCATAAATAGGCCACCTTACCTGTGGGAGCAAATGTATCAAAGTAGTCAATACCAAATCATTGGTTGAATCCCTGAACACAGACGCGAGCCTTGAGGGTGGTGTCACCAGTGTGCAAGTCTTTTTTGCATCTGAAGGCCCAGGTGGTGTCAAGGGGATTAGTGACTTCTGATTCATCGGCGTCTTCCCAGACTCCTAGTTCCTCTATCGTGTTGAGTTCTTTGTCCACAGGAGGTACCCAGGTTGGATCTTTGAGTGCTACGTGAATGTTCTTTGGCACATCTGAGTGATAGTACCCATATCTTTGGGGAGGCCTGAGCTGACTACAATTGCACAGATTTGGTTTGAGGGTTTCAAGAACTTCTGTGTTTGAGCTGTCAGATTCAGACAGGTCTGATTTGGTCAAGGATTCAGTGGAAGGTTTGATATCTTCTTTGAGTTCTACGACAGTTCCATCAGTACCTGCTCCCGAACCCTTGAGACCCTCATTCTGAGTTGGGTGAGTTGTACCTACGGCTGCATGCTTGTTTGTAGGAGGTTCAAGGTCAATAGCTGGCTCTTTGTTCATGAATTTGACATGTTTTGTCTTGATGATCCTTCCGCTTTTTGACAGAATTTTGTAGGAGAAAAGTCGAGGGTTGTAACCAAGAAGAATCCCCTCGTCTCCTTTTTCACTTAGTTTCGACGGGATCTTGGAGTTGCTGAGTAGATAGATTACTGAAGAACCTACGGGCTGTAGATAGTTTGAGGGTAAGTCGGTCCTTTGAAGCATCTTCCACGGCGTCTCCCCACCTTTTTCTGAAGGGATTTGGTTGAGAGCAAAGCAGCAGCTTTGTATAACGACGTGCCAATAGTTCTTCGGGATAGAAGTGGAGCTGAACACGGAGCAAACTGACTCCATAATTGTGCAATTGGCGCGTTCTGCCTTTCCATTGTGCTTAGAGTGGTACAGTTCGCTGATGATGTGCTGAATTGCCTTGGATTTGAAGAATTGTTTCAGGTCTTCATTCACAAATTCTCCTCCTCCGTCAGAGATGACTTCAGAAGGATATCCAAGTAGTTTCTTGGCCTTGTTTTCAATGACAAATTTAATGGCATCGGAGGCAGCGTCTTTCGAAGGGAGTGGAAACAAAGAGAGATACCCTGACTTGTTGTCAACAATCGTGAGAGCAAATCGCATCCCTCCTTTGCTGGTTGGATTCAGGGGCCCCATCAAATCCAGATGAAGCCGGTCGAAAACCCTTGAGGCTGGAGCTTGAGTGCTGTCAAAGGGATGTTTGGATATCTTTGCCTGGCTGAATGCTAGACATTGAAAGTTGCTGGCTAGAGTTCTGGTGATGCTGTGACCTAAGTGTTTTTCCATGCGTTTGATGCTTGCATGACCGAGTTTTTCATGAAGATTAGTTAGGTTGAATTGAGTTAGGTAGCACATGGGAGGCCGTGATTGGTTTGTGTCCCCAAACTTGATGAGCAGCAAATTGTTCTCTATAATACCAGATAGAAGGGACTTGCCCTTGAAGCTGAGTGAAAAAGTGGAGGGTTCAGTCTCAATATTAACTCGTAGTAGGCATCCTTTGTTCAGTAGAGCTCCTAGAGAGATAAGATTGACTGTAGCTTCAGGAACCCAGGCTGCGTTGTCAAAACATATATGTTTGCCTCAATCTGAGATTTCTGTCGTTCCAAGACCTTTGATGATCAGGCCTTCTCCTCTCTTTCCAGTTTTGATGGTGTCGTTGCCTGTCTGTTCAGCAAGTGAGATGAAGATTTCCTTTCTTCAAAACATGTGAATCGAGCATCCACTATCAAGAATGTATTGGTCTTCAGAGTCTGACTTTGCTTTGCCATCTGCGCAGTAAAAGCTATAGAAGTGAGACTCTTCCTGTGACTTCTTCTTTTGACCCCGTCTTGCTTTGTTAGGTGGTTTGTCAGGTTTTAGTTCAGGGAACTCAACCCAGCAGGAGGACTGAGAATGAGACTTAACCGGGGGATTGTGTTTCCCTTCAAGGCATCTTGGGTAGTTCGAGTCTCTTTGATAGCTGGAGTGATACAGCGCAGAATTGGTGTCTGTTGTCTCGGGAAGTTTGGCCTGGACTTCATTCTTGTGTTGAACGAGATGGTCAAGTACCATGGAAACTGAGAGTTGAAGACCCGAATGCATGATTTGGGACTGAATAGCCTTGAGTGACTCGGGCAGCTTGAACAGGACTAGGTAGCTAAGGATGTTGGGCGGTAGTTTGATTCCAACTTCATCAAGTTTTCCTAGATGGGATCTTACAGAGGTTACGAAGCTTTCTATGTCATTCTGGTCAAATGTCAGGTATAGGAAGTTGAAGAAAGTTTGAGCCCAATTGGCAGCTTGACTCGAGGCAAAGTGATTCTTTGTGGCCAGCCAGATCAGCTTTGTTGAGTCTTCATTTTCAGAGTTGATGATATTGGTGTGAGTTGCAGGATCCAATTTTGACATGATGTATCCCGCCATCTCATCGTTGTTGGGAATTTCTGTATAGGGGTCACTTGAGTTCACAAGGTCAAGGATTCCACGCATTTTGAATAGGCGTTCCATCTTCTTTTGCCAGATTGAGTAATTTGTTTCTGTCAGTAGTGGCGTGGATTCCATGAGAGACTTCAGTGCCAGTGCCTTAAAGTTTCCTTCTCCTTCTCCTCCTCCTGGTCCAGGTGTTTCTGTGGTTTGATTCCTGCGGGTTGAGCTGGGGTGATCCATCTTTGGCTTTTAACCGTGTAAAAATTTAAGTGAAATGGAAAACCTAGACCAGGCTAATTTATTTCAGATCACAATATGAGGTTAGAAACTTGGCCACAAAGAGAGTGAAAACATAAAGAGACAAATTGTGAGGAACAAAAACAGTAACTTATTGCTCTACAGGTTAGATGATGACCTCTAATGAGATTGAGTAGAGCAGAGCAGTTGTTGAGGATTCAACGCAGACTGATCCGACCGAGAAATAGTTCAGAGACTGATGGTTGATTAGTTTGGAGGACTGTTAAGTTGACTCCTTTGATTCAGTCTTCAGGTCCTGATTGTTTGGTGATTGAAGTCGTGTTTGAGGAGTTGGTCAAGTGGTAGAGTCTGAGTCACCGGACATTGATCGTGAGATGCTTGCTCGTCTCTTAAGTGAGTTTTGTAGTCGCTAGAGTTGAGTAGTCGCTGTCTAGCCGCGGGTGAGGTATTCTTCTGCCGTGCGTGACCGGTTGCAGGACAGGTGAACGTACAGATGAAAGAACTACAATAAGACGCTCAGAGATAAGAAGGATGCAGAGCACGTGGTGTGAAACAAACAAATAAAAATATGGAGGAAACAAATAAAAATATGGAGGAAGCACAATGACAGGGCTGAAAATGAGAATGAAAGCAGATAAAACATCAACAGGATTAAGTTAATTGAATTCCTAAAAGCAAAGGATAGTTAGTTAGCCGCAATTATAATTTCATCAAAAAAATCACCACTCACCAACGATGAGCTTCTGTTTGACTCCTCTATTGCTTCTGCTTCATGCTTTGAAAAGGAACCTGATTCCAATGGCAAAAATTGAATGAACTTTCAGTCTCTTCCACTGAACTAAGAAATCCAGATGATGAGCCATCCCTGCAATACATAAATAATTACACCCATATTTTATTAAACCATAAAAATGAACATTTCTCAAAATCAAAGATTTACTATCTTTTCTTTTTCTGATCCCCTTTCAAGTTTTTGTTCAGTTTTTTCCTCTGAACTATGATATTCAGATGAAAAGCCATCCTTGCACATCATAAATCATTTTTGCATCAGTTCATTAAACCATAAAAGTTAAAATTTCTCACTCAAAATAAAAGACTTAATGTCTTTGGTGTTTTGGGTCCCCTTTTAACCCTTTTTTCCTTCTTAATTGCTCTTTTGACATTCTTGAATTTTGAAAGCTCACAATAGGTTGCTTTCAGTTTTGGTAAACCACTGCTTGAACTTAACACATTTGGCTCAAGCCTTGGCTTGGAAATCAAAGCAGCTGTATTCTCAAGCTTTGACCTTAGAATATTCAACCTAAATTCTTTAGGTTTTTCCTATTCATTTAATTCCAATTTTTTAACATTTGAGATTCTTTATCAAGCCCTGGATTGGTTTCAAACTGTCAAAACCAAAAAATTTACCAATTATTAAATCACATAGTTAATATTTCAATCCCATAATTAATCTGTCAATCAAATAATTGGTACCCTTCAAAAAACCCCACTTACTTCATTCAAAGGGTCATTGTCTAACTGCCACTGAGTATGAAAATGTTGGAATGCGGCAATCTTATGTTGGAATGCGGCAATCTTATTTATTCTATTATATTTATTTATTTCCTTTATATTTATTCTTTATCTATTTCTTTTATTATATTTTATTTTTATTCTTCTTATTCCTTTCCTTTATTTAATTATATCTCTTTACATGCGCGGATTGGAGACCTTACATATTATTTATTCATAGTGACACGCGCGTGCTTCAGAGTACTATGCATATTCATTCTGAGTAGCTCTCCTCTAGTCGCGCCAAAAACTCTTTCCCTCAACCAACGGTCTCTTCCACTTTCTGGACTCTCTCTTTTATTTTTTTTCCTTCCTGATAATACAACTGAACAAAATAAAGAAGCAAGAGAAGAATTCAGGTCATTGAAAAGGTCACATAATAATTCAGTGCAATCTCTCACTTTCATTTTCCTTCTCAAGTCTCTTTTGTTCTAATTGTCTCAACTCTCAATTTTATCAGTCCGAGGCGTGTGTTGGATCACTAGTGTCTTATAGGAGTAACTTTATCTGTGTCATTTATACTCCTTGGGTAGGATTCTTTGTTTTGTTCTTTCTATTCCTGTTTACTGTTCTTTTTCTAATGATGCAAAACAGTTTCTGGTTTATCACTTCCTTCATTCAAAATTCTGGAGAAAATAAGAGTACTATTCCTTCAAAATTAACAGTGAAAAACAGGCACACTTCAATATCTCTCATACCCGAAACCAAGATGACTGACTCCTTAACGGCAACCATACTCAAGACGGCTATCGAAGCAATTCCTCTGCTAACTCCCAACAATTTTTCAATATGGCGAAATCGCATCATCAACATGATGGATCTTCAAGAGGACTTATTTGCTAAACTTACTAAGAAAAATAGCGACGCCGCTGGAAACCCAATCGGTCTCACCCATATGGAGAATGTCAGAATAAGAACTATTCTCACCTCAAAGCTTGACACCACCATACAAGCAAACGTCATAACCGTGGAAAACAAAAAGGACGCGCATCAAATTTGGGCCAACATTAATGAATACTTTGCTTCAAACCACGCCTCTAATCATGCAAGAGTGTTCAAAGAGTTTCTTCAAGCTCCCTTTTCTCCATCCAATATCCCTGGATTTATCACCAACACAAAAACCTCCATCTCGCGTTTGCATGACGTAGGAATTGACCTACCTACCAACATTCTAGCCTATCTAATCCTTGAAAAGCTTCCCGCCAACCTAGATACCATTGTACAACAAATCACGCACTCAGACAGGAAAATTACACCTGAACAAGTACTCGAACATCTCCGAATGCACAACAACAATAGATTCTTAAATAGAGACCCGGATGCTAACAGAATCAAGGAGAACACTACTACTTTTTTGTTTCTCAGTTCTAGTATGAAGCCGTGTGACGATAAATGGCACAATCCAAAGGCCAATCATCCGGAGGGCAGATGCTGGAAACTCTACCCGCACCTTCAACCTTCCTTTCCGAGAAAGAAGAAAGCAGGACCTTCCAAGACAAATGAAGTCACTACAGTCAGCTCTTTTCACACAAGCTGGCTATTTCTTCCAAATGCTTTTGTAGTAGATTCTGGGTCTTCCAGACAAATTGTTTCTGACTCCAAGCACTTCTCTCAATTAGAGCGATCACTAAGGGGATACATCTCAACAAGCTCGGGCAAGGACGCTCTTAAGTATGATGGTGTGGGGACTGTGAAGTTGGCGGATACTGATGGAAGAGTAGTTTTTCTGCCAGATGTGCTGTACTCACCTGATTCAACAGCGAACCTACTATCTATGCGATCGCTTGTTTTAGACAGATTTGATGTCAACTTTGATACTGATGAATTCTCAATTAAAAAAATGAATTAGAAGAAAAATGGATCCTATCAGTGTAATATTCCCTTTCTTCACTTTGACAATGCGGAAGTCAATAAAGTATCCTTTCTTACCCACAATGAAGTTGTTCACAAATCCCTGGGACATGCAAGTTACAGCAGGATACGTCAAAGGCTAGGAATTCCCATAAAGAAAGAGTCAATGTGTGATGCCTTTACAATCAGCAAGATATCCAAGACGCCATTCAATAAAAAACATGCTCGTGCTGATAGGCCTTTTCAAGAATTGCACTGCAATCTTGTTGGGCCTATCCATCCTCTTAGTACTAATGGCAATGCTTATTTTCTCACCATAGTCAATAGTTGTACACGATTTTTCACAGTAATACCAATCAGAAACAAAAGCGATGTTGCCAGCGTTCTACCTCTTCTCATCAACATTGAATCGAAGAGATTCAACTACACTCCCATGATTCTACACTCCAATCGTGGTACCAAATTCTGGAACTCGACCCTCTCAAATTACTGTACCAAGAATAACATAAAACAGACTTTTTCCAACGGCCACTCACCGCAACAGAATGGGCTTGCTGAACGGTTTAATCGACTCATCCTAGAATCACTTCGGAACGTTCTTTACAACTCTCAGCTGAATAAGAATCTCTGGCACTTAGTTATCAAATTGTGCGCACTCGCACTCAATCAAATACCCTCACACAAGTCAAAAAAGTCTCTGTATGAACTCTTCAAAGGAAAATCACTGAATATCAATTACTTTCATCCCATAGGCAATCGGGTCACATATATTTACAAGGACAGACCTTTGTTCTCTAAGATGGAACCTCGTGGTCTTTGTGAAAGACTTGTTGGGTATGATGATGACCTGCTGTCTTATAAAATTCTGACTTCCAATCAGAAGATAGTTGATACCAAACATGTCACCTTCCTTGACTTTGATTCCAATATCAAGAAGCTCTCCAGTGACATTGACATAGATGTAGGGAACTGGTGGGATGATTCATTCACGTTGATTGGCGTTCCAGTCAAGTGGGAAAGCAATCCAAACCTGAATATCCCTAACTCTCTGAAAATCAGCAAGGCCTCTTCCATTGAGAGCGTTCCTGATTCAACCCATCCTGCTTTGGAGGAAACAACCAAGGTCGCTGAATCATCACCTCCACCTACTTCTGTCAACTATAATCTTCGCTTATGGATGACTTCAATCAAGCCTCAGAAGTATTCATATGGGTTGCTTGTGAATAAAGGTAGTGACTGGTTTGTGGAAAGAAAAGCTGAGTTGGATGAAATTTAATCCCAGGAAGTGTGGGAAGACTCTGAAATTGAGCCTGATTGTTTCCTTAGAACTATGTGGGTAGACAAGATCAAACCGGCCACAAGTCTGTCTCCCGAAAAGCGCAAATCTCGGATATGCATCATGGGCAACCTTCAAACCCTGGGAATTGATTTTGGCAAAACATACGCACCAACCGGAAAGTTTAAAACGCTTCTTCTTCTCCTATTGTGTGGGATAGATCTCAATCTTGAATTACGACAATTCGACTTCAAGGCTGCTTTCCTTTTTGCTCCATTAGATGAGGACATATACATTCTCATGCCGAAGGAAAGCCATTGGTCCGCTAAATTCCTTAAACTTAGGAAATCTCTGTACGGCTTGCAACAGGCACCCTCAAATTGGTATAATACCCTGACCGCCTGGCTGGAGAGCATTGTACTAGTTCAGTCTGACGCAGATCCCTGTCTCTACACTCATACCACTCGTTGTCTCTATGTTTTCTTTCATTTAGACGATCTGATTGTAGCCGGAGAAGTCAACTGGTTCAAGAAGGAGTTTCTCTTGAAATTTCCGCGGTCATCAGCTCATCAACCCGACACCATTTTAGGAATGGAATACACACGTAGGGGCAACTCTATCGTCTTAATCCAGTCAAAGCTTATTCGGAAGACCCTCAATGAATTACAGCTCTCCAACGTGAAGCCGGTTCTCACACCTTTAACACCGGGGATTCAATTGGTTCCAGCCTCACCTGATGAAGAGGCCGAGTTTCAGAAGCTGGGGGTAAACTTCCAAAAATTCACCGGGCTGCTTAACTACTTGGCTTGTCGTACACAACAGGATATCTCTGCCGCGGCTTCAATCTTGTCCCAGTTTAATCAAAATCCCGGGATCTCACACTGGAGGGAGGTGATGCACGTGTGGAAATATTTGGCGGGTACTCTTGAGTCCTCCCTGATGCTAGATCCTTGAGGAACGGACCCCTTACACATATACACTGACTCAACTTGGGCTGACAATCCGCACACACGGAGGTTGCAGACGGGTTACATTATTTTCTGGAGGTCTACGCCGATAGCCTGGAAAAGCAGAAAACAGTGTAACATTGCTCTTTCATCCATGGAGGCCTAGCTGAATGCGCTGAGCAATGGGGCACAGGAATCTTTGTGGATCAAATCTATCATTGCCGACTTGTGGCAGGACTCAATTAACGGCCCGGCCAATTTCTTGGTGGATAACAAGGGCCTGGTTGATAAATTAAAGCATTTCAGCTTGAACTCTAAGACAAAGTACATTGATATGAAGCTCAAGTGGCTCCGCAAACAACTTTCCTCTAACAAAATTCACATCAATCTGATCACAACGGACTCCATGGTCGCAGACTCTCTGACAAAGGCCTCCAACAAACAAAGTTTGAAATTACTCACGTCCAGGTGTTTTGATTTGGGATTGCACTGAATTATGGAGGGGTGTTGGAATGCGGAAATCTTATTTATTCTATTATATTTATTTATTTCCTTTATATTTATTCTTTATCTATTTCTTTTATTATATTTTATTTTTATTCTTCTTATTCCTTTCCTTTATTTAATTATATCTCTTTACATGCGCGGATTGGAGACCTTACATATTATTTATTCATAGTGACACGCGCGTGCTTCAGAGTACTATGCATATTCATTCTGAGTAGCTCTCCTCTAGTCGCGCCAAAAACTCTTTCCCTCAACCAACGGTCTCTTCCACTTGCCGGACTCTCTCTTTTATTTTTTTTCCTTCCTGATAATACCACTGAACAAAATCAAGAAGCAAGAGAACAAGTCAGGTCATTGAAAAGGTCACATAATAATTCGGTGAAATCTCTCACTTTCATTTTCCTTCTCAAGTCTCTTTTGTTCCAATTGTCTCAACTCTCAATTATATCAGTCCGAGGCGTGTTTTGGGTCACTAGTGTCTTATAGGAGTAACTTTATCTGTGTCATTTATACTCCTTGGGTAGGATTCTTTGTTTTTTTCTTTCTATTCCTGTTTACTGTTCTTTTTCTAATAATGCAAAACAGTTTCTGGTTTATCACTTCCTTCAGTCAAAATTCTGGAGAAAATAAGAGTACTATTCCTTCAGAACATCCTCAGGCATAATGGATCCTCTTGATGCTAGTGTTTCACCTAAAATATTGGAACAAGGCAAGCCAATTGTTTTTCAATATGAATTGGAGGAAAATGTGCCATTTTTATTGCGCTTGAACTTCTCAAATTGTTCCCCAATAAGTTTAATTTCCTCAATTGACAATATGTAACCCAAAGGTAATATTTCTGTTGGAATAAATGTTCCCAACTTTATTCAAGATTTTTTAAGTGCTACATGGACTGATTGGATTTGAATTTCAATATTTGCTTCAAGTTGTTTCCAAAAATCCAATATTTTCCCCTAATATCCCAAGATTAATTGTTTGAAAGTAGAATGGTCCCCTTCTAACAAAGACTTTCTTTTTTTTGCAAAGTATGGGTAGAAAAAAGTCCAAGCCATTGAAAAAAATCTCTTTGAAAGGGAAAATATTCTTTCCCATATACTTGGGTAAATCCTTGCAGTGTTTCAGGAAACACTATATACAAGTTTCAAAGTAAGAAATCTCAGAAGAGATCAATGGAAGAAGCAATAAACTGGTATGCTCTGACTTCTGGATCATTCACTTCTTCCTCCTCCTTGTTTTTAGAGGCGCCATGATTGGCCCAAAGAGTCATAAAAACTTTCCATCCTTCTTGTCATGACTGAATCACACTTTAAAGTTTTCTTGGATGTTTTAATACAAGTTCCAGGAGCACGACTGTCTGAATGACTCAGGGAAACTGTGTTTAATAGCACAAATAAGAGCTTTTTCATGGTACATCAAAAGGCCTTAGGAAGCCTCTTGGGATCATCAGCCAACTCCTTTAATTAGTTCAAGCCCAGCTGTAGAACTCATATTCTTCTTTTATTATAAAAATAAAAGCATTTGTAAAAGTATTTTTGTGGGCAGTCATTCCTAAAAAATCAAACAGAGGGATGTTGTATCTATTTTTTTATAGGTAAAATCCAACAATGCAATATGATGGTATTTTTTTCAAAGACTTATATACTTGGGATGAGCCAAGAAAAGCGTCTCTAAGTGACCCTCTCCACCAAATTTTTACCTGGAAACCCACTGGGATTCTTGGAGAAGTTCCAATAGAGCGTCCATAACACTTTCCCGCCCAGTTCAGAAAGCTTTAACTTTTGCTGAGTGTTATGGATTTTTCCATGGTCACTGTATTATCCACAATCAATCTTTCTCAGATTCCTTTTAAGTTGCCCTTTATTGAGCCCATCTTTCATTCTTTCCCTTATTAAATGTAATGCTTCACCTGATATTCTTCTCAGTTGAGGATGCACTGAAGGACTTTCTGATGGTTTATTATTGTGTAGGCCACTTCTAATGGAGACATGCCACGTGGAATATGCTAATTTTGTATTTTAAATGATCATGAATTTACACATGACCTTCCTAGTGTGATTTTGCCTTTGACATTTGGTGAGACATGGCCCTTCATAAACCCCAAATCTGTCACAAACTAAATGAATGTATTTGTCTCTCCTTGACTTGAAAGTTTTCAATGCGTAGCCATGCATGGCTTCCCATTTCTGACAATAAATATTGGCTTCTTTCCTAGTATCAAAGGCTCTCAAAGGAGGAGGGTCAAGTAGTTATGACACCCCTTATTTTCATTAGTATCTGTCAAGCCAAATATTTCTCAGTCCCATGACATGTGTAATGTGACCCACCACCTTGATTCAACTGAATTTTCAACAGATAATCTTTTTTAAGTTTTGAAGAAGCATCTCGTTCCTCAATTGTAACCCTAGATGAGGATGAAATTGGGGCTTTCAAGGTTTTGGTTTCCAACTACCGAGCAAAATTGCTAGATTCCACCAAAACTTTTTTAAGTGCACTTTCAATAAATTCCTTTAAAATAGCCTTGTTTAATCTAGGAGGGCTTGGGCTTGCCACTGTTCCCATAAAAACAAAATTCAACGGCAATTTAGTATTCCATGTAATTTTCAATCCAAAAACTCCAAAAGCTTGCTCACTTTTGGTTTGAGAAAAATTAATTTTGGGAAAAATTGATTTATGCAATGGGCATGTGTTGTGTGTGTACGTGATGTGTGTCAACAGTTTTTGCCAATAGGCAGAATGTTTGATTTCCAAGTTTCTTTGTGGTCCAATAGTCCCACATGGTATTCCAGATCCCCAAATTTGCGTTTAAAGCACTCACATGTGGTCCAGGGGTCCCTAGGTACCCCAAATCCCCCCTCAAATGGCCAATTTGGGGGGGGAGAGTGGCCAAAATGGGCAAGGAAAACACGCCCGACCCCTGCTTGCATCTTGCCCAACCCCCGGGCGGTTGCAAATCCTCAATTGAAAGCCAAAATAGGGGTGAGAATCCTTGATCACGATGCAAAATGGGTTGAAAACGGGGGTTTGCAACACCCCGGGGGATAGCCACCTGGCTTACTACTTGTTGCACTTTGATTGGCTGTTTGCAACCGGTATGGGCCTTGAACAGCCATTCATGCCCGTTTGCAACCTCAGTGGTGCAAATATAACATTTTCCAAAATTAAATAAAAATGAGACAAATAAAAAGCTAAAACCAACTAAAGAAAAATACAAAAAAAACAGAAATCAATCAAAAGATCAAAAGATCAAAAAATGTTTATTTGCTGGTTAAAAAAAAAGTAAAAAATAAAATAAAAATAAGTGAAAAAAATAAAAAAACCAAAAAAACTGGAGAAAACCAAAACACCACAAATTAAATAAACAATGAAAATTCTATGGTGCCGCCCTAAATTATAAGTGCCAAAAAATATAGGTTCAGAATCACTATCTCTAAAGTAAAAGTTCCAAAAAATACAGTACAACTTCTGTTAAGCTGATATCATCCAAGAAGTAAAAATAATCCTTATGATGGAATCAGCCCAGCACCAGTTGAACTGACTTACCAATAAAATCTCATTCAAAACACTCATCATGATGATTTTAAATCAAAAAAATCAACATAATGATGTTCAAAATGTAAGAACCCTTCATATCAATAGAATTACAAGTTAGCTGCATCAGAATTAAAAGTCATATGGAAAACCAATGATGAAGTGATCTCTAAAATTGAAGCATATAATCTAGAATACACTTGCAGTTGATCTTTGAGATGATCAATGCAACCAAAAGCTTTCTTTGAAATGAAAGCAGAGGGATTTGCTACAATGGGTGGGATTGTAATCATTTCTCCCTCAACTGATAATAGAACAAAGTGTTTATTGTTGAAAAAAAAATATAAATAGGCTCTGATTGATCTGTGACACCCTTTCTTCATTTGAGTATAAGAACAAAATGACTTCAATAAAATGAAACATATAGGCCTGGCATATGTGTCTTCTATTATTTGACCCATGACTAACTTAGCTGGCCATTTTGAAGAGGGAATCTTTGCATTGATTTATTCAACATCAAGTCTTTTTTTAATATTTTATAGCTTTTTTGAACCACCAAGCATTTTAATGTAGAATTCTTTATGTTTTTCAAATGTTTCAAGAATTTCCTTCCTCACTCTTAACCATCCATGTTCATCATACACAAGCAATTTAGCAACGGCTCTAAATCCGCAATTCCCATCACCAATTGGATCCCAAACCTCACCAAAGAGTTTATTTAATTTTTCTAGTATTTGATTGAGTTATTTCACTTTGGGTTCCTATAATCAAAACCCAAGCAGAAAAAATTCCAATAACTTTAATCAAAAAACTCAATACTCACCAAAGATGAGCTTCTGGTTGATGCTCCCTGGACATCTTTGTCCCCTGGAGAGGACTGGGATTCTAAATCAAATGAAGCTAATTCAATGTCAGTCCCTTCCCCTGAAACATAAAATTCAGATTCTGATCCAGCAAACTTTGACTACTCAAAAACACCTTGTACGGGGGTATACAACCCCCCTGGGGTTGCCTGAGTTTGAAACAACCCTATTCATTTGTGTAAATGGGTGTCTTGGCCCACAAAACTCCCACATGACTTTGAGTTGTGAATTTATCATCACCTGCCTCAAAACCCAAACCAAAAAAGGATCATATTAGACCCCTTTTGGGCTCTAGGACTCCTCTTTGAACCCTTTTGCATGCATATTTTTAATATGACTGAAAAACTTTTCACCTCACCTCACCTCACCAAACCAAACCAAAGCACTCATGACCACACAACAATGATCATCACCACTCCATGACACAAACCACTCAGCATCCTTCACCACTCCTCAACAAGAAAAACTCAAAAATCCAGATAATTTGAAAAAATTCTTTTCCCTCTGGTATCAAGTCTCTAAATAGCTTTTTCACCAATTTCTACTCAATATATCCTCAACTAAAAACTCCTATCTCCACTTCATTCTTTACAAAGGAAATCTCTTTTTCAATGGCTCAAGAAAAAATCCACCCAATTTTGAGAACTGCTTCACCAGGCCAATTATAAATTATCTCATTTAAAAAAACTAGTGATTCAAACCCTCTTTCTACTGCTTCATCTAATAAAACTCCTGATTACACCCCTCTGGCCCCTCCTCCTGAGATATCATTTAATCAAAGGAGGAGCTGGTTGAATCTATCCAATTTTGGGCAAAGTCCCATGGACTAAAAGAGTCTCCAATTAACAGAAAAAAAACTACAACTTCAAATGTGATAAATGAGGATAATATAAACCCAGAAAAGATACCCCCAAATAAAAAAAATAAAAATAAAAAAATAAAAAAAAAATAAAAACCAATGTTCCTTTGAGGTTATCAGGATGTTTTTGAAAAAGATTGGGCATCTGGGTGGTGAAGCTTATATATCCAGAGCACAACCAGCCACTTACCATTTATTGTTCCACTCATCCCATCCACAGAAGAATCAAAGGGAAGCAAAATTAGGTGGTTGAAAATTAATGCAAAGCTGGATTTCCCCCTAAATATTCTCAAATCTCTTATAAAAAAAACTTGATAGCCTATGAATACAAATATTCAAACCATTTACAACAAAATATCACAAATAAAATAATGCCCTTGATGGAAACACTTCTGTCAAAGTAGTCATACTGGAACTCTAGAATTCTGCAATTGTTGAAAAAATTAACTGCATTGATGGTCAAATAACTTCATTTTTATTTCTCACCATGATTCTGTCAAACTCCTCAACCTTTTCCCGACGCTCATAATGATGAACTGTACATATAGAACCAAAAAATTTGGATGCCACTCCTTCTCATTTTTGGGTTAAACAATTGTTGCAGAAATTTCTTGTTTGCCTTCTTCTTTTCATTGCAAGAGAAAAAAACAGAACTGTGAATGGGCACTGACTCAAATTCAGGAAATTTTGAAGATGAAAAACCTAGTGTGATAGTGAAAAACAAGGAAACAGCACTTATCAGTTCAATCAGAACAGTTTTTCCTTCCTCTCATCATCTTCTATTTGTCTGGCACATTTCCAAGAATATTCAAACTCATTGCATGAAGCACTTTGAATCTAAATATAAATGGAAGCTATTTGTGAAACAATTGAATCAGCTCCTTGATCCCAACTTTTAATCAAGCTATCAGGAAAACTTAAAAAAATTTATCTTGTCTGGCACCCTTCCAGTTCTGACTAGATGCAAATGAAGAATCTGAAAACCTTGAAGTTCCAACCAGAGGCAGTAATTATAACCTTTATTTCACTCAAATGTTTGAAGAATTTTGAAATTTCCCACCTGAAGAACAGATATATTATCTGGGTGGAAGGAAGAAGCAATGCAGTTGAAAATATAAAATTAATTTGATTCAAGATCCCAATTCCACTCAGAGATCCAAAGTAATAGAAAGGCCCAAAGAAGCAGCCAATAATTTCAAGAAGATTTCTCAGTCCTCAAGTAATAGAGCTCTGTCTGGTTTTTAATATTTACAAGTAAAAAAGAGGAGAGGAAGGAGAAAGAGTAAATTCATAGCAAATTCCAAGGTCATTCACCATTCTTTGGAAAAAAAATATATCAACTTTCATCATTATTATTTTATTCCTATGTTTTTAGGTTTCAAGAAAGTGGAAGGCCATCAAGGGGAAGGGGAAGGAAAAAAAGAAAGATGAATCAGAGGAAGAGCTAATTTTTTATCTATAATTATTTCTTCTGAAATGGATTTTTTTAGTAAGTCCTTGTCATTTCTTTGACATAGGATGAATTTTTGACTGAGAGGAATATTTAAGATTAAGTGGTCCCAGATTTTAATGAAGGGGAAGATTCAGAAGAATAAGAGCCCCAAGATTTGGATTTTTTTAAGAAGGTGAGCTTTCATTTTATTTCATATTGTTTTTTTTGTTTTTTTGGATATTATTATTCCACAGTTTTGTCATTCAAACTATTATCAGAGGTCTGGAACCAATATGAATAAGTGGCTAGCTACTCCTGAATACAATCCTGGGAAAAGAACAAAGAGAATCAATTTATCCAATGAAGATGGTGATTTTCCTTACCATCCTCCTGGGAGGAAGGTATGAGCAGCCCCAAAAATCAGGGAGAAAGTGAGGAAAGTTGATATTTTCTCATTATTTAATTTTTGCTGATTTGTTTTGGGTTGTTCCCCTATGTTTCCTGCAAATTATTATTTTGTTCTTCTGGAATATTTTACCAAATATTAATTGAAGAAGTGATTTTTATCTTTAGGAAATATTTTCTTTTTGAAAAAACTTTGATTTTTGCTTTCAGTTCCAATAAAAAGGTTTTATTGCCCCAAAAACAGCCATTCCGAATATATGACATGTTCAAGATTTCATAGAGGATGGGAAATGTGGGTTTAGAGCAGCAGCAATTTGTTTGGGGAGGAAATCATAAGACTGGATTGAATTCCATAAATAAATTGTGACAGAGCTTGATTCAAAGCCTATCTTCAAGGAGCCAAGATTACTGCCTGATATCTAGGGTTGAACTTTCCAAGAAGCAAGAAGGCAATCAAACCACCTTTCTGGCCCAGCTCCCTCAAATATGTGTATCAAATTTCCATGCCATGTTTTCCTTCTGGCTGAAACATATAAGTTACCGGTGGTTCTTTTTTCATTAATGCCTTGCACTTCTCTTCCCCTGAATTACCCTCACACTCCAAATACAAAATCTTTTGCTATTTCCTTGATTATTTTAAAATATTTCAAAAATATAATCTAATTCAAGCTCAAGTCTGATTGTTGGCCAGCTCCCAAGTTAGATCCACCTTTGAAAAGCTTTGTGACCAAGGATTCCAAATCTTTGAAAAAAATTATTGATAAAGCTTTAGAGAGCTTGGTAATGAGGCTTTTTTACCTCCAAATAAATCAATTAGAAAAATAAAAAAAAAATAAAAGTGGAATAAGTCTTAATATTTGTATCCATCTTTGTTCTTTATTTTTGATTTTTTCAAAAAAATTTGGAAGATGTTTCAATACATCCACAAGATCTGTAAAAAGTACCCAAAACCTTTTTTTTTAAAATTGGTGTAAGATTTAATACCCCCAAAAATATATTTCAAAATGCAAACAAAAGGATCCAAAAATACAATGAGAAAACTGAATTTTTTTAATTTCTTGGTTTTTTGAAGGCATTTTTTAAGGTAAAAAATGACACACAAAAATTCTGAAAACAAATATTAAAAAGCTCATGAATAGCTTTGCTAAATTTTTGAGAGCTTGAAACACCAAAAAAGAAAAGGCAAATAGCAGGATTCAAAAGTCTCATGAGAAAATCAAAAAATCCAAATAAACACTTCTCATAATACAGAATTACCATTTTTGGTATTTTTGGTGCCTTCCTGACCCTTGTTTCCTTATTAATTTCATTTTCAACATGTTAAAATCACAATGGGTAATTTTTAATTTGGGTTGAATGCGGCTGGACCATATTATTGTTGGCTTGAGCCTTGGCTTAGCAAAAACAATTTTTGATGCTTGACCAGGGACTTTAGAAGTTCCACATTGACTTCAGCAGGTTTTCCAATAAAAATTGAAATCAGCTTCTCAAAAGATTGAGAAGATTAAATCACTGAATCAGTGTCAAAATTTCAAAAAACAAAATCATCACTCATTAGTGTTAAAATGCGGATGCACTCAGGTAATGTGCATAGGAGTGTGTAATCCAAATGGGATGAAAAAATGGGCCTCCACGGCCCATTGGACATCACGTGGGCCACGTGGGCCTATGTGGGTGTTATTGGTTTTGGGCATTTGGGCGCCAAAACACGTTTTTATGGTCTTTTGGGACACGGGCCCTCACAGGCCCGCCAGGGTGGATGTGCCACCCAAGCCAGATGGGTTTATTTGGGCATAATAGGGCCCAAGCTCTATTATGGACATACTTGGCCAGACGGGCTGGCCCGCCAAAGTATGTAATTCTCATGATTTGGGCTTGGGGCGGCCCATTGGGGCCGCCAACCGTGTTGCGGCCCGCTCGGGGCCGCTGCCCGTTTGGGGCCACCTGTTTTCCTTGGTAAGGCCCACGCGGGGCTGTCGCGCGGCCGAGGGATCCCGGGCAGTGGGATGCTGCGTGGGCCCGGCTGGTCGCGCTTGGCAACCAGCGCCATGGAGCCGGGGCTTGCGGCCCCAGCTTGCTCCCCCTCCCCTTGCTCGCTGTTGCAAGGGGGATGGGGGCGAGCTGGCTGGGTTGAACCAGCCAGCAACCAACCGCTACAGTGTGGTTGGTCAGGGCAGGGGGGACCTGACCACCCCCTTGCCCAAGGAGGTGGCAATGCCGGCCGCAAGGGTAGCTACCGGCAGGTGGGGTGGAATTCATCACCCCCCCACAATCAATTGGTTGAGGCAAACGAGCAGGACAGGGGCGCTCTCCCCCCCCCCCTTTACCAAGAGGGAGGATCAATGGGCCTGGGGGGACCTAATAACCTTCCAGGCCGACTTACTTGACAACACCCTGGGGGTATCAACCCCCAGGGCCCCTGGTGAGGGGATTTGACCGCCCCCACCAGGGATTTGAGAGAAAGAGGGGGGGACAGCATGTCCACTGGTGACACCCCCCCCATGTGAGTCTGAGACCGGACCCAGGTGTGCGCTGGGTCCCACCTGGCCCATTTGAGGGGCCAGGGGCTGGCTGGATAAGGCAACCAGCCCGTAAACAAGGCAATGACTTCAAAATGGCTGATTGTAATGGACAAACAGCCAAGGGGATTTAAAATTTAAGGGGCTGGTTCAGCACCATTGAGGTGGAAACACCAGAAATAACCGGAATAGGCTGGTTGTAAGGGTACGGGCACTGATGCCATGTGGGCTGATGTAGTCCAAACCAAGTAACAAGGCCAGTAGAGACTGTAGAGCTCTTTTGGGACGGAAAATTTGCCTTTTGGTTTGTTTTATCATGGGCTCACAAGAGGCCAATCTTTTGTACTTAAGGAGCCCTTCTCCCTGCTGTTTTCCATCCATTCATTCATCATTCCAATCAAATTCATCCAAGATATTGCCCCATTGTGAGAGCCCCATTAGACAATATTGACACCCAGTGTCCAGAATTTCTTTTGCTTTAAATACTGCTCATTTTCCTAAGCTAATTGCTGGCCATAATTCTATCACATTATCAGTACCATCATCATCATTATTTCCAAGCAAGATAGACCCTTATACCTTACTTTGGACATCCTCAAGGACCTCAAGTTTTCCAAGAAGATGTCTTATATCCCAGAGTCCAGCTCCACCAAGATAGTTTTGAATATTCAGAACTATAATGCTTGGGCTGTCCTTATGGACAGTGAGTTGGATAACATCTGTTGTGGGGATATTATGAAAGGAGATGATACTTAGATCAGTTCAGAGGTGGAGAAGGAGGCCTATCATCTTATTCTTAGACACTTGGATGAGCATCAGGTGACATGGGTTGCTGATACTCTGTTGGAGGAACAGAAGAGGAAGGGGAGTGTTTTATGGAAAATGCTCAAGTCAAAGTATGCTGGTGACTCTGTTCATCAAAAGGGGATTGCTTTCAATAAATTGTTTAAGTTGAAATTTGGCAACTGTAAACAATTTGTGGGGGAAGCTAGATCTAGTATTGCTAAGTTCAAGTCATCTGGGCTGAACATGGATCCTGAGTGTTTGTCACTCTTAATTTTTCAAAAGCTGCCAAAAAAATATGAGTCCTTGGTCAGGAGCATATCTCAGTTGGATCCCCTTCCAGGAGAAGAGGATGTGCTTATAAGGATTGAAAAGGATGATCTTCAATTCAAGATGAAGGAGAGCACAGGAACTGCTCTGGTGGGCAAGACAGGAAAATCTGGGAAGAAGGCAAAGGCCAAAAAGTATTTATCAAAGGTCTTGTGTTATAATTGTCAGAAGAAGGGGCACTATGCAAAGGATTGCAAGGAGGCCAAGAAGAGGAAGAAATCTGAGGAAAGTGAAAAGGAAGAGAAAGAGGTAAACCTTGCCATGGAAAATGTTGCTATGGTGGCAATGGATGTTCCAATGGAACAAGCTGTTGTGGAACAAGTCCCCAACAAGAAGGCTAAAATCAAAGAGGATCAAGAGATGGACTTGATTGATTATGAAGTGTGTAATCTTAACCTTGAAAATGAGAACTTATCAGTGGCTGATAATTCTTCATTCCTTAAAGGAGGATTGTTGAAGGAGGATGTTCTTGTTTTGATTGATTCTGGTTGTACAGACCACGTGTTTTTTGAGCCAAATTTGTTTTCAAATATTAGAGATTTTGATGGTGTTGTAAATATTGGCCAAAAAGGAAGAACAATCCAGATTAAGGGGATTGGAAAAGTTATTCTTGCAAATCACATGGGTTTCAAAATAATTTTTGAGAAAGTGTTCTATGTACCAGATTTTCCTTATAACCTTGTGTCTCTTGGAGTGCTCTGGAAAAAGATTTCCAGATTTGTTATCTTAAAGAAGATAAGTTTGTTATTGATTTGAATGGGAGAACTATCCTGAGTGGACAAGTTTGGAATAAGTTGCTCTGTGCTGACTTGTTCAAGATTTCAGCTCTGAGCACTGTTGCTCACAATAGAAGTGGCCATAAGGTCAAGGAAAGAAACTGTGAGAGTTGTACCTTAGGGGCCAAGACCAGGAATGTGTTCTCAAAGAGTAGAGACCACACAGAAGTTCCTAGAGAGGAATTCTCCATTGATTTGGCAGGGCCATTTTCACCAGTGTCTCTTGGAGGGGCAAGATACTTCATCAATTTGGTTGATAAAGCAACTAATTTGTTTGGGTAAAACCAATAAGATCAAAGGATCAAACCACAGAGGAGGTTTCAGTAATCTTCAAATTCTGGACACAGAATGGTTTGATGAGGGAGATCAAGAGGATTATTACTGATGGAGGGGGTGAGTTTGTGAGTAAAGATTTTGAGAAACTATTGAATGATTATGGTATCACTCATATAGTTACTACTGCTAGTACTCCACAAAACAATGGAATAGTTGAGAGGATGAATAGGACTTTATTGGACAAAGTCAGAACTATTATGGCTCAATCTGGTCTACCAAAGTTTTTATGGGCTGAGTTGGTGTGCACAGTGTGTCTTTTGCACAATATTGTAAGTGTTAATGGGAAGTGTCCTCATTATCAGTTTTAGAAGTTGTACCCCAAAACATCACACCTAAGAACAATTGGTTGCTTGGTGTATGATAGTGTCCACCATAATGAGATGGTTGGAAAGTTAGATCCTAGAGCTAGAACAGGGGCACTTGTGGGCTATGACTTAATAAGTAAGTCATACAGGATTTATTGTCCAGGGACAAGAAAGGTTATCTGTAGTAGGGATGTAAAATTTGAAGAAAGTACCTTTCCACTCAAAAGGGGTGAACCTTGTGCTGTTAAGGAATCACAGCAGGAAATAGCATTGGAGCCTATTTCCCCAGCAGAGGCTGGAGAGAATATCATTAGTGATGATATTGACGTGGCAGACGTGCCACAGGAGGGTTCAGTACCCACTTCAGGGGAGTCTGTGGAATTAGAACCTGATGAGCCTCCACCTCCAGTAAGAAGGAGTGGCAGTATGAGAATGCCTGTTGATAGGTATGGGGAATGGAAGTCCCATTATGCTTCTGCGGAATATGAGGAAGATACACTTCAGGAACAGTGTATGCTTAATGAGATTCTACAGTTGAGTTCAGAAATGGGTAATAGATTTAACCCAAATAGCTTTGGCCAAGCTATGAATTCTGATGAGAGAGCCAATTGGAAGACAGCTATTTTTGAGGAATTTGATTCTCTAGAGAATAATAGTGTTTTTGAAGTGGTTGAGCGGGATTCAGTTACAAAAGGAAAGACCATTGATGGGTCTAGATTAGTGTTAACAAAGAAGTTTGATACTAATGGAGTTTTGAAGAGGTTCAAGGCTAGATGCATTGCACAGGGCTTCAGAAAGAGAGAGGGTATTGATTACCAGGAGACTTTCTTGCCAACTGGAAGGCTTTCCACCTTCAGGTCCATCATTGCTTTGGCAGTGGAGTTGGGTGAAGAAATCAGACAGGCTGATTTTGTGACTGCATACTTGAATGCAAAACTTGGAGAGGAAGAGACTGTTTATATGTCAATTCCTGATGGTTTCAAGGAATGGCTGGTCGAGACCAAGCCAGAAACTATGAAGAAAATCTGTGTGAGAAGTTTCCTCTCAGCAGATAAAGGGGAGTATGTCCTCAAGCTGTGTAGATCCCTGTATGGATTGAAGCAAGCAGCTAGGTCATGGTATAATACTATGAGCATGAAACTGATAGAGATTGGTTTCAAAAAAAGTTTGGCTGACCCTTGTCTCTTTGTGATAAAGGATGAAATTTTGTTTGTATGGGTTGATGACATTATCATTATTGGGAATGGTAAGGAGAGAGTCATGGAGACGCTAAAAAAGGAGTTCAAGATAAAAGATCTTGCTCTGGCACAGCAGGTAATGGGAATGAAAGTCAGTAAGAGCAAGAATGAGATCAGGTTAGATCAGAACTATTATGTGTCAGCTCTACTTAAGCAGTATGGCTTAGAAGATGCAAAGGAGTTTGATACTCCAGTGCAGTCTAACATTTGGTTAGAAAAGTCTACAGATGAAGAGCATCTAGAGTTTGTTCAATCCGGGAATGATTATAGATCAGCTATTGGATCTTTGAATTATTTGCGGCAGTTTACAAGGCCAGATATTACTTATTTGATTGGGATTTTGTCACAAAACTTAGAGAAACCATGCATGAGGCATTGGTCAGAGTTTAAGAGAGTTATGAGGTATCTTAAAGGAACAAGCAGTCTGGGACTGCAGTTTTCAAAGTCATCAAACTTTGACTTGGTTGGTTATTCTGATGCGAGTTGGGCAGATGGTAACACTAGGGAATCAACAAGTGGTTTTGTATTCTTCTTAGGAAAGAATCTAGTGTCTTGGATGTCTAAATATTTGTCAGCAATAAGTCTTTTGTCAACAGAAGCAGAGTACAGAGCATACTTGTCAGCTTCACAGGAAGCAAAATGGTTGAAAAAGGTCTTGGAGGATACTCATAAACCACAAGGGTTTGCGTTGTTGTATTCTGATAACCAGAGTGCCATTGCGTTGGCAGAAAATCAAGTGTTCCATTCTAGAACAAAACATATTGATGTTCATTATAACTATATACAGGATGCAGTTAACTGCAAAGAGATAGTGTTACGGTACATGCCTACTGGGGCAATTATTGCAGATATCTTAACTAAGGCTTTAGATAGGAACAAACATGAAGGTTTTGTGTCTAGTATGCGTATGGCATCCCTTTTGGATTAAGGGGGTGTGTTAAAATGTGTATGCACTCAGGTAATGTGCATAGGAGTGTGTAATCCAAATGGGATGAAAAAATGGGCCTCCACGGCCCATTGGACATCACGTGGGCCACATGGGCCTATGTGGGTGTTATTGGTTTTGGGAATTTGGGCGCCAAAACATGTTTTTATGGTCTTTTGGGACACGGGCCCTCACAGGCCCGCCAGGGTGGATGTGCCACCCAAGCCAGATGGGTTTATTTGGGCATAAAAGGGCCCAAGCTTTCTTATGGATATACTTGGCTAGACGGGCTGGCCCGCCAAAGTATGTAATTCTCACAATTTGGGCTTGGGGCGGCCCATTGGGGCCGCTGCCCGCGTTGCGGCCCATTTGGGGCCGCCTGTGTTTCTTGGTATGGCCCACGCGGGGCCCAATGGCCCGTGCGGGGCTGTCGCGCGGCCGAGGGATCCGGCGCGGTGGGATGCCGGGCGGGCCTGGCTGGTTGTGCTTGGCGACCAGCGCCACAGAGCTGGGGCTTGCGGCCCCGGCACGCTTCCCCTCCCCTTGCTTGCTGTCGCGAGGGGGATGGGGGCAAGCTGGCTGGGTTGAACCAGCCAGCAACAACCGCTACAGTGCGGTTGGTCAGGGAAGGGGGCACCTGACCAACCCCTTGCCCAAGGAGGTGGCCGCACTGGCCGCAAGGGTAACGACCGGCAGGTGGGGTGGAATTCATCACCCCCCACAATCAATTGGTTGAGGCAACCAAGCAGGACAGGGGCGCTCTCCCCCCCCCCCCCTTTACCAAGGGGGAGGAGCGATGGGCCTGGGGGGAACTGATCACCTCCCAGGCCAACTTACTTGAAAACACCCTGGGGGTATTGACCCCCAGGGCCCCTGGTGAAGGGATTTGACCGCCCCCACCAGGGATTTGAGAGAAAGAGGGGGGGGACAGCATGTCCACTGGTGACACCCCCCCCCCATGTGAGTCTGAGACCGGACCCAGGTGTGCCCTGGGTCCCACCTGGCCCATTTGACGGGCCAGGGGCTGGCTGCATGAGGCAACCAGCCCATAAACAAGGCAATGAGGTTATCATGGCTGGTTGTAACGGACAACCAGCCAAGGGGATGGTTCAGCCCCATTGAGGTGGAAACATCAGAAATAACCGGAATAGGCTGGTTGTAAGGGTACAGGGACTGATGCCATGTGGGCTGATGTAGTCCAAACCAAGTAACATGGCCAGTAGAGCCTGTAGAGCTCTTTTGGGGCTGAAAATTTGCCTTTGGGATTTTTTTATCATGGGCTCACAAGAGGCCAATCTTTTGTACTTAAGGAGCCCTTCTCCCTGCTGTTTTCCATCCATTCATTCATCATTCCAATCAAATTCATCCAAGATATTGTCCCATTGTGAGAGCCCCATAATACAATATTGACACCCAGTGTCCAGCATTTCTTCTGCTTTAAATACTGCTCATTTTCCTAAGCTAATTGCTGGCCATAATTCTATCAATTAGTGAACCCATTCAGGAATAATCAATCAAAAAGGATTCCTCAAAAATCAATTCATAAAATCCCAAAATCAAACTTACTGAATTGGAAGGGTTATAGTCTAAACTCCACTAAGGATGAAAATCCTCAGGAACAAAAAATCCTCTCAATGCTAGTATTTTTCATAATATGTGGGAACAGGGAATTTGTATTGTCTTTAAAAATGACTTGGTGCATAATTTGCCATCATGATCATGCTTTCACTTCTTGAATTGTTCCCCAATTATTTGAATTGCCTCAATTGAATATTTGTAACCAAAAGTTAAAATTCCTGTTGGGAGAAATGTTCCTTACTTTATTCAAGGGTTGTTCAGCAACGCATGCACTAATTTTACTTTGACATCAATCATTCCATCAAGGTGTTTCCAAAAATACGAAATGTTCACAAATGAACTTGTGGTTAATTTTTTGAAAGTAGCAAGCGCCCCTCTACCAAAAAGTTTTTTCCTTAAAAAGTGAGGAATTACACACTCACTGCAGTTACAAACTTCTAATTCATAGGTAAAACTTTATTTTATATATACTTGAGAAAATCCTCATGTTCTTTCAAGAAGAACTTTATAAAATTGCCAAAATTAGAAATTGTAGCAGAGATGAACAGAATAAGCAATGAATTGGCCTACTCTGAGTTCCTCATCATTGACTTCTTGCTCCCCGTTGGCTCTGGAGGCCCCATACTCTGCCCACAGAGATATACAGCAATTTATTCACCGTCCATCAAAAAGAATTTGGGAAGCCTCTCAGGATCATAAACTAAATACTTTAGTCCATTCAATGCTCAACTGTAGAACTCAAATATTTCTTTTTTTATCAAAGAAAAATCCATTGCAAAATTGATCCTTTTGGCTTTCATTCCTATAACATGCAAAAGTGGGATGTTGTACCTATTTTTTTATAAGTAAAATCCAACAAAGCAATATAACAGAATTTTTTAAAAATTCTTATAGAATCAGGCTGAGCCAAGAAAAGGGCCTCTAAGTGAACCTCTGCACTGAACTTTTACCTGGATACCCACTGAGTATCTTGAAGTTTTTTAAATAGAACATTGAAAAAACTTTCCCCTTGAGTTCTGCTGCTTTTTCCTTGTACTTAGTGTTATAGATTGTTCTATTTTCAACATATCCTCCCCCATAAATCTTGTTCAATTTAATTTTGATTTGAATTTTATTGAGCCCATATTGCATTCCTTCATTCAGTTTATCTAAGGCCACAGCAGAGATTCTCCCAAGTTGTGGATGCACCAAGGGTACTCAGGGATTTCAAGATTGTTTTGGTCATTTCTAATGGAGAGGTGCAAATGGGAGCTGCTACTGTGCAACTTTCACAGATGATGAATTGACACCCAACCTTCCTCATGTGAGTTTTCCTTTGCCATCTGATGAGAAAAATGCCCAAATATATTCCATGTCTTTCACATGCTAGGTCAACATATTTCTCTCTCTTTCAGTTGAATTTTGTAAAAGCATAGCCATTCATTGAACCAAATTTCTGCTAAATTTTGGGTTCAGAAAATTGAAATTATCCATTGGGCAAGTATTGTGTACAGTTTGTGACATGACTTTTTTTGGCCAATATACAGAATTTTCTGTAGGGTTTCCAATTTCGTTTTGTGGTCTAATAGTCCCAAAATTTATTCAAAATCCCCAAATTCAATTTGAAGGCACTCACATGCGGTCAAGGGTTGACTTGTTACCCCCAATTCCCCCTTGAATGGCCCATTTGGGTCTATTTTTTTCCCAAATGGGGCAACAGAGTCATTCACAAAGTGCGCAAGTCCTGGACAGTTTTGTTTCCAACTCTTTTAGTTTTGAACCTCCATTCAAACCTCAAATGGGTTTTAAATGGTCTTTCACGCCTGTTCAAAACCAGGTGTTGTGAATTAATCACCACCCAAATTCATAATTAAAAAAAAGGTCAAAAAACAAAACAAAAACAACAATCAAAAAAATCAGAAAAAGAAAATCCTGAACCACATTTGGGTTCTGGAAAAGGGAATTCTTAGTCCTGACCTACTATATAGCAGTGAAAACCAAATCAGTGATTATTCAAAAATTGACTGTTTTATGATGCTTTAAAAACATGGTTTGTGGTGAGGATCAGATGTTGTTTCAGGAGCAACATCAAAATTCTAAAAAAGTTTCCACATTTCACCAAAATAAACCTTAAAAATAAAAACCAAAAATATTTTCTGTCAACAAAGAGCCCATCCAAATAAAAAAAATATAGGATGGAAAGAAAATTTATGAATTACAAAAAGAATCAAAGCAACATAAGTTCAACATAAATTGATAAAAATAAGTGTAAAAGACTGTGTTTTTTTTCAGACCCCCTAGGCAGTTACAAAGAATTTTTTAGTTACTGGGGCTGCTTGCACCTGCTTTGTTATTTGACATTTCAAAGAAAAAAAAGAAAGAAAAATTTATAAAAACAGTTACAATACCAATCTGTGTTTATGATAGATCCCATTAAGCAATTTCACCTAAAAATGAAATATATTTTACCTAATTTATTTTTATTTGAATATAACAAAAACAATATTTGAAAATGTAGACCACCCCATTTAACACCCCTTTTATTCCCAGCTTTTTTCACAGTGGAAAATATTTTATGGGCTAAAAGCTTTGATTAGAATAAAAAATCCTTTTTCTTCGAATCCTTCAATGATATTCTGAATAACTGGAAAGAAAAATACTTGTATTCCTGATTTTAAAAAGGGTGATGAAAAATTCACAACACTCAGTTGTGTGGGAGCTGTGTAGGGCCCTACAAGGCCCATTCAATGCGTGGATGCCTCTACACAACTGCAAACGCTTTCTGAAAACATGTGAAACCCCCCAACACAACTCCAAAGGGTTGATCCAAACAAACCCAAACCCCAGGAGGGTTGTATATGTTGGATTTCTGAGAAATTAAACAAAAGAAAAGAACTTAAAGAGGGCTGAAAGACAAAGAAAATCAGCTAAAATACAAAGAAAATCAGCTAAAAGTAAAAACAATGATAAAAAGAAAAAGCAACCAAAAAGAAGAATGGAAAAATAATAAGAAACAAACATCAAGACAAAAGATTCTGAGAGAGTTGATCTTGAATGAATTGACGTAGGCTTGAGCGGATGTGGAGTTCTGGTTAGTTGGACAGGTTGGCAGTTGCAGATTTTAATAGGAAGGTAAGTCAACATGAGTTATAGGGAATGGAGATTGCAGGTTTTGAGATAACATGGTGAACAGTCTTACCAGACAGAATATTATATGTTGAGGTTGATTGTGGTGAGTTAAGAAGGAAGAGTGGAGGAATTAAGACATGGTTGAGAAGGAGAAGAGATCAATGATAGAAAATGAAAGGACAAAAAGAAAATTAATAGGTTGAGAGAGATTGAGAAGAACTTTTAGAGGTTAGGCTAGTCTAGGATGAAGCGGAACCTCTTGTGTGACCTTAGAATTGGTGACATGAGATTGAAAGCGCTGTGAGATATAGAGAGGAGCACGCTCTAGCTTAGTGACATAAATGAGACTTTGAAAAAGAGGAAAAAGAAGAAAAAGACAAAAAAGAAAGGCTCAAAAGAAGAAAAGGATAAAAGAAAAGAGAAGAAACATAAGAACATACAGAAGGGATGGTGAATTTTAATAAACAATATCTTTAACATTCAACACCCCCTGTGACTGGTATGACTGGAGCTGGATGAGCAAAAGTAGGATCAATTAAGTGAACTAAATTTATAATCAAATAGGCATTAAGAGCCTTTGTAAGGCTGTCGGCTTTCATTTTTGTTGATGGGATTAACTCAATAGTTAAATTTCGCATTTTGAGCTCCTCATGTAATCCTTTTGTTTTGATATTGATATGACAAGTTTTAGAGTGAAAACAAAATTTTTTTAATTTGTCATTGAGTCCTTTGTTGTCCAAAAAATGCAGGCTGGGCTTGATGTTCTTTTTCCAGAGTTCTGAAATCAGAACTTTCATCCAGATGGCCTCTAGAAATGAGTCCACCAAAGGATTGAGTTTAGCTTTGGAAGTAGAATGGGTGATTTTTTGTTGACAATAGCTGCTCCAAGATAAGAGAGAACCAAAGAGCAAGGACAAGTGACCAGATTGAGAGCATCTTGTTTCTAGATCATTGCCCCATGAGGCATCACTTTAACATTTGATTTGAGTATCCATGTTTGAGATTTTAAGATTGAGTTTGAGAATTTTTGTTGCCTTGAGATACTTCCAGCATTGTTTCACATCTTGCCAATGTCAGATACCCTGTTTTTTGCAGAATTGGGCTAAACTGGAAACCGCAAAACTCAAGTAAGGACGAGTGAGGCAGGCTATGTAGTTCATTAGAAACACAGAAGAGAAATAATTGATGTTGAGAGATTTAAATTCTTTGTATTATTCATCAGAGGCGGGAGTGAGGTTGAAATTTGTAGAGAGTGGAATTTTTGATGGCTTGCAATCAGTCATTTTCAACTCTTCAAGACCGTGTTCTATATGCTTTGGTTGAGATAAAAGAATCAAATCATTGATACATTTGTATTTCATTCCCAAGATGGTGTTTGGTTTGTGGTGACTGGAGTTGGGAAATTTTAATAGAAAATTAGAGAGGAAATTTTCCCAAGATCCTACTAAAATAAGATCATCAACATGAAAGAAAAGGACCAAGTTGGATTGAGGATGGATGTAGAGGCAAGGGTTTGAGATAGACTCATGAAATCCTTTCTCATGAATCCAAGAAGTAAGAGTTGAAAACCAATTTTCCAGTGATTGTTTGAGACCGTAAAGTGATTTCTTGAGGACCAGATATTTTGTTTCTCCCTTGGAACCTTTGGATCTTTTAATGATGACTTTGTCTGTGAGAGGAGCATGCAAGAAGGCACTCTTAACATCTAGTTGAGTGATAGGAAGAGAGTGATAGAGACCAAAAAGAAGGGCCATTTGCAGAGAAGCTCCTTTTCCTGTAGGGGAGAATGTGTCTTGGTAATTGAGTCCGTAGATTTGATCAAAACCTTGAACACAGAGTCTGCTTTTGAAGATTAGAAAATCACCATGACAATTTTCTTTCAATCAATGTACCCAAGTAGTTTCTAAGGGATTTGTAGGCTTGGGTCCGTCATAATCATCCCAAACTTCGAGTTTTTCAATGCCATCAAGTTTGGAGTCCATAGATAGATCCCATTTATGAGCTTCAGAACACTTCTTAGCCTGTTTGTATGTCTTTGTAACAAAGTAGTGGTGCTATCCAAATCTTTGCGGAGGATTAAGATTAGATCAATCCCTAAGAGAGTAATGGGGATTGAGTTGGGATTTGAGATCATGAGACAAATTTGAAGAGGATTCAGAGATATTTTCAGGGATCGCAGGAGAAACAGGGTTAGATTCATTCTTGGGTGAGGAATCATTTTCAACAGAGTCTTTGGAAGAGAGTTGGGAGGTATTGATTTTGGAAAGTGGAAAATTGTCATTGAAATGGATCTTCAGGTTTTCTTCAGATGATGACAGAGGTGCTAAACAAGATGACTGGGTGAGGGTTTCAGATTTGACAAATTTCACATGTTTAGAAGAAATGATCAATTTTTCAGCCTCCTGGATGCCAAGACCTTTGCCATCCTTTAGCTACCAGAGGTGATAGAATAAATAATAAATATATTATTTAATAAATGCAGCAAAAATCTGTAAAATATTTGGATTAAGCTTATTGCAAGGTTAAGTGGTTTGCTTATGGTGTGTTGTTTTAAATCAATATGAATAAATTGATTATGAAATATTTTTATAGAGGGGAAAAAATTATATTGGGGATCTTTAACAGCTCTCTTCAGGGATTTAAGTATGAAAACATGTAGTCCTGGTTACTTTGGGCTCCTTAGTTTAAAGATTATTATACCCAAAGATAATATGTATATAAAATACATGGTGCAGTGGCAGCGCCTTGTAACCAAGCTGCCACAACAGAGAAAGGATAATAAAACTCACTGGTATATTATTAAATCCTTTGGTTATCTGTTTGAGATGTGCGCTGATGGGTTAAAACTGTATACTGGGGTTATAAGGTTGTTCATTAGTTTTAATTGATGAAAAAGAGGTTGAGGACGGATATTATTGATTAGACTTAGCCATAAATCACTTATTTATCTCTTATAAGTACTTGACTACCTTGGAACGATATCTGGATATAAATATAACTGGCTCTCTGCCCATCAATATCCTCAAAAGAGCTCTTTTATTATAGCTTTTGGAGTCCCAACATTGTCCTTCTGAGGGGCACAGGGGCTCAAAGGGACGGACACTGAGGCTAGCAGGGTAACCAGGTGTACCCTGTCACTTTGTCTTGGTGCTATAGCATGGTTAGCATCTAATTCCTCAGGTTATGGGAATTATTCTACTTTGTAAAAGATATTAGGACGTGTGAATAACACTAATATGTCCCATTTATGTATTATTTAATTAATTATCCTTAGTAAATGTTCCCAGTAATTTAATGATTATTTAAATAGACATTTCTACGGAAATCCTGATGTCAGGTGAGTTCTCATTATGTATTGCATAACTGGAGTAAAGTCATGATATTGATTTTACTCCTTATTTTCGAGTTCCAGTTGATTTACTAAAATAATTACTTAAAAATATAATTCATGGGAATTCATGTAATATTTTTACATCATTAGTTTTCTTAGTATTTCACGAAGATATTGATGTCCAGGAATCCTCATAAAAGTATAATAAAGTATTATAATATATTTTTAGAAGTTGTCATTGTCTTATTTTCAAAATTCTTGGTACTTTGAATTATATTTAATAAAAAATACCTACAAGGGTTATTTAAGTATTTTTATATAATATTATGTACTTTTAGACTATCTGCTATCCAAGGGAAAATTTATTACATATTTAGAATGTTCCCATGTGGGTTGTAGCATGTTTACGCGGTACCCGAGCCTCTCAGGCCGCCTGTCACTCTGTCAACCCATAGTCCCGCGGCTGCGTACTTGTCAGAGGCCCGGGGCTGCGTACACGACCTTGACGGAGTGACAGGGCTGTATCTCAGCCTCGCGCGGGTTCATTGGCTGCCGCGGCTGCGTGCGGGAATTGTGACAAAACACATTTCCGTCCGTAACTCCTAAAATATACACAACACCTACATTCTGACTGAATTTTAGGTGTGAAACCTATATGTGACAATACGGGTGAAATATTTAACTGACCAAAAGCTCAATAGTGGAGCCTTAGTATTTTGGTCTTTCTTTCCTTAATTATTTAAAATAATAAGGAGTTGGATTTCAAGGGTGGGGTCAGTGAGTGACCCTACTTAATTTTGGGTGGAGAATCCATTTCCGAAATAATATTGATGGTTTTCCAACTCCTTCTTAGGTTAATTATATTATTATTATTTTTATTTTATTTTTGTTACTTTTGCAGCTTGCTTTGCAATAGCAGCAAGCTGACATTCCCCCACTCCAAGATATGTTCATATCTGAAAAAAAATCTGGAGGATGTTGGGAGAGAAATTAACTTCATGTGTTTTTCAATTTCTTTTTCTGGCCCTGTAGTTTCTGAGATGTATTGGTCCATCAGGTATGTTATTCTCTGGTAACCATTCATCTTTGTCTGCAGATTCTCCTTTTTATCTTACTAAGTATAGTCTAACATCTTTTCCTTGTACTATCTCTTTCTTGTCTCTCAATATCCTGCTGACTTTCACTTTTTCTTTTGCAGGGTCAGGTTCTATTGGGATTATTGCTGGAGGGAGGTTGCTACCTTCTCTTGGTAGAAATTGTTTGACTAGGCTAAGGGGAAATAATGGGTGTTTCCTTGATAATTCTTCACTCAAGATTACTTCCACAGCATTTTTGCCATGCATTTTATTGATAACAAATGGTCCAACAAAGGCTGGTTTCATTTTTCTGTTACCTGCTAGATTGTTGAAATTGGTTGTAGATATCAAGATCTGATCTCCTATTTTAAAGTCAGGTTGTTTATGTGATTTTTCCCATCTTTGTTTATTGTATTCTACTGGTTCTTCTACACATTTTTAAGCATGATTATTTGGCAGATCTATCATCTTCTTAAATTCAAGAGATGTTGGATGAATAGTGGCTAAGTTATAGTTTAAGTTACTCCTAGGGAGTTTTGGAATCCATCCTCTTTCTAGTATGTAAGGAGCTTCTTTGGTAGTAGAATGTTTACTGCTGTTATAAGCCATTTCTAGGGCTGGGAGTAGGCTTACACAATCATTGCAATAAACATCTGATATTTTTTATTGTAGACCAAAGCTACAGAACCTTCTTAACATATCTTCTAGGGTCTGTATCATTCTCTCAGCTAATCCATCAGTTTGGGGATGGTATGCGGTAGAAAATGCTAGAGTAGTACCCAGTATATCGTGTAGATTCCTCCAAAACTCAGAGGTTAATTTGGGGTCTCTGTCACTGATTATAATCTTGGGTATACCCACATCAGCTATGATCCTGTTCCAGAATAGTAAAGCTACATTCATAGCACTATCTTCTTTGTGGTTAGGTAAGAATTTTGCCTTCTTAGAATATCTGTCAACTATAACTAGGACAGAGTTATATGAATGAGTACCTCCAGGGTGCAGGCCGGTGACAAAATCCATATTAATAATTTCCCATCTGGTTGTAGGTTCAGAGATTTTCTGTAAGAGTCCAAACCTTTTTCCAGTAGTTTTATTAGATTTTTGGCAGGTTTCACAGCTAGTAACATATTTAATAGTGATTTCTTTCCAGTCTATCCACCAAGCAGTTTGTTTTACTTTTTCCAAAGTTCTTTCTGTGGATAGATGCCCTGATGAACAGTTTTCATGGCATTCCTGGAGTATATGTTGTATATGTTCTTTGGTGCTTAGTACTAATACACTGGAATGTTGGTGTCTGTAGTAAAGGATACCATCCCAAAAGGTAAACCTTCCTGCTTTATAGAGTTTAAGTAATGAAGCAGGTAGAGTTTTTATCAGAGCTTCTTCTGGGGATTCAAATTCCATAATGGTAATAAGCAGCTTGATTTCAGGAGAGTAGTTGTCCCTTACTAGGTTGAAGAAAGCAGTATCTAATTCACATAAGTGGATCCCCATTATTGCAGCATTCAATGCAAAAAGATTGATGTTCAGGATAGGAAAAATATCTTGATCTTCAGGGTCATATTCTGGATTGTTAGATTCATTAGGCAAAGCATTCCTACTTAGACTATCAGCATTCTGATGTTTAGCTCCAGCTTTATGCACTAAAGTCATATGACTTCTATACTGTTGTATAGCAATTTGCCACCTGAGCATATGTCTGGTGGGAGTTTTCATGTTCATAAAAGTTCTTACAGAATTACAGTCTGTTATTACTTGAAAAGTGGTGCCTTCTAAGTAATAGTATTGCTTTTCTAAAGCCCATACTAGTGCCAAACATTCCAACTGACTGGCTCCATATCTCTTTTCTGTATCTTTGATCTGTCCATATATGAAGAGTACTGGTTTCTCTACTGGTCTTTCTTCTTCTATCCTTTCTTGATGTTGACCAGCTTCTAACCCTTCCATACAAACGTCAATGTAAAGTTTGAAGGGCTTGGAGTAATCTTGTTGGATGAGTAAAGGAGTAGAGTTCATAGCTATTTTTAGTTAATCATAGTTTTTCAGTCTCTCATGAGTCATTTCAAATTGATTGTTGTTGTTGCACACTTCATAAAGACTCTTAGTTAGCATTGCAAACTTTGGTATGTATTGTCTTTGATAACTGCAAAAACTAATGAAAGAAAGTAACTCTGTTTTGTTATGAGGCATATGTCTATTCATGACAGCAGCTATCTTATTTTGATCAGCAGCTAGAGTTAGACCAGAGACTATATGTCCTAAGGCTTTCAATTCTCCATAGCAAAAGTTGCATTTATTCATGGAAACCTTCAATCCTGCTCTGGAGATAGTCTGGAGTACTAATCTTACTTGGTTGATATGAGTATCCCAATCATCAGAGTATATGATAAAATCATCTATATATACCATCATCCATCCTTGTCTGATGTATGTACCTAGAACTGTATCCATTGTTCTCTGGAAGTGTGATTGAGCATTCTTTATACCAAAGGGCATACTAAGATATTCATATATTCCCAAATGACAGATTATTCTCATAAACTTCCTGCTTTCAGGGCTTATTGGTATCTGGTGGAAACCTTTAAGCATATCCATAGTAGTGATGTACTTGGCCTTGGACAAGTTATGCAGAGCATGATTAATCCGGGGTATAGGATAATAATCTGCTTGAGTATAATTATTGAGCATTCTGAAGTCTCCTACCATTTTTGACTTGTCATTATGCCAAGATATGATTACAGGTGTGGTCACATCTACCTGTTCATTATGCCCTAATTTCCTAAATACTGGTAAGTCTATTAGTTCTTTGATATGTTCCTCAAGAGCTTTTCTAGACTTAGGAATAGAAAGATAGGCTGGCCTTCTTAAGTTTGGAGGATAAGGAGGCTTAATAGTCAATGTCAATACCATATCATGTCCTTTAATATCACCAATGGGATGATTGTGAGTACAAAAAGCATTTTGGTTCTCAAAGCAGACTTTCAATATATCTTTCTTCTGTTCCTCAGAAAAATTCATATTCAGAGCTGCTTGAGAGAAATATTCTTGGTCAAAGTCTTCTAAATGATTTTGATAAGTAGAGGAGGGGAAGTTAGACTGAATGTTTCATATCTTAAACTTCTTGTCCCAATTACCACCTACGGTGAAGTATCTCCCTTTACGCTGGAACACATCTTTACCATATAGACATAAGGCATCATTACCCAGCATCAGGTAGTCACATAGTCTGTTGAGCAATACTAAAAATTCCACTTGTATCCTCAAAGATGCTTTAGTATGAGGTAGTATTATAGGAGCAGTCCATGCTCCAATAGCATTCATGGTAGAATTGCAAGAGCTGAAACTGGCTTTTGGGACAGGAAGAAGGTGTTCTTTCCAATTTGGATCCCATTTGTTTAAGAATTCAGAACAGACACATGAGAAAAAAGCTTGACTATCCAGTAATAACCTTATAGGTATTTTTTTATACAATCCTGTTGCATAATAAGTTTGACCTGTGGTATAACCTTTCCCACTCATAGGTTTAACTGTTAACGGTTTGAAATATGTAATATGTCTAGGAATTATGGTAGGATTCCATTGTTGGGGCAAGCTAGAATCTTCATGGATGTTATTGATTTCTACAGAAGAGCCTATATCTCCTTCCATAAAATTAACAGGGTTGGTCAGGACCAATTCACATTCAGAAAGAGATCCTTCAGTATCAGCTATATCTTCATAGTTCTGATTACTTTCAACCTCCTGCTCTCCTTCCAAGACTGCTATCTTTCTTTTTGTTAATGGGCAGTCTTGTCTAATATGCCCAGTCTTGTTACAATTCCAACAAGTTTCAGGCATCCTCTCTTCATCCCTATTCTCATTAGGTTTCTTATTATCAGAGGTATTCATCAGAGGAGGTTGTTCTCTGGTTTTTTTAATGTTGTAGCTCTCTTTGGGTCTAGAAGGGGCTTTCTTGTCTAACCCATTCATGTCTATTACTTCTTGTAGCACATTGATTAGAGTTGGCAGGTCAGCATCCATACTCATCCTACATCTTACACTATGGTTAATATTTCCAGGACATAGGTTGAGGAGTCTTTCATTTACTTCCTCTTTATCAGCATCTGGATAGAAGCAATCCAATTGTTTCTTCTGTTCCAAGCACCATTTGTGAGGTTTATCCTTGGAGGGGTCAAATGAGGAATTTTTGAAATTTTTCATCATTTTTCTTTTCCACATGCTAGAACCAAATTGTTCTTTAATCAGAAGTTTCAAAGAATTCCATGGTAAGGATCCTACTTCTTCTCTTTTACTGATAAACCATTCCAATGCTACTCCTTCAAATAGTCTGGGAAGCCTGACTACAGCTATAGCTTCTGGTAGGTCATAAGAGTTAATAGTGTATTCAATAAATTTAATAAAATTTCTTCTTCACTGGAGAACTTGGGCCATTCAGAAATAGGGGGTAACAGTTTGAGGGCTTGCTCCATCTCAGGGGTAGGACTAGGCCTAAAAGTGTCACTCCTATGCATTCCTAACAAGGGTGGTTCATAAGGAGTAGTGGTTTGTCTTGGAGGTTTTGGTTCCTCTGTGGTACTCCCCAAGGGGTTGGTCAGACAGACTTTCAAGTCTCTAAGATGATTTTTGATAAGATTAAGTTGCAGGTCCACTTTGTTATTTAGCACATCCAGTTTTTCACTAAGGGATAGAATAGAGCTGTTAGTAATGGTTACCAATTCTTCTTTTGAGGGTTGGAAAGACATAATAAAATCTTCTTGGATTCCTGATAACATATTCTCAATTGTTTGAGTCTGTCTGATCCTACCTAGATTAATTGTCTCCAATAACTGTTCTGTGTTTTCTTTGATTTCTTCCATTCCTACCATCTTTGTTTGGTTATTAATCAATTTGGCTGCCACTGAGGTTAATTTATCCATTTGGGTATAAACACCGTCCAAATTTTCACAAACAATTTTAAAATTATGACGCATATCATTAGAAAAGGAATTAATTACATCAGAGGTTTGTTTGGGCTTGGAATCAGAAGCTAATTGTTGTAAACCTTTTTCCATTTTTGAGCTAGGGATATTATCTGATCCCCGTCTTTCTTTCCCTTTGGTTTGGGATGGGAAGAGGATTTCTTCTTTCCTGATCCTTTGCCTTTCAGTTGGGCTAATTGATCCCAAGGATTCCACTTTTCTACGTAGGATTCTACCTCTTTCCTTGGAATCATTTTCTGAAGAGCTATCTGGGTGGCTTTTGCCTGGGAGATTATCTTTTTTATAGAAACCATGTTCTCCTTGGCTTGGGCTTCTTTTAATTCATCCCAATATTTCACGTGCTCTTTGACTAAGTCTTTGATCCTGGCTTCCTTGGCCAGATTCTGCTGGGGTGGCTGCAGGGAATCTTCTTTTAAAGGAGGGTGGCTTTATTCTACTACCTTCTCCGGCTCTAGGTTAAAAGAAGGCAGAAGTAGTTGGTTCTGGTCCTTGTCCATCAACATTTGATTCACGGGTTCCAGTCCCTTCATGGTTGTCCTTATTGGTTGTCTCACGGTTACTGGGAGCTGTTGGCAAACATCCATAGGAGGGAATTCTCCCTGAGGCTCTTGTGTTACGTCTATTCATTTTTAAATACTACGTTTATAAGTATTTTACAGAAAAAATCCGTAAAAATAAGTTTTATTCAAAACTCACTTAAGTTGATGTTCAATGGTACCAAGACTTTATTGGGATTAAATTGATACTTAGTAGGTAATCCTATGGGGTCTTGGTGTGCTCCAATGAGGTCTTCCCCTGCCCAATCAATATTTTCAGGGCGTCCAGAGATATCTGGGATTTCTTGATCCAATAAATCAACTTCAGTGGCGGTGGTTTCTGGTACAGGAGGGTTCACTGATAAAAAAGTTTATTTTATTGGTTAATAAAATATATCAATATTATTTTTTAAAAAATAATATGGTAATACAAGTTTTATACTTACTTTTTTATTTCAAAAAGTAATTTATATGGTATTTCTTCCAAGCTTTATGTTTCCTTAATGGGGCCTGAAATTTGATGCGCCTTTCAATATCTTCTTGTTCAATTAGTTTATCTAAGTCTTTACGTGCAGAAGACATATTAAGTTGCTCAGCTTGAGTTAAAGCTTTCCAACCAGTAGGTTTATAATTTTTAATATATTCTTCTTTCCTTATCTTTAAAATATTTAAATAATAGATTATAAATTCTGCATTGGTTTTTAAATCCACTGCAAAAGAATTTAATGATAAATCACAGTTATAAAGTCAGATAAATTTATCTTTGATTTATTTTTACGTGAAATGTCTGTTTCCAAGGTATTAAATATAATAAAATGGAATATTTCCTGGCCATAAACCCAATTGTCAGCCTCCTGGATGCCAGGACCCTTTCTATCCTTTAGATACCAGAGGTGATAGAATAAATAATAAATATATTATTTAATAAATGCAGCAAAAATCTGTAAAATATTTGGATTAAGCTTATTGCAAGTTTAAGTGGTTTGGTTATGGTTTATTGTTTTAAATCAATATGAATAAATTGATTATTAAATATTTTTATAGAGGGGCCACAATTTTATTGGGGATCTTTAACACCTCTCTTCAGGGATTTCAGTATGAAAACACATAGTCCTGGTTCCTTTGGGCTCTTTAGTTATTTTCTTATTTTCAAAATTCTTGGTACTTTGAATTATATTTAATGAAAAATACCTATAAGGGTTATTTAAGTATTTTTATATAATATTATGTACTTTTAGACTATCTACTATCCACGGGAACATTTATTACATATGTAGAATGTTCCTGTGTGGGTTGTAGCATGTTTAAGCGGTACCTGAGCCTCTCAGGCCACCTGTCACTCTTTCAAACCTTAGTCTCGCTGTCAGCCTCCTGGATTCCAAGACCCTTGCTATCCTTTAGCTAACAGAGGTGATAGATTAAATAATAAATATATTATTTAATAAATGCAGCAAAAATCCATAGAATACTTGGATTAAGCTTATTGCAAGGTTAAATGGTTTGGTTATTGTCTATTGTTTCAAATCAAAATTGATTATTAAATATTTATAGAGGGGCCACAATTATATTGGGGATCTTTAACACCTCCCTTCAGGGATTTCAGTATGAAAACACGTAGTCCTTGTTAATTTGGGTTCTTTAGTTTAAAGATTATTATACCCAAAGATAATATGTATATAAAATACACAGTGGAGTGGCAGGGCCTTGTAGCCAAGCTACCACGACAGAGCAAGGATAATAAGACTCACTGGTGTATTATTAAATTGTTTGGGTATCTGTTTGAGACGTGTACTGATGGGTTCAACCTGTATACTTGGGTTATAAGGTTGTTCAGCAGTTTTAATTGATAAAAAGAGGTTTGACCACGGATATTACTGATCAGACATTGCCATAAATCACTTACTTATCTCTTATAAGTACTTGATTACCTTGGCACGGCTTCTGGATATGAATATTACTGGGTCTCTGCCCATCAACATCCTCCAAAGGGCTGTTTATTTATAGCTTTTGGAGTCCCAATATGGTCCTTCTGAGGGTTGTACGTGCTCAAAGGGACGGACACTAAGGCTAGCAGGGTAACCAGAGGTAGCCTGTCATGTGTTTTTGGTGCTATAGCACGGGTAGCATCTAATTCCTTAGGGTATGGTAATTATTCTACCTTATAATAGACATTAGGACGTGTGAATAACACTAATCTGTCCTACTTATGTATTATTTAATTAATTATCCTTAGTAAATGTTCCCAGTAATTTATTAATCATATTAATAGACATTTCTACGGACATTTTGATGTCAAGTAAGTTCTCATTATGTATTATATAACTGGAGTAAAAGTCATAATATTGATTTTACTCTTTATTTTCGAGTTCAAGTTGATTTGTTAAGATAATTAATTAAAAATATAATTCATGAGAATTCATGAAATATTTTTACATCATTATCTTCCTTAGTATGTCACAAAGATATTGATGTATAGAAATTCTCATAAAAGAATATTAAAGTATTTTAATATATTTTTAGAAGTTGTCATTGTTTTATTTTCGACATTCTTGGTACTTTGCATTATATTAAGTAAAAATACGTGTAAGTATTATTTATGTATTTTTATATAATATTATGTATTTTTAGACAGTCTACTATCCACGTGAACCTTTATTACATATGTAGGAAGTTCCTGTGTATGTTGTAGCCTCTTTACGCGGTACCTGAGCCTCTCAGGCCGCCTGTCACTCTGTCAGCCCGTAGTCCCGCGGCTGCGTACTTGTCAGAGGCCCGGGGCTGCGTACACAACCTCAACGGGTTGACACGGCTGTATCTCAGCCACGCGCGGGTGCTTTGGCAGCTGCGGCTGCGTGCGGGAATTGTGACAAAACACATTTCCGTCCGTAACTCCTAAAATATACACAACACCTCAATTCTGACTGAATTTTAGGTGTGAAACCCATACGTGACAATGTGTGTGAAATATTTAATTGGCCAAAAAGCTCAATACTGGAGCCGTTGTGGTAGTCCAAACCTGTCCTATAGCCATCAGACTCACTTTTCTAGTGTAACAACAGCTCAAACCCTCAAATTAACCTCAGAAATGGATTCTACATTGAAAATAACCCATAGTCACTCAGCCAACATACCCCTCTATCTCTCATGGATTAGAAGATACAGCCCAAGAAACCTTCAACTGTGGCAAACTCATACCCACCCAGGTGTCACATCTCTGTGGAAGACATAAGGCATACTTAGTAAACCCTCAAGTAAATACCAGTGGCAGCTTATCCTCAAGACCAGGACCACACAACAACCAGTCCATCCAGAATACAGCATACAGATACAGGAGGCAGTGCAGCATGCCAGATCCAGTCACCTCATCCAGCATACAGTATACAGATCCAGGAGGCAGTGCAACCAGTCCAGATCCAGTCACCACAGCCAGAATACAGCAATACAGATACAGGAGGCAGTGCAGCATGTTAGATCTGGTCACCTGAACCAAACAAACATGCAGCAAATACACATACAAGAGGCTGTGCAGAAGTATACAGGAGCAATATATGCAGGAGAAAGTGGAACCAGCCTTAACCAGAACCAAACAAACCAACAGTATTGCACAGCAATACATGTAGGTAGAAGCAAGAATCACTGAATAAACTACCAGTACAGCACAGCAATATACCTTATCTGAACTACACAGCAATCTATGCAAGGCTGTGCATGCATGAAACCCCTGTACAAGCTTTTCCCAACCAGCAGAAATGCCTCATGTAACTGCACAAACTTTTCCCAACCAGCAGAAATGCCTCATGTAACTGTATCTCACTGTTCCTCACCAGAACAGGGAGAACCCTCAGGGGCAGCCTTGAGCACCCCTGGGGGCAGGATTTGTCTATTTAAGGAGGGCCTCTCTGCCCTATCCAAGTTGTATACCTACCACCCATCTCATCATCTATCCATCCACCCCATCAACCCATCCATCTGTGGTACCTACCCAGATACATATTAGTAGTGAACCAATTATAAAGAAACAGGAAATCAGAAACCAATTTATTAACCATATTTAACCAGTTAAACCACCCAACAGGTGCTTGAATAAGGGTTCTTCTGTGACCTAAATATTCAGCACCAGATTAAAGAAAACCCACCCATTAATTAATAAATAACCCTTACAAAGAAAGAGAGCAAAACAAAAAGAAACTACCAACCTTTCCTCTACCCAGCCCCCTGTGGGTAAACCCATCCTTGGGTCCTCTCCTGAACCATCCCTTTGATAAAACCCTTGAACTCTTTGATATTGGGATACTGGTTAAGATCACATATATCTGATCAATAATTAACCAATAATCCAATACATCTGGTCTATTCTTCAACAAACCCTACCAATAACAATTAATAACTAACCTAGGTCTGATCTGAGACCTATTTTAAGTCTCAAAGAAACCAGCCATTAATTTAAATAAATTATTGTGCAGACTTACTATAGTACTAGAAGGGCAGGCAATTCAAAACCACTCTTAGTATATACTATTACTCCAAAGGAGTAGAAGCAATACTAAATTCCCCTTCAAGGACTTCCAGCAAGCTATTTGCTACTTTATTTATATAATCCCACAGGAGTCTCTACACTGTAGTATTTTGGTTTTTCTTTTCTTAATTATTTAAAAATATAAGGAGTTGGATTTCAAGGGTGGGGTCAGTGAGTGACCCTACCTAATTTTGGATGGAGAATCCATTTCTTCAATAATATTGATGGTTTTCCTACTCCTTCTTAGGTTAATTGTATTATTATAATTATTATTATGTTATTTTTGTTACTTTTGCAGCTTGCTCTGCAATAGTAGCAAGCTGACACCCGCGGCTGCGTACTTTTCAGAGGCCCGGGGCTGTGTACACGACCTTGACAGAGTGACAGGGCTGTATCTCAGCCGTGCGCGGGTGCATTGGCTGCTGCGGCTGCGTGTGTGAATTGTGAAAAAACACATTTCCCTCCATAAATCCTAAAATATACACAACACCTCAATTCTGACTGAATTTTAGGTGTGAAACCTATATGTGACAATATGTGTGAAATATTTAATTGACCAAAAGCTCAATAGTGGAGCCATAGTATTTTGGTCTTTCTTTCCTTAATTATTTAAAAATATAAGCAGTTGGATTTCAAGGGTGGGGTCAGTGAGTGACCCTACCTAAGTTTGGGTGCGGAATCCATTTCTGTAATAATATTTATGGTTTTCCTACTTCTTCTTAGGTTAATTATATTATTATTATTTTTATGTTACTTTTGTTACTTTTGCAGCTTGCTTTGCAACAGTAGCAAGCTGACACAATTGGTCAGGTTTTAGGATTTGACAAGAGAGGAAAGTAGGGTTGTAACCCACAAGGGTACCCACAAGACCCCGGTCTTTGAACTTTTTCCCTTGGGAAATTTTGGTGTCAAGGTAAGCAACCTTAGAACCAATTGGATGAAAATAATTGCGGGGAAGCACCTTGTAAGTGAAGAGTTGGTAGGGAGAGAGGGAGGAGGGAGTTCTTGGAATTTGATTAAGCGCCAGGCAGGCAGCTTTCTCCATTTTGGCCCAAAAATTGATTGGAAGAAGTGAGCTGCAAAGAATGGCTCTGATGGATTCAGTAAGAGTATGATTAGCTTGTTCAACTTTCACATTGTGTTTGTGGTGATATGGTTCAGAGATGATGTGTTGGATGGAGTTGGAAATGAAGAAGTCTTTGAGTTCAGACAAGGCAAATTCTCCTCCACCACCAGTACAGATGGTAGCAGGAAAACAGCCTCTCTTCTGTTTTCCAAAGTTTAGGATAATTTTCATTTGTTGAAAGTGGTTCAACTTATTTTGTAAAGTAATGGCGGAAATGTAGCCCAAAAAGTTGTCCACAATTGTCATGAGATAGTTCATATCATTTCTAGCTGGTGGGGATATTGGACCAATTAAGTCAATGGGGAGTTGTTGAAAGGGTTTAGAAGAGGGAGTTGACATATTTTTGAAAGATGATTTAGTTAATTTGGAGAAGACACAGTCTTCGCATTGGAAGTCGGAAATAAGATTGCAATTAAGTTTTGGAAACAAATTTTTGAAATGGGTAGGGTTGACATGTTCAAATGATTTGTGAAGAAGCTTGATTTGGTCGTTTTTTGAGTCTTTCTTGGCCAGATAGCATATTTTTAGATTATGGCCTATAGTTGATGGTTGATTGAGAACAAACAGATTTCCTTGAATGAAACCAGAGAAGGCTAGCTGAGACAATTTGGTAAAAAGAGAGAACTAATTTTGCGTGGAGGATAGGAAGCACTCCTTTGAAGCAATGAGTTCAGCGGGACTGATCAAGTTGACCACTAACTTGGGAACAAAGAAACAGTTGGAAAGAATGAATTCCGAGTTTTTCCATGTTAATCAAACATCTCCTTTTCCTTTGATAGGTAATTGCGCTCCTTCTTTACCAGTGTTTATAGACTTGTCTATGGTCCTATAGGTGAGGGAAAGGAAGAAATCTGGAGAGTTGAACATATGGCAAGAAGCACCGGAGTCAATAATAATACAATTATTAGGTTTAACCTCCTCAATCCAAGCCATGAGAAAAGCGTGATAGTGAGCGACTTCTTTGTTTTTTGAATTTGAGTTAGATTGAGCTTGCCATTTAGCCTGTGCTTCTTTCCACCAAGTAGGAGCAAGATGTTCATGCTTGTGCCAGCATTTGTCTTCAGCATGATTGGGAGAGAGTGGGTTGTGGAAACTGTGAGTGCAGCAAAGTTCTCAAGGAATAGGTTTCTTGGGATTATTGGATGTAATTAACGCAGTACTGGAGATTTGAACATCTTTTCACTTGGCCCGGGTTTCATTATTGAGTTGCATAAGATGATTCAGAACTAAGTCAACCGTGACATTTTTGTCCAAATGCATGATCTGTTGTCTAAGAGAATGAAGCAAGGAAGGAAACTTGAATAGGAGATGATAAGCAAGGATGTCATCCGGTAAGTCAATTCCCACATCAACCATCTTTTTCATTAAAGTTTTGGATTTGGTGATGAAGGATTTGATAGAGTCTGGTTTGAATTGTTGATAGAGAAATTTGTTAAATACCCTGGCGCAATTAGCATTTTGAGATGAGGCAAATCTTTCCTTGATGGTTTGCCAGAGAAGTTTTGAAGAAGTTATGTTTGAGGAGTTGACTACATTATTGTGCATGATTGAATTGATTCTAGATAATAGAATAACTCTTGTTTCCATATCATCCGTAGGGCTTACAATTTTTGAATTTTTTTCCAGGGCTTCCTTCACGCCTTTGAGTTCTAGTAATATTATCATTTTGTCTTCCCAAATTGATTAATTCTCTTTGGAGAGTATTGGTACTTCTTTGAGGGCAGCCTTAAGAATGATTTGACAAAAACCATTGTTACTTGATCCCTCCATTTTTTTGGTTAGGTTTGTCAGATTTTTTCTTTGGCTTTTAACTTTGTTGGATTTCTGAGAAATTAAAGAGAAGAAAAGAACTTAAAGAGGGCTGAAAGAAAAAGAAAATAAGCTAAAATTAAAAACAATGATAAAAGGAAAAATCAACCAAAAATAAGAATGGAAAATAATAAGAAACAAACATCAAGACAAAAGATTCTAAGAGAGTTGATCTTGAATAGGATTGACGCAGGCTTGAGCAGATGTGGAGTTCTGGTTAGTTGGACGGGTTGGCAGTTGCAGATCTTAAGAGGAAGATAAGTCAACATGAGTTATAGGGAATGGAGATTGCAGGTGTTGAGATAACATGGTGAACAGTCTTACCAGACAGAATCTTATATTTTGAGGTTGATTGTGGTGAGTCAAGAAGGAAGAGTGGAGGAATTAAGGCATGGTTGAGAAGGAGAAGATATTGATGATAGAAAATGAAAGGACAAAAAGAAAATTAATAGGTTGAGAGAGATCAAGAAGAACTGGTAGAGGTTAGGCTAGTCTAGGATAAAGAGGAACCTCTCGTGTGAGCTTAGAATTGTTGAAATGAGAGTGAAAGCGCTGTGAGATATAGAGAGGAGCGCGCTCTAGCTTAGTGAAATAAATGAGACTGTGAAAAATAGGAAAAAGAAGAAAAAGACAAAAAAGAAAGACTCAAAAGAACAAAAGAATAAAAGAAAAGAGAAGAAACATAAGAACCTAGAGAAGGGATAGTGAATTTGAATAAACTATATCTTTAACATTCAACAGTATACCCCCTGTAAACAGAAATTTTGAGTTTTTAACCCCATACACAACCATTTAGATCTGGTTACAGGGGTATAAGACCCCTTGGGGGTCATGCCATAATTTATGGGACCCCCTGGACCACATTTGGGTTCCATCAACCAAAATTTGCAATCAACGCATACTTTGTGGGACTATTGTACCACAACTAGAAATCATAAAGCAAAACTGCAAACAAAATGATTGCCTTTGGCCAGCAAACATCCCATAAAGTACATTTTCAACCCACATGTTGGAAAATAGAAAAGTAAATCTTTACTTCCCATTTGTGAACTTGATCTTTCTCAACTCAAAATTGATCAAAATTTTTAGTTTTTCAAATGAAATTTGGATTGAATACTGAAGTACCATTGCATTTTTTTTTTTGAATTATGGGACCAGTGGCAAGCCCTCCTGTTTATGACTGTCTGCGTTGAAGGACTATATTGATGGGGCCATTAAAAAAGCTGCTCAGAAAAAGGATTTGGGTAATGAAACATTTGAAGCCCCAGTTGCATGCTCATCTATGGTTAAAATTGATGAATGAAATGCTTCACAAATGGAAATGACCTCTGGTGGTGATAAACATTTTATGTTACTCTTGCTTTTCCAGATTTTCTTTGATGGAAACTGATAGGCGGCTGAAACTTGTAACTATGTGAATATGTTACTATGATAAAATCATTTGATTGGTGCCAGATCCACTTGAGCCATCACCTGCAAGACCCTTTCCTACTAGGGAAGAGGCACAAAGTTATTTTAAAACAAGTGAAATGAATCATGGTTAGGCTTTGAAACTTCTCAACTCAAAGCTTTATAAAGATGTGGATTTAGGCTGTGATAGAAATGGTTCCTACTCTGGGCCATTGCTCACCAAATGGTAAATGCAAAATCACACAAGGAATTTTGGGTGCAAGTTTTTAATCTGTGCAAATTGACACAAAGGAAGACCCCTTGTGGCAAATCTCCTACAGAAATGATAAACATAACAATCAACCATCTCCACACCCCTCAGCGCATCCTCAACTCAGTAAGATCTCTGGGGTAGCCTTAGAGAATTTAAGAGAAGGCAGGAATGATGGGCTCAATACAATTAAACTCAAAGGAAAATTGAGCAAGATAGATGGCGGCAAACATGTTGATGATCAAACAATCTATAACAATAAGCAGAATGTAGCGCTAGCAGAACTCAAGGGAATAAGTGTTATGGAGTAACTCTATGAACAACTTGGCAATTCAGTTTGGGTTCATTGGTCAAATATCAGTGGAAAGGGACACTTGGAGGCCCTATTCTTGGCGCATCTTGATTCATTAAATCTTTGAAAAAAATTATATTTATTGCTATGTTGGATTGTACTTATAAAAAAAATAAGTAAAATATTCCCATATTAAATGTTGTAGGAATTAAAGCCAACAAAAAAACTTTCACAAAAGATCTTGATCCTGTAAAAAATAAACATTTTAGTTTTACATTTGGTCTGTAAAAGAACAACAGGAGCTGGAGTATGATCCTGAGAGACTTCCTAAAGTCCTTTTTACATACCGTGAAAAAGCTTTGATTTGTGCTATAGAACATAGTTTCCCTGAGTCAAAAAGACAGTTTTTTTGTGAAACTTTTCCAAAAACATAAAATAAAACTGTGAAGTTCACTTTAATAATGAAATTGAAGGATGGAAAAGCTTTATTTCTCTGTTGGAAAATTATGGGGCCTCTTAAACCAAGGAGGAGGCAGAGTTCAATGATTTGGAACTCACAGTAAGGGCCAAATCACTGCCTCTACTTTTAATCTTTCTATTTTTTGGTGCTTAATTTATGAGTTGCATAAAGTGTTTCTTCAAAGATCATGAGGATGTGCTTGAGTATATGGAAAATAAAGTCTTTTGTATCAAAGAGATGTTTTTAATGGCTTGGACTTGCAATAACCCTGACTTTGGAAATAAAACCATGTCTTGGATGGAAGGGCACCATGCTAATCTCAAACAATTCCTTGCAAATTCTTTGGGAAACATGTTGGATGTTTGGAAAAACCTAGATGAAACAGTTTCAAATTAAAATGAATAGGTTCAGGCATCCCTTTACAAATCTCAAATCAAGTTAGGAATAGTTCTTCCCACTGAACTGTTACTGTTGGGATACAAGTTGTCATTAGAGGCAATTAAAATTTATGTGGAACAATTTGAGAAATTAAAGTGGAACCATGATGGGGAAGTGTCCACAAATTCATACTCCAACACTATGGGTTTTTCCTGTTCCAAGATAGGTGACCTACTAAAATCAAGAGGATCTGTTTTTTGTGAGGATGTTAGTCCTCAGTGGAGTTTGCATTATGACCATTGAAATTCTATTTCTGTAATTTGGTTTTAGTTGGATTTTTGGATTGTTCAAATGACTTTGTGATTAATGCTCTTTGATGGATTATTCCTACTTTACTAATTTCTTATCCTTTTGAATTTTGGAAGGTTGATGTTGATGAATTTCTCAAAAATTCTCAGTTAGATGAGAAGCTCAATGCAATGATCTTGCAATATTCTGAACAAGACCACCACAAGCATTTGAAGTGCCTGATTCAGAAGACGGAAAATCATTGATCAAAGCCAAAAATTGAACCACAAGTCTTGCAATCAAGTAAAGGTCAGCCAAAATTGAGAAATACCTTAAGGAATCCTTCTTGATTCAAACATGTTTTAAAGGGAATTAAGAGGCAAAAGGAAATCAGAAGGGCACCAAATAAGAAAAGACAAAAGATTGTAAGTCTTTTATTTTGCAGAATGTTAATTTTTTTGGTTTAATGAACTGATGATGATAAGATGATAATTCTTAGTCAAACTCAGCAGGATCAGATTCTGAATTTCATATTTCAGAGGAACTGAATGAAATTGAATTAGCTTCACTTCATTTGGACTCAGAATCCTCTTCAGAGTAAGAACATAAGCTGGAAGTTTCCATCAGAAGCTCATCTTTGGTGAGTATCAATTTCTTTAATGAGATTAGAATTCTGGCTAATTAATTTTTGATTGTAGGAACAAAGAGTGAATTATCTCAATCAAATACCTGATAATTTACATAATATCTTGGGGGAGGTTTGGGATCTGGTTGGTTATTTGAATTGTGGATTTGGAGGAATTTATAAATCACTTGGGTATGATGATAATGGATGGTTTAATGTACAAAAGGAATTTTTTCAATCATTGAGGAAAGATAAGACGTGATACAAATCTTGAGACATTTCAAATAATAGCTGTTACTAATGGAAGGAAAATATGTTTCATTTCATAGGATTCATATTTTACTTCAAATCATATGAAAATGGGTTTAAAAGAAGCATGGGAACCAATATTCATTTAATTTTTTAATAATAACCATTGGGTTCAGCTTTTACTTAAGGAAGATGTGATTCCAATCCTCCTCATATTTTCCAAACCACATTCCATGATTTCTAACAAATCCTCTGTTTGGGTTGATTACTTCAAAGATACACTCAAGTTTTATTCAAATTTATGGACATCATTTTAATTTTATCATTTGGGTTTGGTCTAACATGCTGATCTTGTAATTCTATTAATATAAAGGGTTATCTCATTTTTAACATTTTTATGGTGAGTGTTTTGATTTAAAATAATTATTTGGAGTTTTTTAGATGGAAACTAATTGGTAAGTCAGTTCAAGTTGTGTTGGGCTGATCCCTTTGTAAGAAGTATTATCACTTCTTGTGATGGGATCAGCTTAACACAAGTTGAACTTCTTTTGTTTTTGGTGTTTGTACTTTAGGGCTAGTAAAGTTGAACTTGTATTTTTTTGTGTTTTTAATTTAGGGATATTCAATTTGAAATTGCATTTTTTGATTTTTTTAATTTTTAATTTTTTTTTTCAATTTTGTTCAAAAAATCAGTTTTTCTTTTTGTTTTTGGTTGTATTCCATTTTTTGTTTTTTTATTTATTTTTACTTTTATTTTTTTATTTTTTTATTTCTATTTTACTTTTTATTTTTTTTGTTTTATAACCAAAAAATGAACATTTTTTGATTTTCTGGTTGATTTCTGTTCTTTTTTTTTTTTATTTTCATTTAGTTTATTTTAGTTTTTTAGTTTTGTATTTTTTAATTTTTTTTTTGGACCAAAACACTAGTAGTTGTGTTTCATGGAACACAACTACATTCAATTTGTGTACAGCCCCACACAACGTGAATGTAGTTGTGTGTGGTGCCACACAAAACCAAACAGTTTTGTGGGGGCCACACAACAACATTCAAGTTGTTCAGAGGCTTGACTACTCAATTCTATTTTTGTAGCATGGCACACAAATCAGTTGATCTGTGTAAATGACTCAAATGAGTTCCAATTTATTTTTGGCCAGGAATACATTCCAACAAACTCAAAAAAAGGATTCTGTTAAACTCTTGAATTTACAATAAAAATTCCTCAAAATTAAATCAGAATTCATTTAAAATGCAAAAAATGGCAACAAAAAAGCATTTAATTTTTTGTTATTTTTGTTATTTTTTTATTTTAAATTTGATTTTTGAAGGTCTTAAAACACTTCAAAAAATCTTAAAAAATATTGAAAATTGGGTGTTATTTTTGATTAATTTTAAGTTGGATCCAATTTATATTTGACCAGGAATACAGTCCAAAAAACTCAAAAAAGGATTTTTTTAAACTCTTGAATTCACAATAAAAACTCCTCAAAATTAAATCAGAATTCATTTAAAATTTAAAAAATGGCACCAAGAAAGCATTGAATTTTTTTTATTTTTGTTTTTTTTTATTTTAAATTTGATTCTTGAAGGTCTTAAAACACTTCAAAAAATCTTCCAGATTTTTTTTAATCCAATCTAAAATACTTCACCACAAGATGCTATGGAAATTGCTAGCAAGTGCCATCAAGCAAATTCTTGTTGAAGCTCTTTCCAATCTCTATTGGAAAGTAGGTTCACACTTTAACATGTTTTTGGTCTACAGTCACTGTGCATTTGAGCTTGGCTATAGCTTGACCTGAAATTGGTCACAAATTTGGCACAAGTTCATTGATTTCCCTTTATAGCAAGTCAAATGCAGATTTCTGTGGTGCTTCCATGTCATAAATTTCAAAAACAAAAACCTTTGCAAATACCTGATTCTTCAAGAAAATGCTGGTGTGTGCCAAACATAGCAGGAATGTAAAATACTCACATATTTTTTCAAAGGTAAAGCTTGCTAGAAGAAAAATTCAATCAAAAATTAACAAAAAATAAAATTGAATCATATTAAATTAAAAAATAAATAAATAAAATTAAAGAAGTAAAAAAATATGATAATAAATAATATATTAATAACATAAAAAACATAACTGAATTCAAATTAAAGTCAAAAAATTTTGGATCAAATTAATAAAAGAAAAATAAATCAATTAACAATATTATTGTTTGAAGGAAAAAACTGAATAGAAAAAAAAATGTGATCAATATTTGAATGATAAAACTGAAAACTTACCCAAGCATTAAAATTTCCAAAAAAACACATTTGTGCAATGAAATGAATGAAACACATTATTTCAAAAATTTGTCATTTTACTTTATAAAAGGCTAATGTTAAATTTGCAACCCTGTGGTCACCAACAGGCGCAAAACCCTGTTTGCAACCCATCTGAGTTGCAAATGGTTATATTATATACTTCTGAATATATATATATATGTTTTTCAATTTTTTTGACTATTATTTATTTCTTTGATTTTAATAAAAAAACAAATTAAATATAAATTAACAAATTAAATTTAAAATATAAATATAAATAAATAATATAAATAAATAATATAAATAATATAATATAAATACGAAATATAAATAAAAAATATAAATAAAAAATATAAATAAAAAATATAAATAAAAAATATAAATAAAAAATATAAATAAACAAAATGAAATAAATAAGTGAGCAAAAAATCAATTAATTAATTAAGTTAAAAATATAAATGTAAAAAAGGTGATGATTAATTCACTGCTCAAATGAGCTTTGTACACTAATCATTTGAGCCATGTGGCAAGGTACGCGGCTACATCTGAGCGGTGCAGAGAACCACACAATTTTAGTGTGGTCGGGATGTACTCCACACGGCAGTGGAAGGCTGTGTGGGGGCCGCACGGCTACATTTTAGGCGTGTAGAGCCCCACATGGCTCAAATGTAGTTGCGCTGCCGTGTCAAACGGCCATCCCAACCACATTCCAGTTGTGTTTGGGCTCTACATGGCTTGAATGTAGTTGTGTAGCCGTGCCGTATGGCTATAAGTCTGGTGGGCCAAAAAAATAAAAATAAAAATAAAGGGTCTAAAATAAAATAAAATAAAATAAACTCAATAAAAACAGAAATAAAACAGAAATCCACTAAAAGTCAAACAATGTGGATTTTTTGTTTAAAAAAAATAGAAATAAAATAAAATTAGTAGAAGTGAATAAATTATAATAAAAACAGAGAGCAATGAAGACAACAAACCTGTTGTCTTCAAATTCAAGTAAAATACTTAAGTTCAACTTGACTAGCCCTAAAATAAAAGTGCCAAAAATGAAAGAAGTATTTGGACCAGCCCTAAGATAAAAGTGCCAACTAAATACCAGTCTTTTGACAATGCAAAAAATACAACAAGTCTTTAGACCAGCCCTGAAGTAAAAGTGCCAAAAAAAAACAATTCTTTTGACAAGCCCTACCAAAAAAAACAAGTTCAACTTTTGTGAAGCTGATCCCCTCACAAGCTGAAAACAAGCTAAGCTTGTGATGGGATCATCCCAAAACAAGTTGAACTTACCTACCATGAAAATCTCATTCAAAACACTCATCATAATGATTTTAAATCAAAACACTCAACATGAGGATGTTCAAAATTTGATAACCCTTTATATTAATAGGATTAAAAGATCAGCATGTTAGACAAAACCACTGGCTCCTTCATCAAGTCCTTTGAAAGCCCGCATTAATCTTGATCAGGATGATTCAAGATCATTGCATTGAGCTTCTAATGTAACTGAGAATTGTTGAGCAGTTCATCAACATCAACCTCTAAAAATACAAAAGGATCAAATATTAGTCAAGTAGGAATCATCATTTTAGTCAAGTAGTAATCATCATCCAAAAAGCATTAATCACAAAGTGATTTGAACAATCCAAATTAAACTGACTTACAGAACTAGAACTTCAAGGGTCATAATCCAACCTCCACTGAGGATGAACATCTTCAGGCACATTGAAGCCTCTTGACACTAGTAGGTCACCTATTTGGTGGGAACAGGGCAAACCCATAGTCATTGATTATGACTTGGTGCACCCTTCCCTATCATGGTTCAGCTTTAACCTTGCTAATTGATCCCTAAGAATTTTGATTTCTGGTAAAGACACCTCGTATCCCAATTTTAACAGTACAGTAGGAAGAACTGTTCCAATCTTTATTTGAGAAATGTAAGGGGAATCCTTAATTGATTTAATTTGATTTGAAGCTGTGCCCTCTATGTTTTGCCAAACATCCAACATTTTTTGTAACAAGTTTCCAAGTAATTTTTTCAGAGTAGCATGGGCCCCTTCAACCCAAGACATTTTTTTATTTCCAATATCAGGTTTTTTGCAAGTCCAAGCCATTACAAATGTATCTTTGATATGGAAGATGTTATAATCCATATACTTGAGTACATCCTCATGGTCTCCCAAAAACACTTTATACAAGTCATAATGTAAGAAACCCAAAACTAGGAAGATTAACAGTAGAGGCAGTGATTTGGCACTTAATACAAGTTACCCATGATTGAACTCTGCCTCCTGCTAGGTTTTTGAGGCCCCATCCTTAGCCCACAGAGACATAAAGCTTTTCCACCATTTAAACTCATTATTAAAGAGCACTTAAAAGTTTGCTTGTATTTTTTTAGACAAGTGAAATTGACAGCACTGTCTTGTTGACTCAGGGAATATTCCTTCTAGTGCACAGATTATAGCTTTTTCATGTTCCATCACAAAGACTTTGGGAAGTCTCTCAGGATCATAAGAAAACTTCTTTAGCGCATTTAAAAAACAACTGAAGATATCAAATGTTTCTCTTGTTATAAAAACAAGACATTTTGTGAAATTTCTCTGGTTGAAAGTAATTCCTACAACATGAAATAGGGGTATCTTGTACTTATTTGTATTTTAAGTAGAATCCATCATAGCTATGTGATGGAATTGCTTGAAAATATTTAATGAATAGGGGCATGCCAAGAATAGGCCCTCCAAGTGACCCTCTCCACCAAATTTTGCTTGATGAACCCAACCTGAATTACCAAGTTTTTCAAAGAGTACCTCCATAAAAATTTTCCCCTTTAGTTCTGCTAGCACTACCTTACGCTTATTTTTATAGATTGTTTCATCATCAAAATATTTTCCACCATCAACTTTGCTCAATTTTCTTTTGATTTGAAGTGTATTGAAACCATCTTTCAAGCCTTCTTTTACATTTTCTAAGGCTACCCCAGAGATTCTCCTCAGGTGAGGATGCACTGAGGGGTGTGGAGATGCTTTATGGTTATGTTGATAATTCTTGTAGGAGATTTGTCCCAAGGTATCTGCCTTCTGTGACTAGCACAGATAAAAACTTGCACCCAAACTTTCTTGTGTGAGTTTTTCTTAACCGTTTGGTGAGAAATTTACCAGAGTACAAACCATGTCTATTGCAGGCTAAATCCACATCTTTATCACGCTTTGAGCTGAAAACTGTTCAAGCTTAACCATGCTTCATTCCCCATGTTTGAAAATACTTTTTTGCCTCTTGGCTGGTTGGAAAAGCTCTCAAAGGAGGTGGGGAAAGTGGATCTGTCATAGTTACATAGTCATAGTTGAAGATTCATTGTTATATTGGTGGCATGCACTCCATTGGTTTCAATATAACTAAATACATCAAAGACCAGTCACATAAGATTTTACTCACCACCCAAGTTCATTTCAATTTGTGAAACATTTGTTCCTTAATTTTCACCCTTGAAGAGAATGCACTTTGGGCTCCCAAAGATTCATTACTGAAATCCTTCTTTTGTTCATTGCACTAATGTAGTCCTTGAACACGACCTTGTTGAAAGGAGGGCTTTCCACTGTTCCCTTAATGCAACAAAATGCAATGCCACTTCAGTATTCAATCCAACTTTCAATCAAACAACAACCAATTTTACTCACTTTCAATTTGATAAAGATCAAATTGGTGGGATTTTTTATTCCCAGTTTCCTATAGTGTCACTTTCATTTCACTTGAATTTCCCTTTATTTCACTTTAATTTCAATTTAGTGTCACTTTATGATTGCCAGATGAGGAAAAACAGTCCAACATAGTAAGCATTGATCCCAAATTTTGGTTGATGGAACCCAAATGTGGTCCAGGGGGTCCCAAAAAGTTTGGCACAACCCCCAGGGGGCTGCGTACCCCCAAACATGGCTCAAAACGGCCATTTACAGGGTTGAACAACCTCAATAGGCTGTGTACCCCCAGAAACAGCTCAATACCACCATGTACAGGCACCAGGGCCAACTTGGGGTCTCTGGCTGATCAGTGACATGAAGTCACTTTTGTGGCCACTTTTGTCCCCATTAAGTATCCAAAGGTTCACCATTAAATCACAATGATTGATTCAATTTTTCACAATGCTGTACAAAATAGTTCTTGTGGGTTTCACCTTTATGGAAAATGAAATTCTGGAAAATTCCACTTCTGCTGAAAATGAGAATAACTTTGATTTCAAATTTTTGAAAATTGAAAGTCACCCATATTTCCCAAATCATGACATTTCAATTCTGGAATTCCCACCAAGATAAAAAAAGAACTATTTCTGGAAAAAAAAATTGTGAAACATGTTGATTTTTTTACAGGGAAATTGATTTGTGAAGGCAGATTTTTGGTTGGAAAACTTGAAATGATTGTAATTTGTTTTCAGTTTTTGCCATTCTCACTTTTCACAGATTGAAAATTATAATTTCACAAAGCTCTATATCCTCTACAAACCATTGGCATTTTTTTCCCAGGCCAAAATTGCAGGCCACAAAGAGTCTATAAAAAATGTGAGTATTCAAACATGAAAAAATAAAACCCCTCCCTGTGACAAATGAAATTTTTGCTAAATTTATCCCAACAAAAAAATATATAAATAAATAGAGAAAAAAATAAAGCAGGTTATAGCAAATTCCCGAATAATTTTCTGTTCTGAGATGGGTATTACACTGCCTAGGGTTTCTATCAAAGTAAAATTTAAAATGCTTTTACAAAAGTTTCCCCAGGTTTCACCACAAGTTCACAAGGGAACCACTTCAAATAAAGTCACAGTTCAATTGTTTTTTTTGGTTAAACACCTGGGGCATAGGCCCCACTTTTCCTTTAGGTAAAAAATGGGCCATCACAAATGATGCAAGGTTTACCTCTTCAATCTATTCCTTAGATTTATTCAAGCCATCTCAGGGCTGGAAACATGGTTTTCCTACCTGTTGAAAAACCCTTAATTAAGTGCATGAACGTCATAGAATTCCATCCCTTGTCTTATTCTCTACTAACTCCAGGAGTTTGAATGTTCCAGGAGTGCTTTTCAATTCCCAGATCCCTCTCATATAATTTCACAAAGGAATCATTTCAGATCAATTCATAGGTCACTAAAACATTTTAAAATGTTTTATGGAGGGGTTTCAAAGGAAAGGCTTTTCTTTCATTCTTAAAAGATTTATTTCATGTAAAAAACATGGATATTTCTGCCAGAAAGTGAAGAATAAAAATAGATAACTCCCTAAATGTTTCACATGGAGGATTGACACAAAGCCAAGATGGCACCCACTACCAGTAATGGGAAGATGAATCATACTAGGATAAAACTAGACAACCAGGTAGAGACTTCCAGAAGGAAATGAAGGCAAGGCTCCAATGCAGTTTGGAGCACCAACTACCATTTGAACAAAATCTTCCACAACTGTCAAGGCATGTGGTGGTAAATTTTCCTTTCTAAGATAAATCCTATTCTTTCTCATTCTTCTATCCCAGATGGGGCTTTTGTGTTCAATTTACTTCACATCAATCAATTTTCTGCATGAAGGGTTCTAAAATTTTTAACCCACAGCAATAATCTATTTTAAATAGCCTTCTCCTTCCAGATTTTATGATATTCTTTCTCAATACTCACCTGAGGAGCTACCTTAGTTGCCTTTATTTTACATGCATTTTTTGATCCACATGTTTTTGTTTGTTGGCTTTCTGTGCTCAAATTTCTATCATCCTTCTGGGATTGTCTTTTTCCAAAAATTATCTTTATTCATCATCTCAGAAAAGAACTCTTCTATTTCTGTCACTACAATGACTCCAATATGAGCCTATGTTCAAGAGCTACATGCTTGGATTTTCAGTCAAAGCCGTAAAAGACCATTTGTACAACCCAAAATTCCCCCCTGAAACATATTCATGCCATTTACTGCCTGCATAAGTTTTTCATTTAAGCCTATATAACTACAAATCAGGTGTAGGAAGGAATGCCCATTGAGCATGGCGCGGCCACAGCCCAAAAAACAAACAACATCAACAACAAAAGCCCACACATTGCACAGTTTCCTTAATGGACTCGTTTGCGCGTGTGAACCAATGTCTCCAGCATGCAAAGGCCAACTACTGTTTACCAGAGAAACTCCCCAAAAATCTTTGTTTTTAAATATTTTAGACTTACAAAGCAACATTTATTTTATACAAGAAACTTGTTTCTTATAAAAAGAGTGAAGGTACTTTACAGAATCCTCATAGTGTGTATTTCATCCACATGAGAGGGTGGAAAGAGGAGGGACTACACTCTTATGTGGTTTTAGTTTCACCGTTGCCAGTGCAGTGATGTGCACTCCCATATAGTACGGCATGAATGAAAATTTGGGCTGACAGAACCCAAGTGTGGTCCAGGTGACTTGAGCCCCATCCCCAAGGTTAAATTACACAAAACCAGTAAGTGTAAACCACTTAAACCACACTTCACTCAATGTTTTGAAAACCACACTCAATATTGAACACACCTCACCAAATTTTGAACATTTCTCACTTGATTTGGAACACACCTCAAACTGCTACACCCTCACTCAAGTGGACTTCAACACTCCTCACCCTGCACACCCTCACCAGAGTGAATTTAAACAATTTTTACCCAATTTTTAACACTATTCACCCTTCCAACCCTGACAAAAGTGAATTTTAAGAATTTTTACCCAATTATCAACACTCCTCACCCTGCTAAAATATCATCAGAGTGGATTTCAACACTCCTTTGACCTAATTTCAAACAGATCTCACCCTGCTACAATCTCACTGAAGTGGAGTTCAAAACACCTCACCCTGATAAACTCTCCCCAAAAAGAATTTCAACACACCTTACCCAATTTTGAACACACCTTACCCTGGTAAACTCTTACCAAATTAGATTTCTGCATTCCCCAGAAATTTTGAAAACTCCTCACCGGCTAAAATATCACCAAAGTTGATTTCAACACACCTCACTCATTCTGAACATTAAACCTGAGCCTGCCATCCAAACAGGAGGATTTTGGTGCAACCTGGATCAAAGCATGGAATTTGCACAAAAATTTTAGTTTTTGGATGCATGAATCCAAACAGGAGGATTTTGGTGCAACCTGGATCAAAGCATGTAATTTTCATCAAAATGTTAGTGTTTGGATGCATGCATCCAAACAGGAGGATTTTGGTGCAACCGGGATCAAAGCATGGAATTTGCACAAAAATGTTAGTGTTTGGATGCATGCATCCAAACAAGAGGATTTCGGTGCAACCTGGATCAAAGCATGAAATTTGCACAAAAATGTTAGTGTTTTGATGCATGCACCCAAACAGGAGGATTTTGGTGCAACCTGGATCAAAGCCTGGAAGTTGCACAAAAATGTTAGTGTTTGGATGGATGCATCCAAACAGGAGGATTTTGGTGAAACTTGGATCAAAGCATGTAACTGCAAAAAACTTTTAGTGTTTGGATGCATGCATCCAAACAGGAGAATTTTTGTGCAACCTGGAACAAAGCATGGAAGTTGCACAATTTACTTGGGCCACACATGTTTATCCGTGTAGATCTCTTGAAACACTCAGACTCAGATGACTTGTTTGACCAAATATTTTTTGTACGGTGGAAATGACTGGGTGCGGCAAAAAAATCTACAATTTCCCAGTCAAGAATTTACAAGCATGGGCTTGACTCAATCAACCATTAATCAAACCATTAGAGGATGCAGAAAACCTGTGATTAGAGAAAAGAAGGCACCTTCCCTGAAAAGATTTCCTCAAAAGAAAGGTCTTTGCTTGAAAATACATACTGTCAAACCAAGGAAACCTAACTCAGTTGTGAGGAAAGTAGCCAAAGTGAAATTGGCAATGGTTAAATGAGTTGTTGCTTACATCTAAGGCAAAGGCCATAACTTGGAGGAACATTTGGTTGTCCTGATACTAACTTGGTCAATCAATTGATTATTATTCAACCCTCAATACTATCCTCATTTGATCTAGTCCCCAGGACAGTTCAAAGCTGAAATGCTGCCCTGACCTTCTTAGTCTGGCTTTTGATTTTAAACCTTCAGCTACTCTCCATCTAGTTCTATTTGGAGTGTATCAACTTATCATCTTTGTTGCCTTTCATACTGTCCTAAAATCTTGATTGCTTGCTTTTCTGATTGCTCTCTCAAAACTTGCTCTTGAGTTGATTTGGCCATCCCTCCTGTTGCAAACACCAACGTGTCTTATTCCTTGAGGACCTATCTGTCTTTTCAACTGTGGTTTCAAACAATCCTGCATTTTCATGTCCTTATAAGATCTTGGTTGCATTTGCTTAATTGCTCCCCTGCCAACTATTGGTCAATTACCATTCTTGCAATCTCACTGCCATCCTTCCACATGCGCTTAATTGCTCCCCTGCCAACCTTTGGTCAATTACCGTTCTTGCAATCTCATTTCTGTCCTTCTATAGACCTTGAAATCTTGGTTGCTCTTGCCAAATCAATCTGCTATGCTTTCTGTTCTATCATGGTATATTTAGCCATCCCTTCCAATCATCTTTGCACCAACAATCCAATTGCTTATCTTGTCTCACTGTTTCATTCGCTCCACTGATCTCTGAGCCATTGATTCAGCCATTCATCCTATTGCAACAGACAATTGGTCAAGCCATCAATTTTAGTTCTTGCATCATCTCGGTTGAACTCTCACACTCTCTTGGTAACCTAACTCACATTTGCCTCTACTTGCATCAACCACCTTGTTGAGTTGATTCTTTCAGAATCCTCAGGACCACCCTACTCGCAAAGGCCAGCCTACTTGCAAACAGTCAACTCGCACAGCGCCATCTGCATACTCAACCAGGGGGTGCATGCGCCCAAGGACAACTATTCAATACACCTGGTACCGCCCTGGATACATGTAAGAAAAAATGACCCTGAACTCTTCCTTATCCAAGGAAAAAATCCAAACAGTCAAATAAAACTCAGTCCAGACCCTGACCTGACCGTTTCCTAACAACAGGTCACCAAGCCTGAACTTATCTGCATCATCATGCCATCATCTCAGCCTCTTCGGACGCAGCCATCATGGCAATAGAAGCTTCACCCTTGAAGCAATCTCCTCATGCCAATCTTGTCAAAAAGCCATGGTTAACCAAACTCCACTCTTTTATAAGGAATAACTTGTCAAGAATACCCTTCTTGATTAGTCAAGCGACCAAGAAATTTGCGGGTCACCTGGGTTTGCATTGACCGCTTGTAAGAAACCTCACTGTGACTACGACAACGCGTATTTCATGATCTGAGCTCTTACCAAAGCTGATCCTGTACAAACCCCAAAAACTAGCCCGGTCAATCTTTCCTCATATCCACCGCAGGGTCATTGACCAAACTAGCCAGAACCCTGCTAACCATAAGCAAAGGATTAACTTCACCTTGCTTAGCTCAAATTAAGACCTTGCAACTATTTGCAACATCATCTACCATTCTGCACCCTATATCTGACTATAAAAGAGTGAGCAACTGACTCTAGAAAACATTCATCACAAACTCCCTCATAAAAACACCAAATCTTTGAGACCTGAAACTGACCAAGCTCTGCTCAATCAAACTATCACCAAGAGAACCGTTGATTGCTCATCTCAATACTCTTTAACACTCAACCTAGGGTTCAACTATAAACTCCTGTCAACAACCTTTGCTGTCTCCTTTTCTTTTCATCTTTTCATCTTTCTCCTTCTTTCTTTTCTTTTTATCTTTTCATTCTTGTTTCTTCAAACTTCCATTTGTTCTTTGATTGCTTCTAAGACCAGTTTCTTCTCTGAGGTTGGTACCACATTTTTGTTCTCATCATTGAACCATATTTTAACAAAATACATATCTCTTAGTTCCACTCCAAAACATAACATAACTTTCACTTTGCCATCATCATAAGTGCAAGACTGAAAATCCCCCTTTCCCCTCAAATCAATAAGATTTGTACATGCTCCATGCAGCATCTAGCGTAAGTAAAGATGCATTCCCAGAGCACTTGCTTCCCCCGCCCCCCTTAAACCTTCTCCTTCCTTTTACAAAGAAGACCTTGAATATCCCTCTAGCAATTTTCTTGCTCTTGTCTCCTCCACTTTATCAAATGAATACAAATTCTTATCTATGATCCCCCCTCCCTGCTCATCAATACTTTTTTGGTACGCCTGGGTGCAAAAATATCTGTTGCTGCCATCACAAATATTATCCAAGACGTCTTCAATCTCAAATCCTTTTAGCTCTGAAACACATGCATTCTGCCCCTTGGGCCAAAGACTGTTAGACCTCTCAATCATGGTGGCTGATTGCTGCATCAGCTTGCACCATAATTACTAGCTCAAACACTGAACCATCTCTTGATGAACAAAACCCTCTCAGACTCTTGGCTTCCATGGTTGTATATAGCCCTCCAGGAGCGTCTTGGCAAGTGATAGTTGTCAAACACTCTCAAGTTGATGAGAAGACCAGCGCTGAAGTACCTTCCTAGTTTGAATCAGCGCCTACTATCACCATCTCTTCCCACAATTTGGCCCTCTATCCTTCTTCTTTACTACAATTTTCTTTTTCTTTAATCCATCCCATTCCATTTTATTTCTTCTTGATTTCTTTGAACCCAACCGCTTGTACACACTCTGTGGCAGATTTTCTTCTGCTCTTAGGTTGGTGTTACAACAGCCATTCTCAATTTTGCCACTTGTATCTGATTTGTATCTCTAACGCAATGACTGCTCTTAGTTTAAACCAATAAAAACCTCACTGATTCTTCCAGTCCCATCCTTTCTACGCAAGGTTGCTTTTTCATCTCATCAAGTCTTGATTGTGCACCTACCTTCCCTGTCACTTCAATTCTATTGATCCTTTGCTAACTTACACAATCATCTATTTGTTGGATCATCTCTTGTTGTCTTATTAATTCATCTTCCCTGCTCCAAAACCTTCCTTTATATTATAGAATTCAACCCAGTCTGGCTGCTACTGTCAAAAGTCCTCAACCTCTTTTGGTCCTTTTTATTCCCTCTAGCTTTAGGCAAGGAGGTGTATTGGAATTATTGTCTGAATCATGGGTTGCCTCAAGCTAGAGTGCAATCTTACTGGTTTTAGCTTTATATTTCATCAATCAATTTCTGATCTTGATTTTTCATGTCTAGTGTTTTCTTTGTTCTATACTGTTTAGTTATAGATCTAGAAACATTTTTTTCCTGAATACTAGTGGCCTTCCTCCATGCTTGCTCTTGAGTTTTATTGTCTAGTGGCCTCTTTGTACTGTGCTAAGTAGTCACAGTCCTGGTGGGTTCTTTATCTCTAATTCTGATGCCTTATCATATCACTAACATGTTGAGTGTAGTCCAAGTGAGTGAATATCCAGTGAAACCTTTTCCTTGTTAAAAATTTCCTCTTGTGACTATCTTACTTGTGATTTAAGCATATTTTATCCATTTTAGTCTCTCATCTTGTCCACCACCGGTTTGCTCTTGTTGTAGATAGTCTACTTAAGCTTCCAGTTTTCAAGTGAATGACAACATCTGTTCTTCCTTACTTGGAACCAGAGTTCCCCCTTTGACTCTTAAGGTCCACTCATCTTGGCCTCATAAGACTTTCCCTCCTCGTCTCTAAGTTTCTCAACCGGAGCTCCAACTCAAAACTCAACACAAGAAGGACAAAATCAATTGAGCCATCAAGCAAAGTCCTTTGATGTAATTAACCAGTATGAGATGATTTTTATTTTGATTGTGAGTTTCTGTAATATTTGAATGCATGTTCTGTTTTAAACTAATAATAATTTACTAAAATAAAAATTTATTAATGACCAATCCTGATTTTTTATAATGGTGATGAATTAAATTGCATTTTTGGCTATTTCCCCTTATGTATGAAAAGTATACACTATTTATTTCTGTCATGTTATATTTTTGCTTGTGTCTGTAAATTTATAAGTCATATATTTATGAAAATGCATTAATATAATTCAAAATTAACGTACAAATATCAATGTGTAAATTTGAGATTTCATTATACCTTGTTCCATGTATCATATATTTCTTTAAAGAAAGTTATGTGATTTATATTCTGAAAAAGTTTGCAGCAATGTATGTGCTGCATTGTTAGCATGTTCCTGTTAATGTATAAATTTAAATTTAAATTTTGTGGCTTGCTAATTCAATTCTTTGGCATAGTATTCTGAAATATCCTCCCTCATATATTTTATCAGTTTAGAATTTACATCATTCATATTCTTTCTGATTAAAATTCCTAAGTGGTATAAAATTAGTATTTTTTAATATAACCCTTATGAAAATTTGGAGCTTTAGTGTTAGTTTCTATCCATATAAGTGTCATCAAGGATAAACTAAAAGTGATTTTGAGCTGATTCTTCAGTAATGCAACCAGATTTGAAACACAAGTGAAAGAATGGAAAAACACCAATAAAATTTGTAATATAGACTTTTTAGTTTTACAAAAAATTGATATGAAATAAACTGTAAAATAAATTTTGTTCTATGAATACTGAAATTAATCAGAATTAAGCTTCCATTGAATTGTGGAAGATATTTATCACTGAAATTGTAGCTGGGATATCAAAATATACAATGTTTAATTTGAAAAAAAAAATTCCATAGGGAATTTCAAGCAAATCCTGGTTGAATAAATGTGAACATCCAAGTAAATTTAGGTTTTTTTCATTGGGGAAATCCCAAGTGAAATTCATTTTCCGCCATGGTGAATACAATTTGAATCATATTTTATTTTTGATGCAAACTGAGGTGAACTAAAGAATATTCATTGGTGAAGAGAATTTTCCCATAAAGGGATTTATGGGACTGGATAGTGGCATGAAGTCACTGGCCAGCCAGAGACTCCAATTTGGCCCTGGTGAGGGTTACACAACCCCAATACGCCATGGTCATAAGGCCCCTGGGGGGGAAGGCATGTTTGAGACGACTCCTTGGGCGCATGAAGACACCTGTTTTGGAAGCGCTGATGGGCCCCCACGCATCAATTGGGCTGCATAGGGCCCTACATAAATCCCACACAACTGGGAGTTGTGAATTTAAAATCACCCATAAAAAATATAAATAAATAAATTAAAATGAAATGAAATAGATATATAAATATATAAATATATAAAAAATCAATAAAGTAAATCAAAAATAAAGATACAAACATATATATATAATTATATATATATGAAATAAATATATTTTACAAATTTTTATTTTTTCTGCCATTCAAAACCAAAAATGGATTGCATAGGGTGGTTTGCCACTCAAAATGGATTGCCAATGGCCATTCACATCCCACCTGATTTTCAAATTGCTTTTCTCAACTTAGTTGGGTTGTGAATGGCTTTTTGCCACCCAGAATGGGTTGCAAATTGCGCCTGGTGACCCCTTTTAGTAAGTGAACAGGGGTTGCAAGATTTCAAATTGAAATTGCCCTTTTTGAAAATTAAAGTGATGAAACCCTTGGTTATCAGGAAAATTTGAAATCCACCACTCAAATTTCATTAAATCAAATAAAAAACTAAAATAAATATTATTTTCTTGATGGTTTACCCAAATTTCTTTTACATAAAATTAGAATTCCCCATAATTCCAAATCTTTCATATTCCATGTATGCACTAGCATTAATTGGAATACTCAACATTTGATTAAAAATGATTTTCTCAAGTTCCTTTTCAAGTTAGAAACAAATTTTTTTCAAAATAAAAACCAATTCAAAACAAGTTTTAGGTGCTACACCTGCTGAAAGTTGCAGACTTCTTTCATGATGAATTTGTGAAATTTTGGAATTTTTTTAAAATATAAATGAGCCATCAATGTTTGAATAATGCCACTGGTGAAGAGGATCCTTAATTTTTGCATGGTTCCTGATAAAAAAAGGGAAAATTGGCAATTTTAAATTAAGGCTGCTATATAGAAGGAAGAGCACAACCAAACCATCATCCAATCTTTTCAATGAACAGCCCTTTCTAGGGAAACCAATCCTTAAGTTTGAATACTTGTTAATTACCTTCAAAAATTTGTTAAAAAGGCTTTTTATTGGAAAAATAATCAAGAAATTAAAAAAATGCTTGATTAAGAAATTTTTTAAGCTTGGTTAATAATCCATTCAAGCTGGGAATAAACTTCCAAAGCCCATCAAAATATAATTAAAATAGTTAATATAGTTCTGGTGAGCAACCTATTCTAAGGATCAAAGAAATCAGTTACTAATTTGAAAAATGTTTTGGGAAGGATTTTCATAGTTCTAAATGCAAGTTAATTAGAAACCAGAATAGTTTACCTATATTTCTTGAAAAAATAGGATTTTTTCTAAATTTACATTTGGTTTACTTCCAGAATGCTATTTCAAAAATAACACATTATCCCTTTGGAGTCTTCAAACCATAATGGGATTAGATAAGGGCTAGGTTTGAGGTTCATAAATGATGGAATTTGAAGATGCAAGAGGTTTGAACATCAACTGCAGAGTTTATTAGAAATTCTTTTATATTAACTGGAATATTTTAATTATTTTTTCAAGAAATAAAAAATTTCCTGGAAAAATTTGGTCAATTTCTTAAACCAAAAAGAAGTTGTTGTAATGCAGTCAGCAATTAGTGTTCTTTTGAGAATTGAAATATTGGACGGAATTATATTCTTTCCAGGAATGCAAAATTTGTTTTCAAAAAATGGCCACACATTTTGGATCAGGAAAACTAAAAAACTTTAGGCAAAGGTTTTGAGCGTTCCAATCTCCAAATATTTCAATAAAAAACAGGATTGTTAGTTTAAGGTTACTCCATAAACTGTATTCAAAGAGGGATCAGGTGCAATGATTGTGAATAAGAGCCACTGAAACCATTTATTATTTTGAGGTTATCTTTGGGAGGAATCATTTGTGATAACCACTTCCTCAACACATTTAAAAAATATAATTGAGAATTTTGAAGTTTTGGGTATCATAAAAATGTAATTAAGAATTGAATTCCATAAAAAAATCCTAAAATAACTAATAAGTATTTCCAATGCAGCATTAAAAACTTAAAATGTTCCCCAGGATATTTAGTTCTGATAACCTGTCTTCAATTTACATATAATTATTCAAGAAATATCTGTTTTAAATCACAGTAGGGGATGTTATTATGATACAAATATCAATGCAGAAATCTGTAAAAGCCCCATTATGATGTCATGAGGCTGTCCCTACAAGCATAAAATCAATAAAAGTCTCACAATAACCCTTACAAAGTTACTTGGCCTCTTTTCAAGCCCAGCTCACCTATTTTTAGATGGTTCAAGACCTTCAGCATGAGAAAAAAAGTTCAACATAAAGGCCCTTTTCCAACCATTGCATGAGAATTCATTCATTGATATGTATATTATATCATAATGGATTTATTTTTTCTGTATCAAAAAACTTATGAGAAGATAATTTTTTAATCTTTTTCAAAATTTGATCATCATTACTTTTGGTTAGTTTTCAATCTCATACTTTAAGTGCAAATTTTGAGCTAATCTTCCAGCTTTTATCCAGTTACCAACTTTCAGAGCCCTGTGTCATTGAATTTCTGCCAATCACTTCTCAATTATTATAAATCTTGATTTCAAAATTTATCAAAATAATAATTAAAATAAGGTTTAACAACATACCCCAAGGAAATTATCATACTCTTCTTGAAAGGAACCCTTGTATGACCATCAGCAAAAAAACAATATCTCATTGTTGTAATAAGAACAAAATTGTGTTTTTTTGAGGTATTGGAAAAACCAAAAAGGATCTCTCCACTTTGAAAATTTACTTTTCTAGGTATTTGAATAAATCTAACTTCTGGGTAAACTATGTCCTTTGGCATTTACCAATTTTTTTGCTCTCAAAACAATTTAATTTTTCCATAAACTTGTGTAGCTTGAATGATTTAGGTCCTTGGTATCTACTGCTCTTAAATGAAAAAAAATTCATGGGTTTGTATATCATCCATATACTTGACTGAAGTTCAACTAAAAAGCACAAAGTTTCTCCCTTAGATTGTTTCCTAATCTATGACAGTTCATACCATGTGCAACTTTTGAGTAAGAATTACCAAACCAAATTTTTTACAGCTTTCTCATTGAAATATATGCTTCAACCTTTCCCATCAATTTGAATTATTGAATTTGAAATTTCAAGATACCCCTCCTAAATTTTCAATTTTTTTTTTTAGAATTCTTCTGTTGTTTTTTTCCCACTTCTGCATAATTCAAGTTTCCCATATGAATTAGGTTTTTTGGTTGTTTTGAATCATGAAACAATATTTTATACAAAAGTAACCTCTAAGGCAGTCATTTATAATTTAACATCAAAAAAATGGGTCAAAGAATGACGCTCAATTCAGGAGAAGTCAGTTGAAAATTGATTAAAAGTAAATATTTTTTAACTTCATGATGAATTTGAGATATAGATAAGGTGATGTTGTAGAAATGTGAAAAAAAATTGTGCTCTGGAAATTCAGCCCAGGTTGCTCATGTGCATCACAGTTATACTACCTACTATGCTAAGGAAAATTGCTTCCAAGTGTTCAAGATATGCTTGCAGAGGTTGATGGTAAAATCAATTTTAAGGATGGAGAAATGAATGATTAAACCAAAACAAGCATTAAGGGATTGGGGTCCTGAATAACACTTAAGTGCTTGTATCATATCTCAAAATATTCAGTTTGTTTTTGTTTTTGAAGTTTATCAATTAGAATAAATTATCCATTCTATCTTTCAAGATGATTTTGAGGTATTTTCAATCAGAATATATTCATTATCATACCAAAGCTTCTAAGTCCCATTTTAGGTGCCTTTTATTTCTTTGGTACTTTCATTAAGTCTCTATCATGTTGGGAAGTGAAGTTTGCATATTGTTTTTCATCATGATTTAAATTTTCATTCAAATTGATGAGAATATTAAAATTACTAAATAGAAATAGATTTTTTTTCACGCAAAATTTCTATATATTTCAAAGAATACTTCATTGTAGCTTTGAATCCCTCTCAAAAAATTAATATATCTGAGATTTTGACAATCATTCATCTCAAATTGGTTATTTGACTTTTTTAAAATCATTTTGAAATTATCATCCAAAATTCTGTGTCCAAATGTGACAATTTTGTTCCTTTTTGAAAAAAATAATTGAGAAAAAAACCTAATTTGGAATCAGAAACTTGATCAAGATCACTGAGAGGCTTGAAATGGCATGAAAAATATAATAATTTATGAAGAAATGTGCAAATTTAGCCATGAAAAAAAAATTATTTGATTAAAATTTTGAGCTTTCAATAAACCAAATAAATTTTTATTTGAAATAGATCTGAGAATGGTGGTCAGTTAAGAGCTTGATCAAACTTCAGACAATATTGAGATAAATTTTTCTTTAGAAAGAAATTCATGTATCCTGTCAGGAAGACATCTGAAATTATTGTTGTTTAATTGTGGAGGCTCTTCAACCATTTCACAAAAATCCTTGGAGATCTTCAGGTAATTATTCCACTCCATTTAATTGGGGCTTTTTTGGGGGTATTTTAAAGTTTTCAAATCATGTGACATGACTTCTGAAAATTCTATGTGGTTCATGAAATCAAAATAATTATATAGCAGGAGAAATTTGAATTCAATGCTACATCTTTCCTTCATCCATATCTGAATTATCTTTTTAATAGAGGTTTTAGATATCTTTCTTATTTCTTGATACAGAAATTGATTATTCAATTTTGGTTGAATATTTGATCTTATTTTTTTCCCCACAGACTCAAAAATTCCCAATGCAGAATTATGTAATTTATCAGCCATACTTTCTTCTAGCCCACCAAAATATCTGACCAATGATTCTTCCTTGAAACTTCCATAAACCTAGAAAACCAGCTCTTTGAGGCGATAATGATTGATATAATCCATATGCCAATTACTGACTGAAACGTTCCGCATCAATCTAGAATTTGGATTGCATGAATACTTTGATCCTTTCCTGCCCAAGGTGATTGCATTTTTGTGAAAATGAGGAAGATTGATTTTGTGAATGTAATCTGAGATCCAAGTATATGCCCTGAGAATATCTCTTTCCATTTTCATACCAGCATCCTCATTGTGCTTCCAAAATAAACGCCATATGCTTATTATTCAATTCAAGCGCCGTCTGATCAAGCCTTTTAGAATTAATTTGTAAGTGAATGGAAGCAAAATATTGAGAAAAGTTTGCATTTGCTCAAGTTTCTCATGAATGACAAAAAATGCTGGAATAGAGCGCAGTAAATCAACTTCCAGAATATGGGAAAAAATAGATGCTTTTTTGCAAAATTGAAAACAGCACCTTTATCAATCCAATTATTTTCAGCTTGATTTTTTTTATGATCTCCATTATTTCTTTTGTTTCATCGTGTCTCACGTTTTTTAATTCATTAGTTAATGCGCCATGTGCAACAGATGATGATTTTGGTTTGAAGACCTTAAAGATGCTGCTCTGTTCCCTTGGCTCATGTCCTGGTGGTGGTGAAGGAACTTTTGATTTTGGGGGCACTGCAGACGAGGTTAGGCCTTTTTTCTCGCAGCTGTGGAGCCCATGCGCTTCTTGCAAGTTGTTAAACGATGGTCCCTCGGCACTACATAAGGTATCCTGCCTTGGGTGCCAACTGACAGGCGAGTTGAACGGCGTGAATGCATTGGGCCGGATGTTGGAGGGATGTGAAGTCTTGCGGGTTATCCTTTGAGAACAATCTTCCATATCCCGAACTTTTTTACCAAATTCATTCCTGCGCTTCTTGCTGCTCGATGGGGTCTCAAGTTGATTCGGATGTTGAGAAATCCATGGAAAGGTAGCCAGACTACTTGATCGCCCGAAGGCTCCCAGGGAAAGGTTCAAGGTATTGCCATCTGACTCAGGCTTAGATTTGTATCTTCCAAAGGCTTGTCTTTCTGAATTGAGCGGGAACAGCTCCAGGGTCTGAGGCAGAGCTTTGGGTGATGAATTAGCTGCAAAAAGTTCGACCGGACCGCTACTAATTAACAAGCCAAGTTGGCCTGATGGTGGCAAGGAGGATCCAATTTCTAACTTTTCATCATCCTTACGACCTGCAAGCCAGCAACCTGCCTTCAAAGTAAGGAAAGCTAAGAAGAAAAGGATATTTTACTGTGAAGATTCACCTGACATTGCCTCGGCACGCCCCTTGCACGCCAAGAGGAAGCACTCGGGATCCTTCCAACGTTTTCACTGGAAGCGACCAGAGGTCGAGTATACAACCTCAACTTACCGGTGTCAATCCTGACATACGAGACTAACTTGTTAGAATTCTACCGTCGCGGCTATGACCTCTACAACAAGTAAGGAAATTGGTAAGTCCGAGCGCGTGTACCTGTGACGCGCAGGACGTTACGTCATGAGTGTCTGAGCGTGGCGACGTCACTAGCCAAGTGACGCGAAGTCCTACACGCTCTAATTGCTGCCCCGCCAATATAAGTGAGAGTTATCCTCCAAAGTATTAGATCCCCCATCACTTCCATTCATCTATGTGGGGGATCTAATATCGTAAGCGCATTTCATTTCATTTAGTCTCAATGTTATTATCTCCGTACCATTATCTCATCACGGCGTCGTTTCTTTTATAACAGTCAGGAGCATTTTATTCGGGAGTGATCAAATCCGCCTTAGCCAGCAGCTAAGACGTATCATCCTCAACTGTTGTCATTAGGTGTTAGTCGTACAGCCAACTGAGTCTATCCTATGATGCAACTAACATCACTTCCATTCAGATATATGGGGGATCTAATATCTCAGGACCATTTTATTCGGGAGTGATCAAATACGCCTTAGCCAGCAGCTAAGACGTATCGTCCTCAACTGTTGTCATTAGGTGAGCATTTTATTCGGGAGTGATCAAATATGCCTTAGCCAGCAGCTAAGGCGTATCATCCTCAACTGTTGTCATTAGACCCTCAAACATTTACATAACTTACTAAATTGATCCCGGCCAGATTGAGTAGGCAAGCAACCACGGGCCCAACAAAGGGCGTGGTGCCTGACCAATCGTTACTGAACCACGATACCGGGGTATGAAGGCTGGTTCCTGAACATAACGGCTGGCCAACCCTGACGCTAAGTGGTAAGTCGGCCAGCATTGCAATCTATGAGATAGCCTGATCCCTGGCCGGTGGACGACTGCCGGTCTGCACACGTCCCAATGGATGACTGACTAAGAAGTCCACTTCCATCTTACCCGCACCTCACAGGCCACGGAGGTGATGTTATATAAAGGCGGAGGTTGTCAAGTGCTGTTGTTTATTTTGGTTATTCTATTTTTTTGGTCATCATTGATTTCATAATAAAACCAATTGTTTTCTTAAGTTTTACCCTTGTCTCATACCATCATTTCAAGACAATCATAATATTGTTCTTTTGCACGGGTAAAACACCCAAGATACAATAATCACCTTACCCGCTCCTTAAAAGACAACTGAGACAAGGATAAGTTCTTTCAGATTAAAAGTCAAAATCTGCGCACCTTCTTTACCTACTCAAAGTTCCCACACACTGCACAATGACCTGAAATCCGTCAAAGGAAGAACTCACCTGCATTCCCCTCCTCAACGGAGCCAGCAACCATCCTACGTGGAGAAAAAAGATAACCATTTATTTACATCATAAGAAACTTATGGACATCATGCTGACTGATCCTGGCCCCACTCCTTCCATTAAGCTGAAAGAACAGCTGAACAAGGCTGCATGGATCATTGTCCAGAAAATGAGCGAACAGGTCTATAATACGATTGTTACCAACAAGAACAGTTGCAACTCTAAGGACATGTGGAAACGTCTAGACAATGCATTTTCCAAAGCAACTCCATACGCCACAAGCAGGATCCTGGCAAAGTGGGCCACCCTTGGATATTCAGGAGACCTCAGGACGTATCTGGATCAGGTAGACAGCTGCTTAAAGCAGTTCAACACCATTGATTTCAAACAAACCAAGCAAGCAATATGCGGGACAATCATGACGCAGATTGCAGAAAGAAGGCCCGGTCTAATTGAGCCTCTGCTACTTGACGGTAATGCCAGCACCTTGTCTGAGTTTCTCATGGATAGATTGTGCCCATTATGCGACAACAGTCCGTTTCACAAAAAACCTCATGAGGAGAAGACTGCTAATCTCTTTGTCTCTCAAGGAAAGACCAGGAAACGCCCACCAGCCGGCTGCAAGAATGGAACGCATAACCTGCTGGCGGCACACTCGGAGGATCAGTGCTGGGCCCTTCACCCTGGTCTAAGACCAATCAGGGCCTTATCCGGGGGTAGGAATCACGTTGCAAGAAGAGCTACTTCCCACACCGACACACCTATGAGAGAAGACAACAGCAAGGGAGACAGCGTCTTCAGAGCATTTTTTGAAATGACCCTCATGGCGCTTGGCACGGCAACCGAGAAGCTAATCCTTGATTCTGGGGCAAGCCATCACATGTTCAACAGACTTGATGTGCTTATCAACCCTTCCCCATGCTGCATCCCTATTGAAACAGGGAACAGCAACGCGTCAACGGACGCAACGTTCATTGGGGGCGCGAATTAAGCAACGGTCGCAGCAATGTGGTGAAGATTGGTAATGTCCTATTTGTCCCAGAGCTTTTGCAGAACCTTTTATCATTGGTCAGGATTATCCTCAATGGAGGAACCATTATCAGCTCATCCTCCCCAATGGTACTCAAGTTCAAAAATGTTGCCTCCCCATTTTCGATTGAGAATGGTGTGTTTTGCTTCCACAGATCGGTCAGCTTTGCAAACCAACCCGCAAACCCCTTGGCTTACTCAGCCCATGCAAGCCACAAAAAATCCAATAAATGGCACAACCATCTAGGCCACGCGAGCATAAGTCGTATATCAACCAACCTTCCTACAAACATAGTGCTGATCCATTCCTGCCTGACGTGTATGAAAGGAAAAATCCACAAGATTCAATTCAAGGGATGTTTCAGCAAAGCTATGGCGCCATTAGACATGATCCACCTTGATGTGGTGGGCCCAATAACCCCATCCACAAAAAGAAGGGCGCAGTACTTTTTGACCATAGTAGATCAGTTCAGCGGGTACATACATGTCACGCTTTTGAAGAGAAAAAGCGACACAATGCTTTCCATCAAAACCTTTAAGCTTTGGGCTGAAACACAAACCAAACGATGAGTCAAAAAGATTGTAAGTGATGGCGGGGGTGAGTTCCTTTGCAACGATACAGACCCACAAGGGCGGAGGAGACCAGGCAGGAAAGCAAGGAAAAAAAAAAAAAAAAAAAAAAGGAAATGATGCATATGCATATGGGATGAATCGCGAGTTGTACTTAAATAGCTACCAATGTTCCTCGCTCCGTTTGTCTTCTCCTTTCTTTTTCCTCATCTGTCTCTGGTTTCCAATCTATCTCACCCTCAGGTGAATCCCGCGCCCTTTTCCTCGTCCTCGTCCTCCTCCTCCTCATCCCTCGTGCGGTACTCTGAAAGAGTCTAACCCTCGGTGGTATTCTCAAGGTGAATCCCGCGCCCTTTTCCTCGTCCGCGTCCTCCTCCTCCTCATCCCTCGTCCGGTACTCTGAAAGAGTCTAACCCTCAGTGGTATTCTCAAGTATATTCACAGGTTATGAGCCCAGCGAAACTCAACTGCGTCTCGCTTCTTTGAATCCCCAATATCATCCACCACAATCACAAAACCTGGAGTCATCTTGAGCAACCCCCTATCCATCTCCCTCTCCATCCATCACTCCCGTCTCAGATCACGACGAATCAGAGGAAGGCTCCGCATACTACTCCTCCAACCTATCAACCGCCACCAAAACTATCTTTTGACAGCTTACCGCGATTCCTGACAATCCCGGTCTCACCATGGCCGACGATCTACTGCGAACTAATATTCCCAAACTCATGGGACCCAACTTTCCAAGCTGGAGGAACGCAATTATCACGCAACTGGGTTTCAAAGACCTGGATGAACTAATCAAAAAGGACCCCCCTGCTGAACCCTCTCCGCAGGATTGACTCAAACTAAAGCAAGCCACCACCTTCATACAGATGCACCTCGATCACCAGAACTACACTATGTTTGTCAATGATCCGTACGAATACCTACCAAAAAACTTCTGGGACACTATCTGCTTGCACTACGCCACCAAATCCATGGAAAACATTTCCAACACAATCGGGAAAATGCACAATATCCACTTCTCATCCGGTAATCTCTCCTCAGCCATAAGCAAGTTTCAAGAACTATTCCGACTACTCCAAGAGGTTTCCTCAGGAAAATTTGACAGCCACACCCTGGAGGCCATGTGGGCTTATCACATTCTCGAGCGATTACCAGAAAGCTTCCACGTGTTCAAATCCCTGCGATACTCTAGATTCAAAGACACAGACAAGATCAAACTACACAGTCTCTTGACGGATTTGGAAACGGAACTCAGATGGCAAGACAAATCCAATACCTCAAACTTGGCCCTACTTTTACGAGCTCCCACGCAACCAGGATTGGGGCAAAAAAGCTGACAAACCTCGGAAACCCAAAAGACGGCAGTTCTGTTCCAACGGGAAGCACAACCCCCTCACTGGGCACTCAGAAGCAGACTGTCACCAACTCCATCCGGAACGCGCAATTGCCTACTACCAAGGGCTCATGGATAGGCGGGGTCAAGGGAAGTCAGAAACGCACCACGCCCGCAGCCTCTCATCCGTATTACTCCCCAAAGCCGTGATTCTCAATAGTGGAGCGTCCGGACATTACTTAAAGGATTGGGACCTTTTTTCCTCCTACTCAGAATGTTCTGGCGTTGTCTATGCCGCCAACCCAGTCAAATAAATCAGACTTTCTTCATTTCTGTGATGAATAATATCACAAAGAAAAACTCTGCTTGACTTTGGGCAAAAATTAATGAATTTTATGCCTTGATGTCTGCTCTGAATTGCCGACGCGTTTGGATGTCATGGATGGAATTAGACTATCATGGAGATCTACAGCAATTCATTCACAGCTGTCAAAAAGGCAAGATGAACATCTCCACAGTCAATATAGAAATGCCAAACAACATTCTTTTGTACTCCATTCTTGGAAAACTGAGCAAACACTCCCAACTGTATCATCTTGTGGATGGATTGGCCATGGATGAAGCTTCAGTTTAAAAGCCTAAAACCATTTTAGCCAGACTACAAAGCTATGTGCATCATCTTGATTCAAACAATCAATCTTTGGTTGAGAAATCCTCCACTTCAGCCATGGCCCTTGTCACCAAAGCTGATCCAGATTGTCCTTTGTGAATAGTCTTTTTCTGTTCAAATGGCCCCCATAATCCAAAGGTCACTTCACATGAACCCAAAAAATGCTACATTGAGTTCCCTCATCTACAACCACAAAAGAAGAAGAAGGACAACACTGATAAAGCCAATGACAACTTCACTTATGCTCAAGCATATGTGACTGGAGAAGTCACTGAAGAATTTCATAACAAGGCAATCTTGGACTGCAGGGCTACTCACCACATGTTTTGTAGGAAGTCACTGTTCACCAGTTTCCAACCGGTTGAACCTTTCTCCATCATCACGGAGGACGTCACCAGTCAGTTGCTCCCACTAGGAAAAGGGGATGTTACGCTCCTAGTTGGAGGAACTTCTTTTCAATTGAAGGAATGTCTCTATGTGCCCAAACTCAGAAGGGACTTCATTGCAATGCTTCCTCTAATCACCACAACTATCACCATTGCCAAAAACAACAACGAGTTCAAACTCATGGATAACAGGACAATTCTCCTCTCTGGTCATCTTCAAGGGTGATTAATTAATGTTCCTACCAACTGCCAAATGCAAATCTAACCAAGACTCCTCCAAATCTATGGCATTATTGTCTTGGAAACCTGGGAATGGCAGTCTTGAAATCTCTGGGTCTCTCAACTACTGGATTAGCACCATGCACCACTTGTGTTGAATCAAAGATCACTGCTCTTTGGTTCCATGGAAACTTTGATCCCACTCACAAGGCACTAGACTGCATTCACTTTGATCTTGTGGGAACCATGAACCCTCCATCCGTCTCTGGCTTTCAATACTTTCTCACCTTTGTTGACCAACATACCTCTTTTAAATTCATTAGATTTCTAAAAAAAAAGTTGGATGCAGTTGAGGAGTTCATCAAAGTAAATAACCTGATGGAAACCTTTCATGACAGAAAGATAAAGAAGGTGGTTTTGGATTGAGGGGGAAATTCTGTCAAAAAAATCTTTCAAGATCTTGCCAATGATCATGGATTTGTTCATCAATTCTCTCTGCCAGAGACTCCACAGAATAACGGGATGGCCAAACAAGCAAATTGCGCAATACTTGACAAGGCAAGGTGTCTTCTTTGTCAATCTTTTCTTCCAAGAAATTTTTGGGCAGAAGCAGTTAGAACTCCCTTTTTCTTGTCCAATCTCTTGCCAACACCATCCAGAAATGACAAAACTCCATTCTACCTATGGAGCAAGTGTGCCCCAAGGATTAAGAGATTGAGGGTGTTTGGTTGCAAAGCATTCATCTTGGTCCCAAAGCATTGAAGCTCATGGAAATTGGGACCCACTGGTGATGAAGGTATATTCTTAGGATACAAAAATAATTCTGCAAACTATCAAGTACTCCAATCAAGGGACAACAAGATAGTTTTTACTAGGCACATCCAATTCTTTGAAAACAAGTTTCCTTCTTGCTGACCCTCCAACGCTGATGAATATCTATCCTTGAACAGGCGTGGGTACTTATTTATTGAGGAGGAAGATGAATTCTTAAATTTTGTGGATCATCTACCCCTGAATGCATCCAATGAAGTGTTGATCAACCTTCTGTTAAGTTTTTGAAATAAATCTTGATTACTATTAATTTAAGAGGGCTGCGCCGGAAGAGTAATCAGTTAAGAAACAACTGAAAAGAAAGTAAGAAAGAGGAGAGAGAAAGAAAGAAAGAAGATAACCAACAACTAGCACGAGACAGCTGTGACGAGTGATAGTTGAGTTTATTGAAAGAGTCACAATGGGAAAGAGGAGCGGCACGATTGGAGTAACTTTGATAAGGAAAAAGAGGCTGAAGGTCAGGCTTACAAAAATAGGAAAGCCGGCGACGGACGAAGATCTTACCAGTCAGTCCAGGATTGAAGAGAGTGTTGCAAGACATCAGAATTGAGATGATAACAAGCACGATGAAAGTAACAGAAAGGATAAAGAAAAGAAAAGAAGAAGCAAAGAAAGATAAAAAGAAGAAGAGAAGGAAAATCGACGTTCAATAGATGTCAAGTGTTGATCTTGGGAGTAGAGTTGATGATTCAAGGTGATGATCTTGAGAGTCTCGGTGAAGATTCCCGTGAGTCCTCATAGTTGTATGTGGTGGAATTTAGAAGTGATGCGGGATCCCCAAGGATGCGCGCGGGGATTCGTGAAAGGTGGTAGTGAGCGCAGAAGGATGAGGAGTCGCGGAGGGATGAGGAGTGTCACAGCAGAGGAGCGCGAAAGAGGGATTTATTTGACACCCCCCGTGACTAGTAAGACTGTAGTCGGAGCCTTAAAGGTAGGGTCTATAAGTTGAAGGAGAGAGGAAAGAGAGGAGAGGGGAAGAGCTTTTTTGAGCCCATTGGCTTTCATGTCGGAAGCTGGAATCAGTTTAATGGTTAAGTTTCCAAGATTAAGTTCTTTGCGCAGGGCCTTGGTCTTGATGTCAATATGGCGAGTTTTTGAATTGCACCCAAACTTCTTAAGCTTATCGTCTAGGCCTTTGTTATCTATAAAATGAACACTGGGAGAAACATTTTGCTTCCAGAGCTCTGCCACCAGGTGTCGCATCCAGATGGCCTCCAAGAAGGAGTCGGCTAGAGGATTCAATTCGGCTTCAGTCGTTGAGTGAGTTACATTGCGTTGTCGATAACTGCTCCAAGAAATAAGAGAGTCGAAGAGGAGTGAAAGATGCCCGGATTGGGAGCGTCTTGTTTCTAAATTATTGCTCCAGGTAGCGTTGCTGTAGCATTTGATTTGAGTGTTTGAGTTGTTTATTTGGAGGGTGAGCTTCAAATTTTTTGTGGCATTTAGATATTTCCAGCATCTCTTGACTTCCCTCCAGTGACTGATGCCTGGTTTTTTGCAGAATCGAGCAAGACTAGAAACTGCAAAGCTGAGATCCGGACAAGTAAGACAAGCAATGTAGTTGATGAGGAAGACGGCGGATCAATAGTTTATATTGAGCAATTTGAATTCTTCATGTTCCTCATCTGAGGCAGGTGTGAGGTTGAGATTGGTAGTGAGAGGGATTGAAGTTGGTTTGCAGTCGGACATTTTCAATTCTTCCAATCCATGTTCTATATGCTTGGGCTGTGAAAGAAGTATCTTGTCCCCAACTCGTTCGTATTTCATCCCCAAGATGGTATTTGGATTGTGGTGACTGGAGTTGGGAAATTTTTTAAGAAATTTGTTTTGAAAATTGTTTCCAGTGCCAACAAGTATGAGATTGTTGACATGAAAGAACAGAACGGAGTTAGAATTGTGGTGAATATATAAGCAAGGATTGGATATTGACTCGTGAAACCCTTGTTCTCAAATCCATGAGGTGAGAGTGTGAAACCAGTTGACCGGAGCTTGTTTTAAACCATAAAGGGATTTTCTCAAAATGAGGAATTTCGATTGCCTTTTTGATCCTTTAGGTCTTCTGATGATAACCTTGTTGGTTAGCGGTGCGTGGAGAAACGCACTTTTTACATCAAATTGAGTGATGGGATGAGAATGGAAAAGACCAAATAGAAGAGCAATTCGCAGGGACGCGGCTTTACCAGTTGGCAAAAAGGTGTCTTGGTAGTCCAGTCCGTAAATCTGGTCAAAACCTTGAACGCAAAGGCAAATCTTATAGATGAGAGGGTTGCCGTGACAATTATCTTTGATTCAATAGACCCATGTAGTGTTTAGAGGATTCTCGGGCTCAGGGCCGTCATAATCATCCCACACTCTGAGATCTTTGATCCCGTTGAGTTCCTTGTCCATGGAGGCTTCCCAGTTGACAGAGTCTGCGCACTTTTTAGCTTGTTCAAAGGTCTTGGGTATGTAGTAGTGATGGTACCCGTATTGTTGAGGTGGATTCAGAGTTGAGCAATCTCGGAGGGAGTAGTTGGGGATGAGTTGATTGGTTAAATCTTCAGAGACGTCCAAGTCAGAGTCCATTTGTTGCCCATAATTATTGTCAATAGTAAGAGTAGAAGGAGAAACAAGAGGGGTGGAGTTTTCAGATGATTTGACAGAATTGTTCGTAACGTCAGCCGTGGTGGGGGCATTTGAGACAGTCAGCGGCAAATCATCATTGAATTGGATCCAAAGGGAATTTTCCATGGGAAGAGGATTTGGATTGTCCTTAGTCAAGGAGTCAGTCTTCAGTATCTTGACATGCTTAGAGCAAACAATGGAGTTGTCAGGTTTCATAATGCGATAGGACAGAAAGCTGGGGTTATAACCCACAAGGGTACCCGGAAGTCCTCGGTCCTTGAACTTTGCCCCACGATTGATTTGATTGTCCAAGTAGACTACCTTCAATCCAATGGGATGAAAGTAACTGGTAGGGAGAGTTTTGCCGATAAAGGCCTCATAAGGGGAGGAAGCGTTGGGGTTTTTTGGAATGTGATTGAGGGCAAGGCAGGCAGACTTTGCTATTTCAGCCCATAGGTTGAGAGGAAGTTTAGAGCCTCAAAGAATGGCTCTGATGGATTCTGTGAGCGTGCGATTAGCTCTTTCAACCTTACCGTTGTGTTTGTGGTGGTAGGGTTCTGAAATCAAATGCTGGATAGAGTTAGTTACAAAGAATTCCTTAAGTTCGGATGAAGAAAACTCCCCGCCTCCATCAGTGCAAATAGTGGCGGGATAACAGTTTTGCTTTAGCTTTTTGTGGTTTAAGATAATTTTGAGCTGCTGGCAAGGGTCCAACTTATGTTGAAGAGGTATTGCCGAGATGTATCCGGAGAAATTGTCCACAATAGACATAATGTAGTTCATGTTATTCCAAGATGAGGGGGTGATTGGACCAATCAGGTCAATATGAAGCTGTTTGAAGGGCTTGGAAGAAGAAGTGGAGGTGTTTTTGAAGGGAGTTTTGGAGATCTTAGAGAAAACGCAGTCTTCACACTGAAAGTCAGAGATGGCCTTGGACAAGAGTGAAGGAAAAAGATTTTTAAGACAATATGGACTCGCGTGTCCAAAGGATTGATGAAGGCGAGCAATATCGCTGGAATCCGCATTTTTGAGTGTGATGTGGCAGAATTTGTGGTTGTTGCCGACTCGAGAGGGAGGATTGAGGATGAACAGATTTTGTTGAATGAAGCCTGAAAAGGCCAGTTGAGAATTCGCGAAGAGAGAGAATTGATTTGAGGAAGAAGTGAGTTGACAGTTTTTCTTTGAGATCAATTTGCCGGGACTGATGAGATTTACAATGAGATTGGGAACATAAAAGCAATTCAAGAGTGATATTACCGAATTTTTCCAAGAAAGTCTGACAGTAACCTTTCCTTTGATCTGAAGCTTCACACCTTCCTTTCCAGTGTTGATGAAGTCTTCACCAGGAAGTTCCTCAAGCTGACAAAAGAAGTCGGGTGAGTTGAACATGTGACAGGATGCACCGGAGTCAAGAATGATTTGATTTAGAGGATTGATCTCCTTGATCCAAGTAGTAAGAAGAGACACGTAGTGGGCTACCTCCTTGGTTTTTGAATTAGAGTTGAGAGAAGCTCTCCACCGAGCCTGCGATTCCTTCCACCATTTGGGAGCTAAGTGTTTGTGAAGATGCCAGCACTTATTGGCAGGGTGATCTGACGACAAAGGATTTTGAAATCCTTCCTTGCATCTTTGCTCAGCAGGTACGGGTTTCTTGGGAATTTGAGACAATACGAGTGCGGTGTCGCTGATTTTGGTATCCTTGGATTTGACGCTTGTTTTGTTATCGAGTTGGATAAGATGGTTCAGGACAAGATCCATCGTGACTGTTTTGTCTGAGTGCATTATTTTTTGACAAAGAGAGTGGAGTTGAGGAGGAAATTTGAAGAGGATAAGATAAGACAGGATATCGTTGGGAAGGTCAATTCCAACGTCAATCATTTTCTTCAATGAGATTTTAGTTTCTGTGATGAAGTGATTAATTGCATTGGGCTTGAATTGATGATAAAGGAACTTGTTGAAGACACGCGCTCGATTAGCTGTTTGGGATGAGGCAAATTGTTCTTTGATTGTCTGCCAAAGAAGCCGGGCGGAGGAGATGTTTGTGGGATTGACAACGTTGTTGTGCGTCACGGAGTCTATTCGAGAGAGCAGAATCACTCAAATTTCCATATCGTCGACAGCGTTCAGAACTTTGGAATTGTCTTCAAGTGCCTCTTTGATTCCCTTGAGCTCTAGCAGCATGGTCATCTTGTCCTTCCAAATAGAGTAGTTTTTGTCGGTCAGCATCGGTACGGCCTCCAGTGCAGCCTTGAGGATGATTTGGCGAAAGCCGTCGTTGCTAGATCCCTCCATTGGATTGGTTAGATTAGTTGGATTGATTTTGGCTTTTAACAGTGTTTAGTTGTTGAAAGAAATCTTGATTACTATTGATTTAAGAGGGCTGCGCCGGAAGAGTAATCAGTTAAGAAACAACTGAAAAGAAAGTAAGAAAGAGGAGAGAGAAAGAAAGAAAGAAGATAACCAACAACTAGCACGAGACAGCTGTGACGAGTGATAGTTGAGTTTATTGAAAGAGTCACGATGGGAAAGAGGAGCGGTGCGATTGGAGTAACTTTGATAAGGAAAAAGAGGCTGAAGGTCAGGTTTACAAAAATAGAAAAGCCGGAAACAGACGAAGATCTTACCAGTCAGTCCAGGATTGAAGAGAGTGTTGCAAGACGTCGGAATTGAGATGATAACAAGCACGATGAAAGTAACAGAAAGGATAAAGAAAAGAAAAGAAGAAGCAAAGAAAGATAAAAAGAAGAAGAGAAGGAAAATGAAGGTTTGATAGATGTCGAGTGTTGATCTTGGGAGTAGAGTTGATGATTCAAGGTGATGATCTTGAGAGTCTCGGTGAAGATTCCTGTGAGTCCTCATAGTTGTATGTGGTGGAATTTAGAAGTGATGCGGGATCCCCAAGGATGCGCGCGGGGATTTGTGAAAGGTGGTAGTGAGCGCAGAAGGATGAGGAGTCGCGGAGGAATGAGGAGTGTCACAGCAGAGGAGCGCGAAAGAGGGATTTATTTGACACCTTCCACCAGCCTCAGATGTGTTTTCCATTAATCTGGTATCTTCTCCATCATCTGTCACCACAATGTTGTCACTAAGAAGCTCCCAATTGCCACCACCTGTACACCCTTGTCTCAAGGTCATCCAACCAAGACATCCTAAAATATGGAGGGTAATATTGATCCAGTCCACATTCTACCATATTCAAGGAGACTGGCGGCTAACCTTGCCTGCTCAGAAGATGACTTTGTTCCTTGCAGCTACAAGGAGGAAATTGATTGTTTGAATAAAGAAAACTGGATTGCGGAAATCAATAGAGAGTTGGGATCAATGGAAAAGTTAGGGGTTTGGGAGGTTGTTCCTTTAGGTGGTCAAAATAAGGATGGAATGGTCTGGGTATTCAGAAAGAAGAAGGACCATAATGGTAAGGTCATTGAGTACAAAGCCCGGTTATGTGCACAAGGCTTCTCAAAAATTCCTGGGATCAATTACAAGAACAACTTTGCCCCAATGGGACGATTGAACTCACTCAGGGCACTGATTTCTTTTGCTGCATCCAAAAACCTCTTTTTTTAACAGATGGAAGTCTAAATTGCTTTTCTTATGCTCCACCAAACAAGGTTTTTCATCTTTCCGTTCCCAGGGGCATTTCTCTTGATTTCCCAGGTGTTTTTCTCCCGTTGAACAAGTCCATCTATGGACTGAAGCAGGCTCCGTTAGAATGGTATAATTGACTCTTCAACTGGCTTGTTGACAAGGGGTTCCTGTGTTCTGTTTCTGATCCTTGTGTCTTCTATTGAGGAGGAGATCATCCAATATGGCTCTTCATCCATGTGGATGATATTGCCATGTTTGGTTCTGATCTCTCCATATTCAAGAAGGAAATTGGCCTGGAATTCAAAATGAAAGACTTGGGTGAGGCAGAACTGCTTCTAGGCGTTTGCATGAATCAACTTCATGAATCAATTGAGCTATCTCAATCTCATTACATTGAATCTATCCTGCATGAATACAACATGAATTATTGTAAAACAGTCCTCACTCCTGTAGTTCCTGGTTATAATCTTGAATTGCATTTTTTTGATGAATTCAGACTCTTTAAGGAAACTGATCATAATTATCAAAGAGCAGTTGGATCTCTAAGCTATCTTGCAACAGAAACACTGCCTGATCTATCATTTTCCATCAGTATGCTATCTCAATATCTTGAAAATCCTGGTATCCAACACTTGCGGGCCTTTATTCATGCACTTGAGTATCATAGAGGCACAATGGTTGTGTGTCTTTCCTATCCAAAAGAACTCCCTGGTGATCTGGTGGCATACTCTGACGCTGATTGGGGCAAATGTCAAAGCACAAGGCAGTCTTTCACTGGGTAACATACCCTACTCAATGGTTGTCTGATTGTGTGGAGATTGCAAAAGCAACCAATGGTTTCTCTCTCCACTGCTGAGGCAGAGTACCAAGGGATAAATGATTTGTCTTGTGAGCTTCTGTGGCTTTGGCAATTACTGAAGGAAGTAAATCTCACTCAATCCAACAGTCCTACAATGGTCTTTGATGAAAACCAAGGCTTCATCAACATAGCCAACAATGCCTGCAACTCCAACTACAGGCCCATGAAGCATGTTGAGATACAATTGCAATTTGTGAGGGAATTTGTGCACTTTTTGAAGATAAATTTTTCCTATTTACCCTCTGCAGATATGTTGGCTGACTTCCTAACCAAAACCTGTGGCTTGGCCTGCTTTGGCAAGGGCTCTCAAGCTTTTAGGGCTTCTCATTCTGGGCGTCAAGGGGGGTGTTGAGATGTCACTTTAACAGACTTTCAGACTTCATTTTATTGTTTTATCACAATTCTCTCTCTTTTATTTCAAATTGGTCTGCTGTTTATTTAAAATATGTTATGAAATTGGCTTTCCTTCATACTCAATGTACTCTGTTTCTTACTCTTAAATACTGGAGCAATTGCTGGATTGTTTTTGGTTCTTTCTTTTTTCTCATGATCCCTCCTTGACCAATTCTTTCATTCAAGCTGCACGATTGTCTCACTTTGCATCTGTCCTGCAAATTGTCCTTCCTAACATTGTTGTTCACCTTTCAGGTATTATTCAACTTCTTTGTTTTTGTTACTTGCGCTGTGATTCTGACCATTGAAATCAAAACCTTTCAGTCCTGATAATCTAACAGCAAGGTTTTTTCCTGGATAAGAGCTATTGCTGCATTTTGAGTTGGATTAGCCACAAATCAGAAATGGTTGCATTGAGCAGAAAGCCTACCCATTGGATGAAAGGCTAAGCAATACCCATCATGAGATTGAGGCAATATAAGCTGAGGTCAATGAACTGGCTGAGATGCTCAATGGTAATGACTTTCAGACAGCAGTTAACCAGAGCAGCCAGAATGGTCTTGTTTGAGATAGGGGAGGGAGGAGGTAATAGCATGATCTGCTTGTCTGTGGAATGCAACAGCTTGCAAAGTAGTTGCAGGATTGACTCAAGGGGTCCAAAATGGACAGGTCACCAAACTCTTAACATGAAAAGATGATTGATCTGGAGTTTGCTGTGTCTTGTGAAACAATCCTACACACTAATTTTTGTGCCATTTCAAAAAATTCAACATGCGTCATTGATTAGAGACACTGGCCGTCTTTTAGAAGATCCCAAACAACAATCAAAATAAATTCAACGGTTTGTCTGCCAGAGGCTTTACTCACCTGACGCAGTCAAGAAGCACAGACGGTTGCGCAGTTGCGCAACACGTGACTGTAACCAAATACTCACCACTCCCATGTGAAATACTGTCCACCAAATCCCTCCAAGACTTTGCAACCAAACTTGCCCTTCCTCCTCTTCTGTTTTGCCTGTAGAAATAGGGTGATCATAAATTCATGGCTCAAATGAACCATGTACACAATTTATTTGAGCCATGTGGCACGGCTAAAAAGCTACATTTGAGATGTGTAGAGCTCCACAAAGCTCAAGTGTGGTCAGGCTGTACTCCACACAACCCAGGAATGCTGTGTGGTGTCTGCATGACTACAATTTTGGTGCCCCCCCCAAAAAACAAACAAACTAAAAAGTAAAAAAAAATAAAAATGAATAAATAAAAATATAAAAAAAAATGAAAAAACCAACCGGTTGCCTTCCAAATTGACTAGCCCTAAAGTAAAAGGGCCAAAAAATACAAGAATTCTTTTGACAAGCCCTAAAGTAAAAGTGCCAAAAAATAACAAGTTCATTTTGTGTTAAGCTGATCCCATAACAAGCTTTACTACATGTTAAGCTTGTGATGAGAACAGCCCAACACAAGTTGAACTGAATTATCATTAAAATCTCATTCAAAACACTCATCATAATGATTTTAACTCAAAACATTCAACATAATTATGTTAACTCAAAACACTCAACAAAATGATGTTCAAAATGTGATAACCCTTTATATTAATAGAATTACAAGATCAGCATCAGAACCCAAACCCAAGTGATGAAATTAATCTATAAGTTAGAATACAACTTAAGTTGATCTTTGGGGTGATAAACTCACCAAGCTCCTTTTTAGAAACCAAGGAACAGGGTTTGGGAACTATGGGCTGGATTGGAATTACATCTCCCTTACGTACAAGCTTCACCCAATAGTTATTGTTAATAAAACAAATGAAAATAAGATCTGATTTTTCTTTTAAACCCACTTTTATAGGAGTAAAATTACAACATGAATCCAATGAAATGAAACATATTGGTCTTTCATGAGTATCAGCTATTATTTGACCATATCTAACTTTGAAAGCCATTTTGAAGATGGAATCTTTTCATTGATGTCATTGACATCAAGTCTTTTTTCTATCTTTTCAAAGTTTTTACTGCCACCAAGGATCTTTGAATAGCACATCTTACTTTTCCTGAATGTTTCAAGCATTTCTTCCTGAACTTTAAACCATTGATCCTCATAATAACCAAGTGATTTAGAAATGACTCTAAAAACACAATTTCCATCACCAACCAGATCCCGAACCCCACCCAAGAAGTTATGTAATTTTTTGGGTATTTGATTGAGATAATCCACTTCCTTAAATCCAAAAGTGGTTTGCCCAAATTATAAACTGATTAAATGATTCAAAACTCAACAAAGATGAGCTTCTCTTTGACTCATCAATTTCTTCTTCTTCATCCTTAAAAAAGTAATCAGATTCCAATGGCACCAAACCTGATGAAATTTCATTTTCATTGGCTGAACTTTGAAATTCAGATCAAGAGCCTGAATTGGACTATAAAAAATTCAAAATCCATTCATTATGTTGAGGTTTAAGTTGATGCTCCAATTGAAAAGGTAAAGAGGAGATGAGGGGAAGTCTTATGACGCCAACAGGAGTGGATGTGGGGAGCCAAGGAGGGCTCTCTGGTTCAATGTAAGGAAGAACAGATCATTGAATTACACTTAATGAAGCAATACTATAAATAGGCCAGATACATGAAGGCTGAAAAGTGGGTGAGAAATATAATGAATAAATATAATGAATATTCAATATCAGACCATCAAGAGTCTGCATAACTTGGAGGACCACTTCAGGAAGGATAGAGACAAATGAGCCACATGGATTGAGATAAAGAATTCACTAGAGTTATAACTACTCAGTATAAAATAAAGAATTCACTAGACTGCAACACTCATGAGCAAGACAATAAAGATAAGCCAATAGCAACAATGATAAAGATGTAACTAGAACTATAACTAACCCTGTATAGTATAGATTACACACTAGAGACAGTCACTCAAGGGCTGATTATAAAAGGTGATAGCGCTCAAGGTTTAGGCAAAACAACTGAGACACAAAAATTCCAACACATTAAACCAAAAAAATGAACCTTTCAAAAAAGAAAAGGCTTAAAATAATTTGTCTTTTCTTCTTGGGTTCCCTTCTACTTCTCTTTGCCTGCTTAAGCTCCTTTTCAATGTGTTCAAATCAAGTAGGACTTCTCTGGGTATCTGTCAATTTTGGATGTCCTCTGCTTGATTGCAAGAATTTTGGTTAAAGTCTTGGCTTTGATCAATAATTGGCCTTCTCCTTCATCAAGTGCTTCACCAACTCGCAATAATTTTGATCAGGATGATTCAAGATCATTGAATCCAGCTTCTCATGTAATTGAGAATCTTTGAGAATTTTGTCAACATTGACATTTTAAAATTCAAAGGATCAAATATTAGTCAAGTAGGAATCATCATTCAAAAAGAATTCATCAAAAAGCATTAATCACAAAGTGATTTTAACAATCCAAATTAAACTGACTTACAGAACTAGAACTGCAAGGGTAATAATCCAACATCAACTGAGAATGAACATCTTCAGGCACATTGGAGCCTCTTGACACTAGTAGGTCACCTATTTGGTGGGAAAAGGGAAAACCCATAGCCTTTGAGTATGACTTGGTGCACACTTCCCCATCATGGTTCCCCTTTAAACTTTCTAATTGATCCCCAAAAGGTTTGATTGCTTGTAAAGACACCTTTTATCTCAATGTTAACAGTTCAGCAGGAAGAACTATTCCAATCTTTATTAGAGAGTTGTTAAGCCCATCTTGAAACAATTTTATTTGATTGGAAACTGTTCCCTCTAGTTTTCTCCAAACATCCAACAGGTTTCCTGACAAGTTTTCAAGCAATTGTTTGAGAGTAGCATGGGCCCCTTCAACCCAAGACGTTGTTTTATTTCCAAAGTATGGGTTTTTGAAAGTGCAAGCCTTTACAAACATCTCCTTGAAAATGAAGATATTATGATCCATATAATCAATTACATCCTCACGCTCTGCCAAAAAAACACTTCAAACAAGTCATAATGTAAGCAACCCAAAAGTAGGAATATTAACAGTAGAGGATATGATTTGGAACTTACTTTAAGTGCTTCATGATTGAACTCTGCCTCCTCCTTGGTTTTCAAGGCCCCATACTTAGCCCACAAAGACATAAAGCTTTGCCATCCTTCAACATCTTTATTGAAGCACACTTTACAGTTTGCTTGTATGTTTTTAGAAAACTGCCATTGACAGAACTGTCTTGTTGACTCAGGGAATATTTGTTTTAGGGCACATATCCAAGCTTTTTCATGGTCCATCAAAAATACTTTGGGGAGCCTCTCAGGATCATAAGCCAACTCCTTTAGTGCATTTACAGACCAACTGTAGAGCTCAAAAATTTCTCTTGTTATAAAAACAAAAGATTTTTTGAAAGTTTTCTGGTTGGAAGTAATTCCTACAATGTGCAATAGTGGGATCTTGTACTTATTTGTATTATGAGTACAATCCATAACAGATATATGATGGAATTTCTTGAAAATCTTTAATGACTCAGGGTGAGCCAAGAATAGAGCCTCCAATTGACCCTCTCCACTAAATTTTGCTTGATTAACCCAACCTGAATTACCAAGTTTTTCAAAGAGGACCTCCATAACACTTTTCCCCTTCAGTTCTGCTAGCACTACCTTAGGCTTAGTGTTATAGATTGTTTGTTCATCAAAATATTTGCCACAATTGATCTTGCTCAATTTTCTTTTGAGTTGAAGTGTATTGAGCCCATCATTCAAGCCTTCTTTTAGATGTTCTAAGGCTACCCCAGAGATTCTCCTCAGGTGAGGATGCACTGAGGGGTGTGGGGATGGTTCATTGTTATGTTGATCATTCTTGTAGGAGATACGCCACAAGGGTTCCCGCTTTGTGAAACCTGCATTGATTAAAAAGTTGAACCCAAACTTCCTTGAGTGTGTTTCACTTGACCATTTTGTGAGCAATTGCCCAGATTAAAAATCATTTCTATCACAGGCTAAATCCACATATTGGTCACGCTTTGAGTTGAAAACTGTTAAAGCATAACCATGCTTCATTCCCCATGATTGACAAAATGTTTTTGCCTCTTCCCTTGTAGGAAAAGCTCTCACATGGGGTGGATGAAGTGGGTCTGTCATTGTTACATTTTTATATTGATGGAATGCACTCCATCAGTTTCTGGTTCCAATAAAATTAAATAAGGCAAAGACCAGAGATCATGTCCTTTCTGAAAGATTTTGTTCCTCAATTTTCACCCTTGATGAGGATGCAATTTGGGCTTCCAATAATTCATGACCCGCATCCTTTGTTTCTGAAGCTTTGTTGATTGCACTTATGTAGTCCTTGAATGTGGCCATGTTAAAAGGAGGGCTTTCCACTGTTTCCATAAAAAAAAAATGCATTGCTACTTCATTTTTCCATCCAAATTTCAATTGAACAACAGTTTTCTCACTTTCAAGTTGAGTAAGATTAATTTTTTGGGATGTTTATTTGCAGTTTCTTACAGTGTTACTTTAATTTCACTTTAATTTAACTTTATTGTCACTTTATGATTGCTAGATGTGGTCCAAAAGTCCCACATAGTATGTGTTGATCCAAAATTTGGGTTGATGAAACCCAAATGTGGTCCAGGGGGAGAAAAAAAGTTTGGAAAGACCCCAAGGGGGCCATACAGGGCCATACACCCCCCAGAAATGGCTCCAGTCCGCTGTTTAAGGGGGTACACGGCTCAAATGTTCTTTTTACATGGGGTATACGGCCTCCCAGGGGTTGTGCATGTTTGAGACGGCCCCTTGGGTGCGTGTAGACACTTCAAAAACACCCATAAGCACTTTTTGGACATGTGTATGGGACCCTACGCGTCCATTGGGCAGTTTAGGGCCCAACACAACTCCCACACGGCGGGGAGTTGTGAATTTGCCATCACCCAAATAAATATGGAGTGGCTTTGCAGCCAACCACCCCAGACCAACTTGTGATATTTAGAATGTAGACCAAACTTATCACGCATGTTGTTCTTAAACTGGTGCTCTAACCCCATTGTACTGTTTCCTCATTCAAAATCCATTTTTTTGTCTTCAGTGTTTGACTTCCAAATGTTCCTCCTCCCAGGTTTTCTACTTCCTCACTAGTTCTCATTTCCCTATTTTAAACTCTAAAACTAATTGCCACTGTTGTTTCATTCTTCCTCTTGATTTGAGGTTGGTCTCCTACTGCGCCTCTCACTGTTGTAAATTTCTCTTGCTGAGACTCAACCTGCCATGGTCAAAACGTGTGCAATACATTCAACATCCATTTGTTGTGTCTCCAGTGTTTGACTTCCAAATTTTCCTGCTCCCAGGTTGGTCTCCTCTTGCGCCTCTCACTGTTTTCAGCTTGTCTTGTTGAGACTCAACCTGCTGTGGTCCAAAGATTTTCCTTCTACAGGTTATGAGGCCAGAGCTGCCACTGCCTTAGCACCCAGCTTCCATCATGAGTGAACCTTCAGCCAAGCCTGCACTTCCCATACTGAAATTATCCAGCTGTCCGTTCTGGAAGTTCAAAGTCAAACACAACCTCCTGGCCAACAATCTGGGATATGCTCTATCCAGCGTGCCTCTGCCTGAAAATCCAATCAGGATGGAAACTTACCTTGCCAAGAAAACTAGGGCTGCATGTATTCTTGAATGCTATGTGGAGCAAAACTTCTACAATTGTTTCCCCAACAAGTTTGAGTCCCAAGACCCCAATGTTATCTGGAAGGCCATTGGCAATCAATTTGAAGCCAAGACCAATGACAACCATTCAAACGTTTACAAAGATTTTTTGGCACTCAAATACAAACCAAACAACCTCCCAGAATTCATTGCGGACATCAACAACCATCTCAGCTCCATGAAATCTGTTGGAATAGTAATTGCACCCACTGGGGGGGAAATCAAACAGTCTATCCTTGCCAAATTCATCCTCAGAAGACTACCACCTGGTTTCACAAGCCCCAAAGATCTCCTCTTCACTAAGCATGCGCTTGCTATTTAGATGGTCAAGGATGCGCTGGAAAACAAACAAAGGGACTCTAGAGGGTTTAGTGGCTTGTTCAAGGTGGAAAAATGTGGGTTACATGGCTTAGAAAACATGTTCCAATGGGGTATAAAACCCACTCACCAAGCAAAACAAGAGCAAATGCAGACAAATTTGGAAAAAAAACTGAAACTAAAAGCCATACAAGGCCAAAGCAGCAGTCCCCATTCCATACAAGCAGGCACCCAAAATTGTTGCTTGTGGATTCAGCTGCATGAATGCTGTGGGGTTTATTTATAGACATGGAGGAAATTAGGCTCAGTACTGGAAATTTGACTTGGAGCAGTTCACCAGTGGTTGGAAGTTTTCACCACAATAGGCTCAGAGAAGCACATTGGCGGACTGTCTATTCCAAAATGCATTAGCTAAGGGCTCAGCATTGGTTCTGTGCGTTCTTTTTGCAGGCACAATGACAAGAATGGGCCGTAATTTTTGCCTTTTGCGGACATTGAGCATGGTCAAACATAGCTTTCCCTCCGCAGATGTGGGTTTACTAATGCGGAAGAAAGTAATTGAAGCTAAGTAGTACGGATTAGGAAAATTATGGCATATGCACTGAGGTTGTGGAGCTGTGGGGCAATGAACACTAAAGTTGAGGAGGCAGCATGCAGTTGTTGGGGATTTGTAGTTATACCGTATGTGGGATCAGGAGTGATCCTCTAGGGAAGATCAATGAGGATCTGTTGTTGGTTATGCATTGGTGAAACTCAACTGTCAAGGGGAATTGGCAACAGGATCATTGAATCTACTGAAAATCATTGGATTGGGTAAGGGTTGGACTATAAGTAAGGAAGATCAGTGTGGAATGCATGGAGGCGGTGGGAAAAGGAGTCTTTCATTAGCATTTTACGTTCCTTTTTGGATTAGCTAAGGAGAGTCAGTGCAGAATGCATGGAGACAATAGGGCTCTTTCATTTGTGGTTTGCATTATTTTTTTATTTGTTGTATATATAAGGAAGATTTTCTTTTATTGGAGAAGGGGGGCGGACATGATTGGATTATTGTAGTATAGCAAAAGGGGGAAAAATATTTTACAGAGAATTATGGCAAGATTCTTTTCTTATGTTACTTTGGAGTGTAATTACAAGCAATTGCTCTAGGAGGTCATATTTATGGAAATAGTTCAAGTGCAGAGCTTGTTGGGGAGTCTGTCTTGTTTATTTACTATTATTTCATTGCAAGTTAGCTTTAGTGGTTTCCAGCTTGGGTGCGGAAGTGTAGTTTGATCAGGGATTAAGGAGGTAAAGGAGTGTGACTCAAGGGCTAGTGGGCTTTCCAGAAATCAGAGTGAGATGGTTGCAGAGAATTTTATATTGTTGTCAAGAATTTTAAAGAACACCCAATCTCTTTCCAAAAATTGGGGGTCTGGCCGGGAAAGTCCTTTCTTTTTTATAATACCTGGTATGGTCTGTGGAGATATACTTTTTTTTATTTCTTATTATTTCTTTTACTTCCAAAAAGATGGAAAATTTCAAGGATGGCTTGGCCAACTCACTTCTGACTCACCAACAGGCAATGGCTAGCGCGCCACCATATCAAAGCACTCCTTTTCAGACCGCCAGTCCGGCGGGGCCGCCGCTGAGAGTGGCCACAAGGGGACAATCAATTTATGCAGCACCGCATATGCCAGAGGAGCAGCAAGTGAGCGGAGCAAAAATTAGACCAAGGGACTACCCGCAGTTAAATTTTGTCTGGAGGATGTTCACTGATTTCTGGAACACTTTGAGAATGCGGCCAACAGAAAAGGCGCAAATGACAATGACCGGGTCCGGAAAATAGTCAACTTCATTCCGGATGAGGAGAATCTACGGGATGTGGAGGATATGGAGGGTTAGGGAGAACAAAATTGAGAAATATTTTGGGGGGAAATAGTGGAAAAATGGGTGTCACGGGAGCAGAGGTTTGGTGAAGTTGATCTCAAGCCTCTTGCAACCAAAACGGCGAGGGAAGGAGGTGTTTTCTGGAGGAAGTTGTTTAGTGTGTATTGTTCCTCATTTGATTGTATTTTGAAGTAACTTGTCTGCAGCAAAATTTTGGTGGAGCATACTGGCTCTGTCAAGAGGAATTTCATGCAGGGGCTTAGCTCCAAGTTGCCCTGAAGGGTCCACAGAAAGATTTACAACGGAGGATTAATTTGTAGGTTGCGGGACAGAGGGGTAACCCTACTCCCCAACATGAAGGATATCCGTGCAGCGGTTGTAGGAAAGTTGGAATTGGCGGAACGTATAGAGGAAGACCCAAAGGGTTTGGAAAAGAAGGATGTACATGTGAAAAGGCTAAAAGGGCCGGTAACACCAAAGGAAACTGCTGAAATGAAGAAGATGTTTAACAAAATGCTTTTTTTCTGGAAGAAAGCTATAGAAAAGCCAGCTGCAACAGTCCCGGAACCACCAAAAACAACATCTAATGCGCCAACTCAGGGGCCATCAAGGGCTCCGCCAAGGAAACAAGGCAAGCCTTGCATCTAACAATGCTATTAATTTTGGGAAATGGCCATCTTAAAAGGTTGTGTAAAGATCTGAGTGCAGTCGTATGGAGCAAGATAGTTAATAAGGATGGAAGGGATTTTTTTACCCTTCAGGAAAAACTATACTTGATATGCCGGATCAACCTTTGCCAAAAGATCTGGCTTGAGCAATGGGGGCGGAGAAGAAGGAAGCTACAGCTTCAGCAGGGCATGCTTTTCCCTTAACTTGGGAACCCCTGAAAGTTTTGGCAGAGGTTAGAGCTATTTTCTCCAATGAGAGGAGAATGGAACTTGATGGTCCTACTCCTGTAACAGCAGCAGGACAGGCAGTTGTAATCAAAGTGGGGGGATCCTGAAGGAGGGACAGAGAAGTAGCAAGGAGAATTTGCAGAACAGACCACCTGTTTTCCCTAAATTTGAAGGAACTAGCGGCAATCTCACCAGTAATGGTGGAGGTGATGGTTGCGGTCTTCATGTAGTTTGCAGGTAATAAGGAGGAAAACCCAAAAACCATAGAAGAGGAATAGGTTTTTCTCTCAACGCAGGGGCAGATGTTTTAGGAGTTAGCAGTGCTATGATCTGCCCCTTGGGATATGTAGAAATGCGGATTGGAGGCAAACGGTGTCAGAAAATGTTTGATAGTGGTTCAATTGTGAACATCCTTCCATTGAAGTTTGAAACCAACACGGGATTGATCCAACACAAGGCAAACATTGGTTTGTGGACTTTTGGAGGTTTTGAATGGGTGGTTGAAGGGGTGGTGGAGAAGTAAATGACGCAAGTGGCAAAGGTATTGGCTCCGCTGTTTTATTTGGTAGTAAGCAGGTCAGAGGTCGTACTTGGTAGGCCCTTCCTTTTTGCCTTCCGGGAATCTCTTGGCTTCCATGCAGATACTAGGGAGGAACTCCTTACTGTTGTGGACGCCTTGGGGAAATCCTACAAGACAAGCATCTGTTGGCCTGAAAGTGGCAGATGCAAACATTGGAAGGGCTTCCCTCTTGCAGAAGGCAGACACAACCATTTTGCGGAGGATTTTTAAATTTCAGCCATGTGTCCTGCGGGGGGAAGGCTCCATCCTTGGGCAGAAGGTTGACAGATAAGGAGCAGGGAGGAGGAACCCTCTTAGCGCTGTCCAACCTGCTTTGGGCAGTATGGAGAAGAGCTGGGATTGGTGCAACAATGATGGGAGCGGGGATTGCATCAAAAGTGAGTCCTTCCTCATATGCGCCTCCAATGGGTGTCAGCACAAGCAGCTACCCTTTTGCAACAATTGTGAGAAACCCATATTTTCTTGCAGGTCAACAATTACAAATAGAGGAGACAACCAAGGGATCAAAGTTGGTTGAGGTGCGGGTCTTTGGTAGCAAACACAAACCAGTTTCTAAGAAGTTACAACCACAGAACAAGCCAATGCGGCAGGACCATGTTAAACCAATGAGGCCTATCTTTTGGTCATGGGACCCTTATGAGTTGCCTTTGACACCCGCAATCCTGGACAAGGATCTGACGGGCTTGACAGAGGAGCAGATGGTGGAACTCAACTTTGGGCCGGAGGGGTGGTTGCAAGAGGAGGAAGTATGATTACTCAAGGTGGTGATTGTCATGCAGAGGAAGGTGCTGTACTTTTTTCCAGAGGAGCGGGGGTTACTCAGGCATGAGATTATGGACCCCTACCAGATACCTACAGTGGCTCACAACCCTTGGAAGATTAAACCCATTCCTATTCCGGTAGCGGTTAGGGATCAGTTTACAGAGTTGGTGCGGGAGCGTTTGCAGACAGGTCTTTACAAGCCTTCTTTTTCTAGTTATTCTAGTCCCATTTTTGCAGTAATAAAGCAGGATGGGAAGATTCTTTGGATTGTCCAAAAACTTTAGAGGTTAAACTTGGTCACAATCAGAGACTCTGGGTTGCCTCCGCAGGTGGAGGAGTTTGTGGAGAATATGACCGGAAGAGTCTGCTACGGGTTAGAAGAACTCATGGGGGGGTTACAATCAGCAGGAGCTACATCCGGAGTCTGGTCCAATGACTGCATTTGAAACACAGTTGGGGCAACTTCATTTAACGCAGCTTCTGCAGGGTGCAACTAATTTGGTAGCGCTTTACCAGGAGCAGATGACGTGGATTTTTCAGGATGATGATCTGGAAAGGGTGCAGATATTCATCAATGAAGCGGGTATCAAGGGCCATGGAGCAATGACGCCGGAGAAACTATTGCAGGAAATTTGGGAATCAGGCAGTTTTTCTGGGAGTACACGCCTACTTTGGAGAGAATCCTGTTCCGGCTTGAGGAAGCGGGTTTTACCTTTTCTGGTAAAATTTTTGTGGTGTGCGTTCTGGCCTTCAAAGTCCTTGGCCACAAGGTTTCCACAAAAGGGAGTAAAATCACTAACAACAAAGTTAACAAAGTTTTGGAATGGCCTACTCTGCAGAATTCTATTCACGTTTCCAAGTTTTTAGGTCTATGTGGATGGGTACAGATCTTCATTGAGCATTTTGCAGAGATAGCTAGCCTGTTGCAAAAACTGATTAGGAAGGGGGCTGACTGGGTGTGGACAGAGGTGTGCAATTGCGCCTTCCAGGAGCTGAAGGAGATTTTTGGGTGGCAAATACTGTTGAAGGACCTTGACTATGACAAAGGAGGGATCTGGCTAGCGGTTTAATTGTGTGATTTTGATGCGGGAAATGTGCTGACACAAGAAGATGAAGGGAAAGACAGGCCAATACTCTATGAGTTGGTAACCTTTTTGGAGGTAGAATCTTGGTACTTGTAGCCCAAGTTGGAGTTGTGTGGGGTGACAAGGATTGTATGGAGATTACAGAATGTGATGTGGGGGGTTTTCTTTGAACTACTGGTGGATGCGGAAGCGCTGGCTAGGATGATTAATTCCCCAACCTTGCATAATGCTCCTATGACATGGTGGATTGCATACATAGAGTTGTTTAATTTCATGGTCAGGCACTTTCTGGGCAGGGCGTTTACAATTCCAGATGCCTTGTCTTGGTATCTAGAGGTCTGGCGCGCGGGGAAAGGGTATTTGGACGTGGAGAAAAAGCTTCTGAAAGTGGAAGCAACGGCTGCGGAGGTTGTTAAAATTCCCTAGAAACAGTGCAGAAGGTTTCAGGCATTGGACAAGTGTCTTCTGACGCTTCTTTTTCCTGAAGGTTTGTTGGCAATGGAGGCTAGATGGGTTTGGCAGAAGGTTGTTCTTTTGTTCCGCCAGGATGGAAAGTTGTGGAAATGGTCACTTCAAATACCCTTGGTTGTGGCCACAAGGCAGGAGGATCAGGAGGATCTGATTCAGAGTCTTCACAATGACTTAGGCCATTGGGGAGAGGAAGAGACACGGAGAAGAGTTAAGACCAGAATCTGGTGGCATGGTCTGGGGCAAAAAGGGAAAGATTGGGTTTGGGGTTGCAAATCCTTTCAGCGGGGGAGTACCAGATTACCAATGGAGGTGGGTGTTCCAATGGGTGAGGAAACCCTTTTTGGGAGGGTCTCACTGGAAGTAGTCAATACCAAGGCAGGAAAGTTCCTGTATCTTCTTGTGGCTTGGGAAGACTTTTTGGGGTGGGTGGAGGCGCCTCTGTTGGTTAAGCTGTCAGAGGAGAAGGTGGGGCAGTTTTTGGAGGAGGAGTAGTTTGCTTGTTTTGGGTTTTTGCAGCTCATCACGGTGGACTTCAGGGTGGAGTTTCAGGGTGATCTTCTGAGGATGGCCAAATCTTGTGTCACAAAGTTTAGGCAAGTTACAGAATATTATCTGGAGGGAGAAGGGGCAATAGAAAGGGGGCATCAGCCAATCAAGGACACAATGGTCAGGATCTGTGGAATTAAATGGAAGAAGTGGCAAGAAACCTTTCTAGTTGTGCTTTTTGTGGATCAGATATTGGAGTGGTGAACAAATCTGGACACTTCAGGACCACTGCGGAAAATATAAATTTTTTATGATTTTTATATTCATCATTCATCATCAAAAAAAAAATATTGGAAGTCCTTTTCCTGAATCAGGTCCCTCCAGCCTTCAGATCCTCCAGCTTCCTCATCTCCCAGCAGTTTAGGGATTGGTCCCTGGGGTTTCCAACTCCCCAGGTCTTGCGTTCAATCCCCCTCCTCTTTGCTTTGGTTCTTCTTTTGTCAAATGCACAGGCAAGACAAGCTTGGCTCAACCCTTGCTGGCACTGGCATTTTCATTGGCATCAATGGCAATGGCAATCAGCCCTCCACCATCCATTTATCCTCCCCAGTCATCATCCTGCTTCCTCAGATCAAGTCAATCCAGCCCCAAACTTGCGTTGGTTTAGATCCTACCTGCTCTTCTTTAATGGATCACTGTCCACCAGGAAGGACAGTAACAAGGCTAAGAGTTTACAGATCAAGAAGACCTTCAATTAAAGGTTGTTAAATATCTTGAGTCAAGCCTTGCCTTCACCCTCCTCAAGCTCACCATTCTCTTCCCATCCCTTGCCAAACAGACATGTGCCACCAAAATCACATCAAGATCATTGTGTCCACAGTAACTCAAACGCTTTCCCCCCCATCATCCATCCAATCACCAGTGCAAGATTGGTCACGGGAACAACCTTCATCCCCTGACCCAATTGGTTGTTCCCATGACCCATCTTGCACTCTCATCTCCCCCATTGGTTGTTCCACTGACCAACAATCAATCATCCCCATTGACCCTGTCCTCCTCCTCCAATCATCACCCCTTGGCCGTTTCCCGGGCCCATCAGCCTGTCCGCATTGCTCCTTGCCTGCAATGCTCCTGCCCATGCCCATCATTGGCCCAGGCTGGTGTCTCTCTATCCCCGCTCATCCAAGATTCTTTCCTTTATTTAAATTTTTTTTCTGTTGTTTGTTTTCTCATCAGGTTCTTTTTTTTTTGTCTCATTTTGGTTTTTTTTAAAAAAATTGTGTTTTTTTCAGCTCTATATGTGTTATAACTTTTACATAGTCTACAGGGACCCATGGCCCATAAAAGGAGGGGCTCTCCCCTGCCTTTTTCTAATCATCCATGGGAGTGTGTGCATATTTCCCCCCTGGTATCATAGTAATTCATCATCATCCTGGGTATATCTTTGATTTCCCCCTGATCCCTTTGATCCTTAAGTCTTTTCCCCTCTGAGGCCTGATCCTTATCACCAACCAATAGCCTTGCTGGTTGAGAAGAATTCTGTCTGTTGGAATTCTTCAGTGTGTTACACCACTCTTTGATCCCTTTCTCTGACCATACTGGTCTTGATCCTTCCTTAATCATCTTTACAGATCCAATCATGTTTGATTGAAGAGGTTTTATTGAGCTTAAAACCTGGAGTGTTATACCTCCTTTTATTTTTGAAAGTTGCATTCAGCCAGCCTACTCTTGAGTTCCTTGAGAATTGTTGAGGTTATCCCTGTTTGAATCAGTTACTGTTTGCTTTTAGAGCTTCTCAAAACGTTTTTCTTTGTCTTGTAAGTTCACCCTCAGTTATGTGGTACCCTTCAAGCGCTTTATTGTAGAAAGTTTTGTGGGTTCATTGAGAGCCTGGAGGTTGGTTGGGGTTTGAGTTGATCATCCCCAATCTTCTGCTTACAACCAGAGTTATTAGCTTGTGGGTGTTGTTTACATACAACACCCTTTTTCTTTTGAACTTTAATCAAACTTTAAACTTCTTTTTTTCAAATATCTCTCACATAATCTTGCCTCAGATAGTTCTGTTACATTGCTACTGACTATTACCAAACTTTATCCTTACTACTTGATTCCTGACTTAAAAAAGTTCTGGACCTTGATCTTGGTTACATTTAAATATTTTTGTAACACTCAGGAGGGCAGTCTAAACAGCACCTTTCCCCTCCACAGAACTGCAATGGCCTATCACCGTTTGGAGTCTTAAATTGGTCAAGCAGGGGATGGGTTATTTTCCTTACAAGCTCTTGTATGGGAGAAAGCCAGTGCTTCTGGTAGATATCAAAACCTTGACTTACCTTGCTATCAACTGGTGGAAGGTTAAGATCAAGGAGTATCTAGTTGTGGTTTGGGCTGAACAACTTTTGTGGCAAAAGGAGATGGTGGCAAGGGCGGCAAAGAGGCTTTGGGACAGTTGGGCTAAGTTGGTTTGGTACTGGGACAAGTGATGTACCAATTGCTTGCGGGACCCTTTGTCAAGAGGCAACCTGGTTATGCTTCAGAATTTGAGCTTGGAGATGCAGTGGGGTAAGCTTTTTGCAGATTGCTGGAATGGTCCTTATTGGGTTGTTAGTAAGTTTCTGGGTTGGAGTTATTGGTTGAAAAAATTGGATGGAACTCCGTTCAAGCAGAATGTGGCAGCGGCTAACTTGAAGAAGTTCCACGTGCCGGGAACTACAAATTTTGATGAAACCAGGGGTTCAGGGTATGAGGATCAAGAGATGGCCAATGTAAGCAAGCTGTCTGCGGGGGAGAAGGAGTCTTTGGAGGGATGAATTTTGGGGTCAATGTTTGAGTTGTGGGGGGACGGGGAAGCTAAGATCACCGGAGCAGCATGGAAGGTCTCGTCTTAGAGGCATTTTTCTGGGGTGGTCCAGGTCCCTTAGGTGATATTTATTTGCAGATTTTGGAGTCTCTTTGTGTCTCTTTTTTTTGCAGAGTCTGAAGTATGATTGGGTTTTGTGTAAAAAGTCTTATGGAGTTTTTGTTCCAGAGTTATTCTTTGTCTCAGGTGTCTCAGTTTTATTTTTCTCATTCTCAGATACCAAGGGGTTCTCACTGGGGGTTGGGGAGTTTCTTTTTTTTTTGTCTAATTTTTCAGGATGGTGCGGGGAATCAAGAGGAATCCTTTCTGGGGAGGGCCAGGCATCATATTTATTTCAAGAGCTATATACAAGATTTAGGGGGTGTGGCAATAATTTAATACGGGGAGAAATCTAAGGAAGGAAGATGGCTCGGGGGAGCTCACCACCGGCACAATGATGCTTGCGGAGGAGCTTGCAACGCTCTGCAGCTTGGATCCCTACAAAATGTTGGAGGATGGCCAGTATTTGCTCATCCAATTTTCAGAGGTACTGGTTGATTTTGGCTTCCTCAATTCCTTGGCCCCCTTCTTTGTTGTTGCTTTGATTGGCTGCGTGGAACAGAGATACCAGGAGGAATCCAGTTAACCTAGAAGAGCAGGAGTTGGAGGACTGAAAGGAGAGTTGAGGTAATGGGGTCTAGTTTGGAGACAAGCAATGTGGAGATCTTTGGGCCAGCAATGGAGGCAACAGTCACTCAATGATAGGCGCAGGAGCTGTGTGAAGATATGGAGGGGTCAGGAAAAAAAACTCACAGGGTACAGGCGGCAAATCAGGGCTAATCACAATTACTGAGCATGGGGAATCAACCTCCGCAGGAGGTTTTGTGGTGAGGAGGGACATTTTTGGATTGGTGGAAACCGGAGGAGTGGGTGATGGTGGATGGAAGAGGGGCACGTTGGGCACTGCTGGCGGGGGTATTGGAGGCTTAGCCACTCAAATGGGAGCCATGTTGGGCCTGCTGGGACCTGGCCAAGTCCAAAATTTAGGTTGTGGCGTTGGCCCCAGGCTTGGGTGGCATCTCAACAGGTGGCAGCAGTGGGGTAATCCGCGGGTCAAGGAGGGGGGGAAAGGCCGTCCGTGGCCCCTGCAAAAGGAAACAAGGAAGAAGTGCGGTCTGGCTCCAGAGTCCAGTTTTTGGTCTCAATGGGGTTGTAATTGTCCACCACAAAGTTGGCCATTGGTCCACCGCAGGGACCAGAGGTAGATTGGGGATGGGGCGGAGGATGAGTCCGCAAGGATCCAGGGGTTGGAGAAACAAACAAAAACCTGTGGTGGTCTAGACAGGAGGCGTTGCAGGCTTGGCAACAGGAGGCGTTGCAGGCTTGGAAACCGGAGGTTCAGGTGCACGTCCTCCTCATTTTTGCACAATACTTGGACATTTCCATGATGGGTGATTTCTTTCTTTCTTTTGAGAGGTTTGAAGTGTGACTAGGAGTTGGGGGTTGAGGGGTTTAGCATATGCTCTGGGGTTGTGGAGCCTGGGAATCCTGGGGAAAGAATTCAAGTTGTGGGGGGATGTGGTGGTTATTTATAGACACAGAGGCAAGTAGGCTCAGCACTTGGCATTTGACTTGGAGCAGCTCAGCAGTGGTTTGAAGTCCGCAGCACAATAGGCTCAGAGAAGAGCATTGGCGGAATTTCTATTCCGGAGTGCATTAGCTAAGGGCTCAGCATTGGTGCGGCATGTGCTTTTTGCAGGCACAATGAAAAAAATGGGCCAGATTTTTTGACTTTGGTGGACATTGAGTGTGGTAAAAGATAACTTTCCCTCTGCAGCTGCCAGCTTACTCATGCGGAAGTAAGTGATTGAAGCTAAGTAGTAGGGATTACGCCAATTATGGGATATGCACTGAGGTTGTGGAGCTGTGGGGCAATGAATGGTAAATTTGAGGAGGCGGCATGCAGGTTTTTGGGGATTTGTAGTTATGCCACATGCGGGATCAGGAGTGATATTCTAGGGAAGATTGACAAGGATCTGCTGTTAGTTATGCCTTGGAGCGAATAAAATGTTAAGGGGAATTGGCAACAGGATCATTGAATCTACTGAAAATCATTGGATTGGGTAAGGGTTGGCCTATTAGTAAGCAGGATCCGTGTGGAACGCATGGAGGCGGTGGGAAAAGGAGTCTTTCATTAGAAGTTTACGTTTCTTTTTGGAGTAGCTAAGGAGGGTCAGTGCAGAATGCAAGGAGACAATAGGGGTCTTTCATTTGTTGTTTGCATTCTTTTTTTATTTTTTTTATATATAAGGAAGTTTTCTTTTATTGGAGAAGGGGGGCGGAAATGATTGGATTATTGGAGTATAGGAAAAGGGGGAAACATATTTCACGGAAAATTATGGCTAAATTCTTTTTTTATGTTACTTTGGAGTGTAATTACAAGCAAGAGTTCTTCAAATTCATATTTAGGGAAATAGTTAAAGTGCAGAGCTTGTTGGGGAGTCTGTCTTTTTTATTTACTATTATTTAATTGCAAGTTAGCTTTAGTTTTTTCCAGCTTGGGTGCAGAAGTGGAGTTTGATTAGGAATTAGGGAGGTACAGGAGTGTGACTCAAGGGCTAGTGGGCTTTCCAGAACTTGCAGTGATATTTTTGTGGAGAATTCTGCATTTTTGCGGAGAATTTTTCATTGTTGCGGAGAATTTTATATTTTTGAGGAGAATTTCACCAAAAACAAAATCTCTTTCCACACGGCTCCAGACACTCCACCCCTGGCCAATAAAATTTCCTCCCTTGACCCAGCCACCACATTTTAAGTGACACCACTGTATTCAGATCCTACACGCATAACAGCTCCACTGTTGATCTTGAAAATGCCAACCATCTGAAATTAACAGGAAAGGTAATTGTCCTACAATCCATACATGATAGGTTGGTCATCAGCATGAACATCCTGAACATCCCCCAAATGTCCGGCTCCCTAAGAAGTCTTGTCTCCTCTATGAGAAGGGATTCAATTTTTTTCAGTAGGGACCATCCACCTTTGATTTTGTCTACCACCAAAGGATCCTCTTCAATGCATAAATTGTGAATTGAACCTGCAGTTACCCACAGTTTGCCTTAAAAGCTGGAAACAAACCCCCAGCACTTCAGGTCTTGGCAGAAAAACAAAAAATTCTCCTTGGAAGGTTGGACCATCCACGCAAGAATGTCTTCAGCCGGATTTTTGGCATGGCTTGATTCAAAGTCAAATGCAAGTCATGCTTTCTGTTGAAATATACCAGGTTGGCTTTTCCTTCAAATCTTTCTCCAGCTCCTCATCTGCTGCATACCTTGCAAATGGAACTGAGCAGTTGCATTGATCCACCCTTAGTCAGCGGCTTTGAGAAATTCCTCAAAATCACCAACCAATTCAATGGAAAAAAATCCATTTTCCTCCTCAATTCAAAAATTGAAACTCTCTCTCACTTCAAAAACTTCCATGCTCAGGTAAGAAATTAGCACCCTGATCATTGGGTCTCACTGGTACATTCCAATGGGGGTGGTGAGTTCATGAGCACCAAGTTTCACTTATTTCTCCTGGCCAAGGTATCCAAATCCAGATCATTTCCCCCTACATTCCCCGGCAGAACCTTGTTGCAGAATAAGGCAAATGCACTAAAGTCAGGAAGGCTTGTGCAATTCTCAAAGAAGCCAGTCTCCCAGCTAACTTCTGGGAATTTCTGGTGTCCACTGCTTTCTTCCTGGATAAGGTGACACAATTCCAAGATTCTTGGGTGTAAGGGCCCCCACAAGCTGTGGACCAGCAAACCATTCAACTTGATATGCCTCCCCACATTTGGAAGTCACTTCAAACCTAATCTCCTCAAGAAAAAACAAAGCAGAAAATTTGGCATGTTATCCTTCTTTTTTCCAGTTGTCTGTTTCTAAATACATGATTAAAAATTTCATGATCTGAAAATTTCAACTAAATATCATTTTCTGCTTCTTATTTGAAAGCTTGTTACTCCTAACAATTTCCTTGTCTCTGGCCCAAATTCTTGCTTGGATTATTCATCATAGACCTAGCTTTTCAACACTATTTTTAACCATTCTTATACTCACTCAATTATTTTATTTAATTTTTATCCTGACCTTCAGATATTCAGCTTCCATTGTGGTGGTCTTTTAAAGACTGGAACTAGGAATTGAACTGTGATAAGTAAAAAAAAGGAGTAGATCTTTTTTAAAACAATAAAAAAGAATTTCAAAACAGTACATAAAGGTGCATTGTGTGAAGTACCAAATGAAGAGAGCTGATAGGTCAGATAAAAAAAAGAACATGTGGACTTCCAAACAAAGAAAGCTGAGTGATTGGGAAAGTCACAGGTTTTTGATTACCAAAATGGTTAAAAAAATTGAATGAAACACATGAGAACAGGTGAGTAAGCAATAATTCAGGACTGGGTCAGACATGATGTTTTTGGTACCATGGGTGCAATGAAATAAATTGTCCAACTTAATGGTGTGCAATCACAAGTGGTTTGTGTTGGAGGTTACCATGGGGAAATTTTCAAGCATGCTGGAGAAAAAATTCAGAAGGAGGGTCTAAATTTGTGTTTTAAATATGTCAAAGGGGTTTAAAATTTGCAATGAAAGGGGAAAGGGCTCCAGGGGAATGCCATGTACCTGCAGACGGGCATTGGAGATTATATGGATGAAGGGAGTTTAGATTCTGTACCATACTTCTGTTTTATTTACTATTAAAATGGAAGTTTATGTGAGAGGATGAGAATTAATCAAAAATCAAGAGCACAAGATAGGGTTTATTATTAGAGATAAAACAATAATACAATCTATAAACCACAAATTTAAGAATATTTCCCAAGAGGTTTTCAGATCTTGTTTTCCTTTATAAATATTACCTCAGCAACTTCCAGAGACTTCATTTCCCTTTATTTACCATCATCATTTTTCCATTTTTCCAAAGAACCAGAGGTGTAGCAAAGGAAGCTGAGAAAATACTGCAGACGCATAAACCAAAATTTTGAGCATATCTATTTCATTCTTAGATGTGTTTCCCTCACCAAACCCTTCTAAATCTCACTTCTTTAGGTTAAAATTGTCCTAGTGCTCTTTCACTGGTGGAAATTCATTGGCTGAAGCTGTTGCTATAATATTTCCTTTTTTCCTTGATTTTATAACTATTGCTGATAACGTATTATTGTCTACCTACTGTTCCATCAGTCATTGTTCCATTATGGTTTTTCAATTAACATTTCTTCATCTATTCCAGCCCCCTCTGATGTCTATTGTAGCAGTGTGGCTCCTGACAACATTATATCTACTTTAGAATTTACAGTTATTAATATAGCTATCTTTTTCACTTCATGAAATACTATTGACTGTCAAAATTTTCCTCATTCATCAGTTTTTCATCATTCAGGAATTTAATCCTCCATAAATTTAAGAAATAATAGGCAAGGAACCTGAATAAATAATTGAAACAAATACAAAATCACAAAAATGCCAATCAAATAACGTGCTATCATTAGCCTACTTCAAAAATCTGTTAAAATGCTCCTGAAATCCTGCATTGATTCAAAAAAATTCAAACTCATATAAAAATCTCAAGCCCTGCTTAAAGAATATAGTTAGGAATCACACATTTTAGCTGGAGACCTCATGACTTGTCCAGTGACACTCACCTATGAAACTTGAAAAGGTATACCATGAAATATGTATTTTTCATGCCCAGTCTCACAAGGGCTGCTTCCGTGCAAGCAGGGATTGACACAAGGGCTACTCCAACTCATGGTAGGATTGGGGGAAAGTTTACTGGAGGAGGCTAACAGGAGTGGAGTAAGATTGCTAGAGAAAGGTGCTGAATGACAATTCCTTGGATGAGTTACTTGTAAGAACTAGTAAACTGATTTCTTGAGGAAAAATCATGAAAGAGGAAAAGAAGGGCTTCTTAAATATACAGGAGGCTTGAATAAAACGGAGTTAAAATTTATTGGGGCTCAGACTACATATGTGATGTCATGGAAGCAGTTTAGGTAACAGAGAGGTCTGATCAGTTATGCTACTACATTAGGTTAGGCTGCTTCTAAATTGGGGCAAGGTCACAGTTCTGGGCTTTCTAAGTTGGGAGAGTAAAGTTGAAGGATGTAAAGTGTACATGGAGTTTATGACACTATTTAATAATTAGAGAGAGTATGTAGTACAATCTGCAAGAGGATGTACATAAGGATTCCCACAGGATAAACCATGACAGAGTATGGATTAGACAGATTTAAAAATGTTAGAGTATGTGCAGACCTGGGAGATTGAGTATTTTCAAGCCTATGGATTCTATCTGCATAATGTATGAGGTTAGACTATATGTAGATATGTACTGCATGAAGATCCTGAGGTATAAAGTTACTGGAGACACATTGATATAAGTATCCTGAGCCTTGAGGTTAAAGTTACTTGGAAAGTAGATCAGGCCTGAGGGTTAGATTGGGTTTGCTGAGGTTAGATACTGAGTTTAGACCAAGCTAGGTGTCAGTATGACACCCACCTTAAATGCCTGAAAGGGTAAGGAGAGCAATAATACCATTCATTTCAAATTTGGAATTCTATCATTGAGTTTTGAATCCGATGCAGTGAATTAATTTTCAAGGGGTGGATGAAATTACCCCCTGATAAAAAACTTACCATCTAAATGCAACATTTTTTGGGAAGAAAATGGAATTGTGTACAAAATTCACCAATTAAAAAAACAACATACAGACAACCATTTTTGCTTTTAAAGTCATCCGCAGCCTATTTATTTTGTTTATACACAACCTGATGAAAGTCAGAATGATATATGTCAAGTAACTTTCTATATTTTGGTTACCAGAGGTTATGGATGCATGAATAGATATCTAAACATGCAAATATTCAAAATTATTCCCACATATCAACCAAGGTTGATGTACTTGGGTTCCTATTCATTTGAAAATTTAAAATTATGCAAATCTTGGACCCATGCCTATTTCCACAAGAAAAACTGCATACTTCTACCAGAAAGAAGAGTTTCCTCCCCAATTTTGGGAAATTATTCAGTAGTTTGTATCAAATTTGTTAGGTAATTATGTGTAATAATATGGATAAATCCAATGAAAGGTGGTGGTTTCCAACAAATTTTGATCTAAAATTAACAAAATTCAATTAAAGAATGATGATAGAGGGGCCAAAAATTCCTCTGGGGGTATTTAATCATCTCTTGAGGGAATTATTCTGGGAAATTCATGCACCTTGAAAAATTGGAACCAGCCAAAATTAAGAGGAATTTTTCTTCCAAGTGAAATGGCATATGAGTGAGCATCATTATTTAAAACAAAAGCTTTATCATTTGAAAAGAATTTTGGAATATCCCCTCTCCTCAGTGCATAATTCAAACTCATGGCATTGTACCATACGCACCACACCAATTTAGTGCAACCCACTTTCATTTTTGGAATTAAGCAAGGGAAAAATGTATCTCCAAAGTCATTAATCACTTGTGATCAATCTTTCAATATTGCAATTCATGATCTACAGCAAGTGCTAATCAATTATTTTTCTTGTCTCCACATCTTTTGAAATTCAACTCGTTTTTGGCTATGGAATTCAAACCTTGCTCCAATCCAATCCAATTCCAGTCACCATTGAACAATCAGTTTGCACCATATTTTCCATTTTAAATCAACTTTTCATTTTTTAAATAACCACACCATTATTTGTACTATTTATTCCTTGTTCTATCTCTGAAGCCTCCAATCATTTCCTTCCAAATTTTTCTTATGATGCATTGACTGCATTCTCCCTTGCTTGCAGTTGTGTTCTCCATCATCATACTCAGCCTTTCTTTTAGCATGTAGCTTGGATGATCTCAATTCATTATTCCTCACATTTCTGCAAACTAATGAATTTGATGGTGAATTACCAACTAGAAAGGACATCCATCAAGTTGGATCTATCAATCCTTCCATAATTTTCAATAATCCAAATAATTGGGAGGGAAAGCCTAAAAAAGGGCTATGCGACTCACTGAGCAACCATTGAATTTTCAAGATTTGTGGTATCACATTCCAATGTTTGATTCTACCCCCGGGTTTAAGGGCCACTTATCCCAAAGTGTTTATTTTGGGTGGCACTAACTTATAACTCTCCAAAAATGAAGTAATATTTAAAAAAACCACTGAACACCATGATGACCCACCAATACTTTGGATTCTTGCTGTTGAAAATTGAAAACCCCATTGAGTTTGCCAGAACAATTCACCTCACAAACTTTTCCTGATTTCAAATCAAACACAATAGGTTTACTTCCAGTCTGCTTTCATAATTATCAGCCTATAATTGGGAGGAAATGATTAGCAAAAATGATAGGAGACTGGCGGAAAATAAAGTCTATTTTCAGTTTTTCTGATGTTGAATTCCACCATTTTACACAAACCTTCTCAATCAAGATGAAACTGGAATGGAAAGCCATCTCCCTGAAAATTTTTCCTGATTCAGTTAATTTCTTATCTTTTTTGCATTTTCTCAAAAAAAATCATTCTAATCATGATTTCCTTGGTTTCCATACCAACCAATTCCATCCCATACCTTGATCTTTTCTTTGAATAACAAAATTAGAAATTTAAAGTATAGCCTTGCTAACTTTGAGATTCACTGTATTATTTTTCATCATCTCATTCTTGCCATAACCACATAATCCCTTTTCACCTCTCACTCAATGGGTTGTTTTTGTTACTGTATACAAACTGACTCAACAAAAAAATTTCAAGGATGTACAAACCCCTGAAGATAGTTTTTAATATCAATATCACATACTGAATTGAATGTTAATTCTTCTGCTGCGCCTTAAAGTCAGTATTTTGATAGGCTAGGGAGGAAAAAAAATCTTTTTTAAGTTTCACAACTCTCTCTCACACTCTGGTTAGCTTTCACTACTCCCCCCCTCACTCAGGACCAAGACCCATGCAAGAAACCCAATGGGGATTACCAAACTGAACCTCATGAAGATTTTCTCTTCAAAAGTCTACCCTGAACCAGTGTTTTGTTTTCAATTTTGGTTTTTAATTTCACTTTCTATTTTCATTTCTTTTCATTCCTCCTTGTTATCTGTTTTCATTCCTCCTTGTCATTTTTGTTCATTCCTCCTTGTCATTTGTTTTAATCCCTCCTTTTCATTTGTTTTCATTCCTCCTTGTCTCATCTCATTTCCTTTTCATTCCTCATATTTGTTATGTCACCTTGATCAACAATCTAAACTCCCACCTTTTGTATCAACTTCCCCCCGCTGGAGGATCTTTTCACTGTCCTGTAATTTTTAAGAGTCAACCCCTTTACATTTTTATCCTTGTGAATCCTAATCACTCAGAACAACAAATCACCGTCACTCCAGTCAGCCCAGCTCTCATTGACTCAACTAATGGAACTCAATTGTTTAATACTGCTGTGTCAATCACTACAAGTGCACAAAAGACTTACCTTTTCCCTTTCATTATCATCATAAAGCTTCTTTTTCATTCCTCACTCAATCTCAATTGTCCTCCATTGCTGTTATTACAATATTTTGTTTTGAGATCAATTTCAACTAGTTAAGCTGGTTTAAATCCAAAAAATTGACTGACTGAGGAAACCAGTGGGAATTTCCAAGGGGTCAAATCCTCAAAATAGACACAAGAACAATGGATTCAGGCAGTTAATTCTCAAGACACAACTTCAGCCACTCCCCCCCCCCCTCTCTGAGGATAACTATGGCATTTAAAAGGAAGAAATGAATTCCCTACTCAAGCTTTGAGGAGTCCTCAACACCCTGAAATTTGAATTGATTCCACTTACAGCACAAGAAAATGATGAAATTCAACTACTCCTCATATCAAAATCAATTCTGTCACCAACAACAACATCATCAGTGCGGCAAAAATAAATTCAGCTAAATCCATATGGTTGGCCATCAAAGAATGGTATTTTTCCTCCAAAGCTTCAAAAAGAGCCAGGATCTTCAACAACTTTCTTCAAACCACCTTCCAAGAAGACAAAATAGTGGAGTTTTTCACCAATTTCAGCAAATTGATCAAAAATATGATAGATATAGCCATTGATCTGCCTCAAGACATTCTTAACTACCTTATTCTCTTCAAGTTTCCCTCATCAATACAGGATCTCAAGAGACAACTGATGCACTCAGACAAAACCATACACTTTTAATTTGTATGCAATCATCTCACCCAGTTCAACAATAAAATTGAGGCTGAGAATGCCAATAAATCATTGGGGCTCACATAATCTGTTCTTTTCATGAGCAAGGAAAAATTCAAAAGCTAGTCATCCAGCCAATGCGTCAAGGGATATCATAATCCCCAGAAGGACAAGAATTATTCCAAGAAGGAGTGCTTCCACCTCTGCCCGGACAAGGCTCCTGACTGGTGGAAAGAAAATCAAGCCAGATGGAAGGAAAAACATAAACCCAAGGAAAAAATGACCCAATATCATGCATTTGTCACAAAATGGATTGTATCAAAAGAAATTTCTGGTGAAAACATCCTCATTGACAGAGGTGCATCCAAAAATGTTTTTAATTACAAGAAATTCTTTGTCTCTCTCATCAAAACCATTGGTAAGAGCATCTCCACTGGAAAGAACGGAGCCAACCTTCCCATTGAAGGAACCAGAACGGTCAAGCTCACCTGGAAGAACAAAACTGTTGCCCTCAATCAAAGTCTCTACATCCCAGAGATTGTAGTCAACCTCATCAGCCCAGGGATCCTCATTGAAAAAGGCTGCCGCTTCTCAGCAGATAAATTTAAATTCCAAATCTCCATTAGGGACTCCGCCCTCATCCAAGGTTCAATCTTCAACAAGCTCTTTGTGACTCAAAATCTAAAAATGTTAAGGCAGAACCACTTTTTCCTGTCTGTCAACGTTCAACTTGGGAGTAACCTAAGGGACCTTCATCTTTCCCTTGGCCTTTCCTCTACAAGTTGTCTTTGCAAAATAGCTGACATCAAACTTAAAAAAAGGGATATTGACTCTTTCTAATACAAGGACTGCGCTCTGAGCAAGATCACCAAGGCCCCATTTAAACTTCAGTCCACTGCCTCCTCCAAACCTTTTGAAAAAATAAACCTGGACCTCATCTGACCTCTCAAACCTGCTTCTCTCAAACAAGAAAGATTCATCCTTACCATAGTAGAAAACTTCTGTGGCTACCTTAGTGGGATACCTCTTCAAGTTAAGGACCAAACTGCCAAAGTACAGATGGGAGTTCTGGAGCATCAAATCCAAAACTGGGCTAATTCCCATGAAAATTGTGCTCTGAAGGTGGAAGAGAGCTTAAAAACAACGGGTTTTTTCAATTTTTCAAGGAGAATTCAATCAGACAATTGATTTCCAAACCACACCACCCCAAAAAAATGGCAGGGTGGAAAGGGCCAATTGGACCATAGTCAAAATTTTCCAATTAACAATCAGCTCATCAAGACTACCCATTCAACACTGGCTGAAATTCTCAAAGCCTTCTGTCTCAGCCTCAAACAAATTCCTAAGAAATAGCACAAGGTATCACCCTTGGAATTGATGCAAAAAAGCGCCATTCCTCTCTCCTAATTCAAGCTGCTTGGTATCTCAGTCATCTATCTCAACAATCACAGGACCAAGGGGAGAAAATTCCACCCAAAGGGGCTCAAAGGCAAGTTGATTGGCTAAAATCCCAACTTCAGGTCCTACCAAATACTCAGACAAGATGGCAGCATTATCTCTACAAAGCACGTGAATTTTGAACTCAGTTCTGTTGAAAACCTAGGTTCTGGAAATTTCCTGGGCAACAAATTCTCCATCGAAGGGGCTGAGTCTACTTTACCCAAGCCTGAGGCACTGAGGTCAATGGATTTCAACCCCAGTCAAATCAGAAACACAAACCAATACTGTGAAAATTCACCCAACTCTCTTTCATCCGCCAACTTTTCACCCTCCAAAAATGCCCTAGATCTCTCAGAAGAAAATCAATTCCTTTTGGAAACAGCAACTACTACACCTGGCTGTGTTGGTGCCCAACCTGTACCAATCCAACAGCAAACCAGTGTTGATCTATCCAACCCACCCATTCGCATCCTGAGGAACAGATTAAACTTGAGGCCACCCCAACGGTACAGCTTCCACCATTACTATGAACTGAAGAAATTCCTGAAAGCCATGTCTGTAAAGAATCTGAGAAGTGGAGAGAAGCCATAAGAAAAGAACTCAAGCAGTGTGAGTATTTGGCTTTATGGGAAGAATATGATGGACAAGATCCAGCCAAGCCTCTCAAAAATGCCTGGTTATTCAAGATCAAGGACAACTTCCACAACAATACCCTCATCCACAAAGCCAGAATTATTGTCTGTGGATACAATAAAATCTACGCCCTTGACTATGAAGAAACCTTTGCCCCTACCGGAAAAATTGCCTCTCTCCATGCAATACTGCAACTTTCACTCAATAAAAACCTCCCCATAAGGCATTTTTGATGTTAAATTTTCCTTTATTCATGCTTCTATAAGCAAATAGTTGATCATCAAGAATCTGGATAGATGTGACAGACCCTTAAAGTGACTCAAACTCAAATAAAGTTTTTATGGGATGAAGAAATCCCCAAAGAACTGCTATGACACCCTTGCTGACTGGATCAAACACTTGGACTTTTTTGAATCCAACAGCAAACCCTGCCTCTACAAATCAAATAAAAAGTCCTTGTTCATTTTCTCCATGTAAAAAACCTGATTCTTGTCCGCAAAAGAAACGGGTTTGAAGACAGTTTCAATCTCAGGTTTCAAAACTCTCAATGCCACAATCCAGAAAAAATCTTAGGCATGAAGTTCAAGAGGTTGGACAACTCCATCAAACTCAGTCAGCCCAAGCACATCAACCACGGTCTCAAGGAACTTGGAATCCAGGAATGCAGACCTGTCTCTACCCCACTCACTCCTAACCTTCAACTCAGTGCAGGGGCTTTGAGGCCTTCAAGATGCTTAACATCAACTACCTGTCTGGAATAGGCCTCCTCAACTACATTTCCTGAAGGACCAGACCCCACCTCAGACTCTCTTTATAAGCTTAGCTTGCTTCCAAAATAATCCAGCTCTCACCCACTGTAAAGAACTCAAGAAAACCTGGAAGTACCTGAAGACCACAAAAGATATCAAACTGACCATCAGGTACAACATTACAGCCAATTAAATTGCCTTCTTCAGTGAGGCTTTCTGTGCTGAGGACCCAGTAACTCATAAGTCCCAATCAGGATAACTGGGACTTGCATTTGATTATCTGATTTACTGGGAAAGATTCAAGCAAAAAAAGATCATCTACTCTACCACAGAAGCTGAACTCAATTCTATTTTTGAATCCTTCCTTGAAGGAAAATGGCTGCAAAACCTGATTGGGGAGGTTTTCTCAATTCCAAGTTCCCATTTCAACTCATCTCATAGACAACAAGTGGCTCAAGGAAAAACTGAAAAGCTTTGGGTCCAATGCTAAAAACTGGCACATTGATCTCAAAACCAAAGGCCTCAGGGAAGAACTCAAACTTGGAAATATATCCATTCAACTCATACCATCTGACAAAATTCTTGCCAACCCCTGACCAAGGAATTACCCAAAACTAATCTGGAGAATCTCATTCAAATAATTCACTCATGTTATACTCAAAAAAATTTATCAAAGCTGGACCTTTCCAGTTATGGGGGGTGTTAAATTTCACAACTCTCTCACTCACTCCAGTTAACTTTAACCACTCCCCCACTCACTCCGGAGCAAGAACCCTGAAAGGAACCCAAAGGGCATTCCTAACCTGAACCTCATGAAGATCTTCTCTTCACAAGTCTACTCTGAACCGGTTCTTTTTTCAATTTTTGGTTTTTCATTTCACTTTCTATTCTCATTTTTTTTTCAGTCCCCCTTTTCATTTGTTTCATTCCTCCTTGTCTCATCTCATTTTGTTTTCATTCCTCATATTTTTTCCATCACCTTGATCAAAAATCTTAACTCCCACCTTTTTTATCAACTTCTCTCCGCTCAAGGATCTCATGACTGTACTGTAACTGGTAAGAGTCAAACCCTTTACATTCCTAGCCTTGTGACTCCTAATCTCTCAGCCCAACCAATCACCATCACTCCAGCCAACCTGGGTCAACTCTCAGCAATTCAACCAATGGAACTCAATCCTTGAATCCTGCTGTTTCAATAACTCCAACTGCACCAAAGACTTGTCAGTTCCCTTTCATTATGATCATTTGTCTTCTTTTCATTTCTCACTCAATCTCAATTTTCCTCCATTGCTGTTATCATCCTTTTTTTTTTTTGAAATCAATCTCTACTATTTACAAAGCTTTCAGTATTGTAAACTCAAAGATACTGTCCCTTATTCTAGTTCTCCATATTTTGGAACCATCAAACATAGATACTTATGGAAACACAGCTGTAAGATAGGATATGGATCCCCTCAATAAAATTTCAAATTCAAACATAATCAAGTAACCTGAAACAAGTTGGATTTCAGGCTTGCAGAAATAAAAATTCCAAGCCCAACAAAGGCAGACTTGTAAGAATTGTGGTGGAAGCTCTCACACATGATTCTTCTAGGGCTAATAAATGAAATTTTTGTTTCTGTAACCCTGGAATGAAGCAGCCTCATGTATTCATTGGATAAAATTCCAATATAAAAATTCCTCTTTCCCATCTTGTGAAATTATTTTTTGGAAAAAGCCAAAAAAGTTCAAATGCAACCAAATTTATTTTTATCCTTTCCTTGGATTTAGAGCCTTTGAGTTGTTTGTGCCTCACTTCAAACTGCTTGAAAAAAAACAGCCATCTTTAACTCTAACAATTTTTTAAATCTTGGGGAAAAAATATTCAGGCAAACACAAAAAGGTTTAAACAGAAAATATAAAAAGAACTTTCTGTGGAGGAGAGCAGTAGTTCCCCAAGATAGCTGAAATATTCCTGAAATTTTCATTCTTGCATCTGATGGAACAAGGTAAATTTCTTCTTTCATTTTCAAAAAATTCAGATGGTGAAGCTGACAAAAAGGATTTCTTTTACTGAATCCAAGATTACCACACCTCATCTAGTAATATAATATTTCAGAAGCCTTTATAATTTCCATCAAAAGAATAATTCCTTGCAAAAAAAAAAAAAAAAAACAAGATTAACCTTTGGCTTTGTTATGTTATTTATTTTTTGGGGGATCTTCCCTGATCTTCAACACCGCAATATAAGGTCAACCTGCTGCTTAAAAATGACTCAAAACCCTAATGAAGAAAAGTCTCTTTGGATCAGTGGGTTTCCTGATTTATGTACAAGAAGATTTTGATCTACCAGCACACTTGATGAAATATTTTTATAATCTACCATGTGCGTGTATTTGTGGTTATATTCTTATGCAATTTACAAAATTTGTATGTATATATCTTTACACCCTTTCAAATTTTTTGGAAATTTCACCACCGCAAGACACAGGTTAGCGGCAGCCCGTTGAATCTTAGTAATCCAAACCAACTGTGAAATAAAAAATACTCATCTTACTAGGTAAGAGACCCATTCAAAATTCAGAGATTCCTGGAAAAGGGTACCAGGTTTCTTAAAAATTAAAAATGGACAGTGAGAAAAAAAGGTTGTGTATCTATTCTGGAGGGAAGCATGATCTAAATATTTTTCCAAAGAGGTGAGGTGGCTTTTTATATAGATTAGAATAAGGAGAAAGAAGAAGGATAAAGTGGGTCTCTGGTATCTATCCACATCAACAAGAGGAGGCTCTGAGCCAAAATCAAGGCACAGGTTCCACAAGAAGAATTATTCAAGGAAAGGGAGAGACATTGAAATATGTTATAAGGTTGCAGAAATCCAAAAGAGTATTGGTTGGGATTGAACATAACAAAGATAGGATTCTTATTAAAAAATGCAGACAAAAAAAATGAAATAAATCAATAAGGATGGGAAATTATTAAATTGCTACATTTATAAAACTGAAAATTGAGAAATCTGGAATTGAGGGAAAACATGAAATGAAAAGAGAAGACTGGACAAGAATGAGGTAAATATGAGAAGGATGAGGGGAGAGTCAAAGATAAAAGACAAAAATATCTCACCAGGAACACAGACAGGGAAGGTGATCTTTTGAGAGGCAAGGCTTTAGAGGAGTTTTGAAGAGAGGAGATGGGAATTTGAGCAATGGAATAAAGAGAGAAGAAAAGATGAGAAGAGAAGAGATTACAAGACAAGAAGATGAGAAATAATCAAAAGTAATGAGAACAGAGGTGAAAAGAAGGATCTGGTGAGAAAAAGAAGGATGAAATGGAGGATAAGTGATTTTGTTTGAATCTGAGATCTCTATATTTGAAGTATCCCCACTGGCAGTGCACCTGCGTGTTACACCACAAAAGAGATGGTACAGAAATCAACAGCAATTAATCTGCAAGAGCTGGACCATATTAGGAAATTTGTTGCCTTCTTTTGGTTAATATATTAAAAGAACCTTGCAATCTTCTATCTGAAGAGTTTTATTTTTTTTGGTTAGATATATTTTTCAAATTTTCACAGAAATAATCCAAAAAAATAGGTATAATTCTGAAGAAAAGAGGTGTTTTTGTATTCAAAATAACCTCATATGTTTTTTTTATTGAATCACAGGTGAGGACACAGTAATTATGGGGATCTCAAAAACTACTCTTGTTATAATCCATAATCTTGGAATAACTGGAAACTTTTGTTTTCAAGAGAGGGAATTTTTATTGCTGTTAATTTCTGGAGCCATGATAGCAGAAAGCCATTCCAGAATGGAGAAAATTCCTAGGTAGACAATGATGGCAAAATTACCCGCCCAATAAATGAAAAAAAGGTGATGCAAGCTTGGTGGGGGTAATTTTGAATACTTCATACAGTGCAAATCTTATGATAATGATGGAAACTGTGTGAATATAATATTCAGATATAATTCATTTATCATTCAATCAATGATTACAATTTTTGCTTAATCACAATGCATTTATCTGGATGGGTATAAAACTGATTCTGTATCAAATATGGCTTGGAATAGGCCTTTATTTAACCCTTTCAATTTAGTAAAGGAACATCTTGATTTTCATAAGATCAAAGGGGGGGGGGTTAGATTCAATGAGGCCCATATTCCAGCCAGGAAATTAAAAAATATGTTTCTTGGTGGTGTGGGCCAGATGGGCATGTCACATGCCAAACAATAGGAGATTTGTTGCATGTATTGAATGATATTGGGAGGGTAAATGTTTCTTCAATGCATGTATATATCTTATTAGCAGGTCTGTTGTTATTTTTTTTAGTTATTTAGGATCTATTGATTGTGTTAATGACTATTTTTGGAATTTTATAAATTCTCAGTTTGAAAAGTATTTACATGCTTTCCAATGAAGTGCCTGTGTAATTATTTTCTGTCCTTTTTCAGCATTTTTTGAAAAAGATTCCATTAATACTTTGGGATTTTTTAAAATTTCTTTCTTGACATTTTGAAATTATCTGGGGGATTTCTAAACATTCTCAGAGGTATCAAATGCATATTTCATATGCATGTCTTTACCCTGTCTGTTTTAATACTTCTATCAGCGCTTTCTGAGATAATCTGAGACCTGAAAGCTTGTTACATGGCTTTAAGCATTTTTCCAAGCCTTGGAGCCTTCTTGGTTTGGATTTGAATTGAAAAGTGAGACCAGGGGGCTTGTGTATGTCTCAGTTACTATTATTGCACGCACATGCCTGTTAGAATTCTGAAAAACATATTATTGTAAACACCACAAAAAATTGAATTTGACTTGCTAGCTATTCAAGTGATTGATCTGGATTAAAATGATAAAATAATGATAAAATTACATGTTTTTGTAAACACCGCAAAAAATTGAATGTGACTTGCTAGCTATTAAATTGATTGATCTCGATCAAAATGATAAATTAATGATGAAATTTTCAACTGTAAAAGCTTCTATATACACAGATGTGAAGAGATGACAATAACAATGCAATAGAGAAATTGATTTATATAGGTATAACAGATAATGGTCTATTCATAGACTGCTCTGAGTCTATAGAGGATTCTTCCTGAGAAATCCTCAAATTAAATCTTGTTGTGGTTCATTTTCTTTCCTAGGCAAGTATCCTTTTGTTGCTTCCAAGTGAAAAGGCACCATATTCAGGGTGACAGTTTTTTGCAACCTGAAGGTTCATTTACTGGTGAGTTCTTTTCTGTTTTAATTTCTCCTTTTCTGAATCCTTTTAATGATTCTGAAATTTCTCATAAATTTCTTTAATTGCTATTCCAACTTTCCCCCTTTATTAATGATTTATTATTACTAATTTGTCTTGGGCTGGTATGATTTAAAAAATTCCCATCTCTTTTTGGAATCTCTTATTCTTGACACAATCAAGTATTTTTGTTACACAATGGGCCACCATTTCTGATTTCTTAAGATATTAAAAAAAATTCTTTTTTTTGGATAAATACTTTCATGAATTAGTAATGTACATTTATGTGTTTTTTCATCAAATTATATACAGGATTCTTTGATTGCTTGATTTATCCTTTGTTTTCAATGTAAATCAAGATCATATTGGTCCCTTGCAATTTACTTTGGATTGAAGTAGCTCCAACCACTTTTTATCTTGAGACGTTGCCAGAGGACGCCAAATTCCGCCTAAGTGGGTGATATTCTGACCCCCTCCCCAAGTGTTATACCTCACCAACTGATAGCTTCCATCGACACATTAAAGATATATGCTAAGAAAAACCTTTGGCCAGTTTCTTCTGACCAATATGAGTCCAAGTTTCCATTTGGGAAAGTTTGAAATTAATCAGAATATTATTTCTTTGAACTTGTATAAATAAAAAAAAACTTACCAAAAAGGGGGGTTTGACATGCCATTGAGGATTGAAATTCTCAATTTGGAAAAGTTCACCCTTGAAGATAGAAGATTTTATTTTGTGAACACATGGTATACCCATTTAAGAAGAGTAAGCACATTTGATGCAAGTGGTTGAAGAATGAGAGACTTGATTGAATTAGTGAATGGTCATGAGGGCATAATGGCTGATTTTTCCAGAAAGACGCTTCACACAGTAAGCCAAACAAATGATCTACTTGAAACCTTTCTGGGAGGCTTCAATAGCTCTTTAATGAATTTATATGGTAATAAAATTATATATCTTATTGACAAAATTGGAAAAAGAGCCAGTAGAGCAAGTGATGAAGTTTTTGATTTAAGAATTTAGGCCTTCTATTCTTGATGTAATTGTATTTCCAAAATGAGAGCATTTTTTGCCAAGTAAGAGACAGTTTTTTTTTTGAGTGGGACCCAGTTTTCAAGGAGGTAGTCTGAGGTGGGAGCATTCCAGACTAGACAAAGTTTGATGAAATTTTCCTGATAAATAGTTTCAGATTTGGAGTTTACCAATTGGTGCCAGTGTTTTTGAAAAAGCTTCCATTCATCTTTGGACTTGAAATGCTTCCTGCAGGGGGTTTGAATATTTTTGAAAATATGCCAGAGACAGAGAAGTTGATGAGAAGATGGGAAAAACTTTTCTATTGAACTAATTAAATCTTGTTCTTTATCTGTCACAATAACCCTGGGTTCTCAATGTTCTAATATTTCCTCAATTTGATTGAGGGCCCATTCATACTTATTTTTTTTCTTGGGATAAAAATCAGAAAGAAACTGAGAAAGTTCTTGAGAATTTTTTACCCCAACAATAGGAAGAAGATGCATCCCCAATTTATTTTTTATATGTGCAGTCCATGATGAGAAGAGTAGGAAATATTTTCAGAAGTTTTATGGAATCAGGATGTGAAATTGATAAAGAAGTGATTTGTCCATCCATATTGTTTATTCTGTACAAAAAAAAATTGAGTTCCATTATTACAATTGGGGTTTTTCCATCAAGATAATTTTTTTGGATTTGAGATCTTTTATTATAAATAGCACTGAGGTTTGCAAGAACAGGAGTTGAGGATTTTTTTATAAGAGAATTGAAAATTTTTGATTGGGTAACACCAGCCTTGGTTGAGGTTTGTACAGTCTCATGTTTCTTTCCATGAATTCTTCTATGGATTAAATGAGAAGAAGGATCATCTGAGGGGGCATGTTCGTGGTCTGGAGATATAAATTTAACCTTCCAGAGACCTAATCTTTTGGAGAAATTTCCAGATAATCTAAAAGGTAATTTTCTAACTCTCTCTCCCTCTCTCCCCCTCTATAAATGTTCAATTACATAGTATGTACATAGTACATACTCTCCACTGTCTGTTCAAATCATATTCCCAGGACTTCCAGATCAGTAAATGTCAAAAATTCCTGTGCAGGCCCATCAACCATTGACCAACTATAGCCTCAAGCCCATCAGTTCATCATTTAATACCAATTAAACTCAAACTAACAGAACAAGGAAATAATTCCTCAAGGCCTCCTTCTCATTTCTCTCATATACTGGCCTCTACTTCCCTCTTTGACTAATTCCCCCTTGTCTCTTGAAACTAACAAGTGCAATTTCCCAGTACCATGCATTGACTGTTGCAGGGTCATCTAACTTTACCCCCACTCCTCTTCCTCCTCCTCCTCCTCCGGCTTCTTGGAAGCAACCCTCATCAGGGGCGGGATATGGAAATTAGTATAATACTTCTGATTATTCATTTCCCTTCCAATAGGTATCATCTCAGCACAAGAATGAAAAAAAGTCTTCCAAAATCATCTCACCTTGCCTCCTGGTGTTCCCCTTACAGTATTCAGTCAACCAGCTTCCTTAGAGCCTAATCTGGGTTTCATCCCATCTCCTCCTTGATGCTCTCTTTTCCTCCTTCCATTCTCTATTGGGATCATTGCCATCAATCTTTCTAAATTATGAGTTCTCTCAAATGTGGTGCTTTTCATTTATTCCCCTTGGATTCCAGGAGCATTTGTGACGTTGTAATAAGGGCATTAATTTTCTCACAAACCCAATCCTTTATTTCAACAAACTCTACATCCACCTGCCATTGCATGACTCTTCCACTACACAGACCAATACTTTATTTCACAATACTTTTAAGAATTAATTGTTTTTAATTTCTGAAACCACAGTCCTGTAGATGGGGTTCATAAACTATGTAAAAATAATATTTTGTAATTTTGGAGGCATTAAAACCCTTCCAAAAATGGAATCAAAAAATGAAGCAATTTTCAACAATACATTTTTACATGGGTTTTCAGATCCTCATTTTGCCCTTACTAATAGTTTTTTTTGTTATTTCAGCTACAAAATATTTCAGCCAGCACTAAAAGATTTTTGACTATTTTTTTTCAGATTTTTTGGATGTATGCGCTTAACTGAAGAAGTCCCATCAAAAAACCAAAAAATTAAAAAAAAGATTAATATTTTCATTGGACATTTGCACCCTGTTATTTACCATTTGATTTGATTTTTTTGTTGATTCAAGCTATAAAAAATTTAAACCAAAATTCAAAGACCCTTTCAATTCTTTTTCCAGATTTTTTGATGTATTATATTACCTTAAAAAATTACTTCAAAAAAGAAAAATATTTGAGAAATTCAATTGGGTAATGTTGAATTCATGGCTCCAACCGTATGGTAGTCTTTTTGGGCCCTACAAGGCCCTTTTGAGCCATGGGGTCCAATAGAAGACTACAAAGGGCTGTTCCAAACACTTGCAATCACTGGGGGGTTGTATAGGAGCACATTACCACCCGGAAACGGAAATTTTGAGCCATTTTCCCCCATGCACATCTCAAAGATGCCGTTTTTGGGGGTGAAAGAACCTCCAAAAGTCATGCCAGAATTTTGGGCACCCCCTGAAAAACACTTGGGTTCCCTCAAACCAAATTTAGGATCAAAGTATACTATGTGGGACAGTTGGACCACACCTAGCAATACCAAAGAAAAATTAAAGTGAAATCAAAGTGAAATCAAATTGAAATCAATTGAAGTATCCTAGATATTCAAGTGAAATTTTAAACATCTTCCTTAACTCAAAAGTGAGAAATATTTTCAGTTGTTCATTTGAAAGTTGTATTGAATGCTGAATTTGCATTGCAATTTTTTTGCATTATGGGAAAAGTTGCAAGCCCTCCTTGTGAAATGACTGCATTGAAGGACTACATTGATATTGCCGTTAACAAAGCTTTTGAAAAAAATGATTAGGGTAATGAAACATTGGAAGCCCCAATTGGATCCTCTTCTAGGGTGACAATTGAGGAACACAATATTTCAAATTTTCATTTTTCCTCTGGTTGTGAGTAACATTTTATGTTACTGAGGTCTTTGCGGGATTTAATTTGATTGAAACTAATGGGGTGCATGTAACTGAAACTATGTTTTAACCAAAGAATTTTTACTAGATCCACTTGAACCACCTCCTGTGAGAGCCTTTGCTACTAGGGAAGAGGCACAAAAATATTGTCAAACATGGGCTATGAAGCATGGTTAGGCTCTGAAGGTCTTTAAATCAAAGAAAGATAAATATGTGGATTTGGCAAGTAATTGACATAGTTCCTACTTGGGACAAATCCTTACCAAACGGTCTTGGAAAACTCACACAAGGAAGGTTGGGTTAAAGTTTTTAATCCATGCAAGTTGCACAAAGGGAGGCCCCTTGTGGCAACTCTCCTACAAAGAAACTAAACATAACCATCAACCATCAGAACATCCCTCTGTGCATCCTCATCTGAGGAGAATCACTGGGGTATCCTTAGACAATTTAATAGAAGGAATGAATTATGGGCTCAATATGTTGCAACTTATGAGAAAATTGAGCAAGATTGATGGCAGTGATCATGTTGATGACCAAACAATCTATAAAACTAAGTAAAAGGTAGCGCTTGAAGAACTAAAGGGGAAAGGTGTCATGGAGGTACTCTATGAACAGCTTGAAGAATGAAGTTGGATTCATTGGTCAAATTTCAGTGGAGAGAGTCACTTGGAGGCCCTATTCTTTGCCCACCCAGAGTCACTAAAGCTTTCCAAACAATCCCATCATGTTTCTATGTTGTATTGTACTTTTAAAACAAATAAGTACAAAATTGCGCTATTGCATGTTGTGGGAATAACAGCAAACTGGAAAATTTTCACAAAAGTTTTGGTTTTCATAAAAAAAGAAATGTTTGAGTTCTACAGTTTGTTTGTAAATGCATTAAAGGAGTTGGATGATGATCCTGAGATAATTCCAAAACTATTTATGACAGACCATGAAAAAGCTCTGATTTTTGCAATTGAATCTAGTTTCCCAGAGTCATCAAGACAATTTTGCACTTGGCACTTGTCTAAAAAAACACAAGATAACTGTAAAGGGTGCTTTGTCAATGAGGTTTAGGGATGGAAAAGCTTTATGACTCTATGGGGAAAGTATGTGTACTCAAAGACCAAGGAGGAGGTGGACCTCAATGATGCAGAACTCAGATTAGGTCCAAATTACTGCTTCTTATTCTTCCTGGTTTTGGATTCTGACCTTTTGACTTGTATAGTGTTTCTTGATTGACTATGAGGATTTGCTTGATTCTATGGAAAATACCATTTTCCTTATCAAAGAGATGTTTTCAACAGCGTTGTGGAGACTCCTTTGGGATTGGGTAAAGTTTAGCAAATAGCTTTCTGGCAGTCACTTGAGGGGGAATTTAGTACTAAAACTACTGATAAGATAGAAGAATACTAAGGGTGGTTTTGAATTGCCTGCCCCTCTGAGTACTATAGTAGTCTCACAACAATAAAAGAAAAAAGAAATGGTGGCTGATTTTCAGATAGAGTTGCTACTATAGTAGTCTCTATCAGACCTAGGATCAATGTATTCAAGCTTGATAAGAAAGAAATGGTGGAACAGATGGGTGACCTGGTGGATAGAAGCTGAGTAAGGGAAGAATACTTTCTCTAGTCTTATCCTTTATATATTCTTTATTTTTTTTTATTGGTTACTGATGAATACTCCCTTGATGTTACAGGTTATGTTTGATAAAGTTGAAATGGTTGAGCCTATACTTGAAAACTGATGATGAAGGTTGATGATGATTGATGATGATGATTATGGATAGGTGATGATGATGATGGATGATGATGATGACTGATGATGATGATGGTAGGTGATGATGATGATGGATGATGATGATGACTGATGATGATGATGGTAGGTGATGATGATTATTGATGATGGTCAAGGTAGGTGATGATGATGATGGATGATGATGATGACTGATGATGATGATGGTAGGTGATGATGATGACTGATGATGATGAATGATGATGATGAATGATGATGATGATGGTAGGTGATGATGATGGATGGTGATGATGGATGATTTTCAGGTTATGGGTACATGGTGGTGATGTTCAAAGGTATGGGGTATTGAGTGAATAATGGTGGTGGTGGATGGTCAAAAGTATGGGTTATTGGGCTGGGTCATGTTCAAAAGTATGTGTTGATGATGGTGGATGGCCAAGGGTAACAGTGGTGGTTGATGGTTGATGGTGATGATTGATGTTGATGATGATGGTGATGGTGATGTTTGTTGGTATGGGATATGGGATAATGGTTGAGGATGGTAAAAGTATGAATTAAGGGTGCCTAGGAGGCATGGTGATCCCTGGAGGGGAGGATGGGGGGAACTGATGATACCTGGATGGGAGGATGGGGGGAACTGATGGGACCTGGATGGGGGGAGAGAGGCCCTCTATTTATAGACATCAGGGGGGGGCTGCCTCCTGGTGGCTGACTTATGGTTGTAGGTTATTTTTTTGGTTCTGCAGGAAGTTTCCTGCATATATTGCTTCTTTATTGTGTCCTGTATGATGCTGTACAGCCTCTGCATGCAGTGTCTTGCATATATTGCTGTGTATACAGGTGATTTGTTTGGTTCTTCATGCAGTGCCTTGCATAAATTAATTATGTATACTGCTGCAGGTTGTTTGGTGCTGTATGGTTGTACTGTATGAGGTATGTACTTGAAGGCATCCAGGGTATGTCCATGAACCTTCACTGGTATGTGACACCTGGTAGGGGTGTGGGTAGGCCAGGGTTGATTTAAGCTTTATCTTCTAAACCATGAGAGATAGAGGGGTACTTTGGCTGAGTGACTAGGGGTTATTTTTGGTGTAGAATCCATTTTTGAGGTCTTTTTGATGATTGGAGCTGTCCTTATACTAGAAAAAAATCCCAGATTTTGGAAACAAAACAACTTCTTGGGTTGAAGGGGCCCATGCCACTCTCAAAAAATTCCTTGCAAACTCTTTGGGAAACATGTTGAATTTTTGGAAAAACCTTCACCAAAAAATTTTGAATCAAATTGAATTGGTTCATGCATCACTACACAACTCTTGAATTAAGTTATGGACATTTCTCCCGCCTGAGCTGTTACCATTGGGACAAAAATTGTCTTTAGAGGCAATTCAGCTTATTAGGGAACAATTAAAGAATTTCAAATGTGATCATTATGGAAAAGTGTGTACCAAGTCATACTCCAAGACTATGGGTTTGCCCTTATCCCACCAAATAGGTGACCTTGTAGCATTCAGAGGATCCATGGTACCCAAAGATTTTCATCCTCAGTGGAGTTTTTAATATGACCCTTGAAGTTCAAGTTCTGTAAGTTGGATTAAGTTGGATTGTTCAAATCACTATGTGATTACTGCTTTTTGATTACTGCTTTTTTATTAATTATTCCTAATTCACTAAAGGTTTATCCTTTTGGATTTTTGAAGGGAAAATTGGAAGAAATGCTGAGCATTCCTAAGTTACATGAAAAATTGAATGAAATGATGTTTGAATCTCCAGATCATGAGCAAGGCGGCCTATTGAAGTATATCATTTGTAAGATCATAAAATATTGATCAAAGCCAAGACTTGAGCCTAAAGTCTTACAATAAAGTAGGGGCCGGCCGAAATTGACAGATATGTGGAGAGAACCATCTCATTTTGAGCATGTTGAAAAACAACTCAAGCAGGAAAATAGGACTGGAAGGGTTCCAAATAAGAAAAGAAGGAAAATTTTAAATCTTTTTGTTTGGAAAATTTTCATTTTTTGGGTTTCATGAACTAACTAATGATGAATTGTTAGTCAAAGATGGCAGGATCAGAATATGAATTTCATTCTTCAGAGGGTGAGACTGAAATTGAATTGGTATCACTTAATTTGGAATTGGAATTCTCTTCAGAGGAAGAAAAATTGCAGCAAAGCTCAACCAGAAGCTCATCTTTTGTGAGTATTCATTTCATTGATCTGATTAAATAAATGAATACCAAGTTAGTTTTCATGATAGAAACCAAAAATGAAATACCTCAATCAAATACCCAATAAATTACATAAGTTCTTGGGTGAGGTTTGGGATCAAATTGGAGATGGGAATTGCAGATTTAGATTCATCGCTAAATCTCTTGGTTATGATAAACGTGGATGGTTTAAAGCAAGGAAGGAAATGATTGAAACATTAGAGAAACATAAAGCATGCTACATTAAAATTCTGGGTGGTGAAAAAGAGGTAGAAATGATTAAACAAAGTCTTGATTTGAAGACATCAATCAAAAGATTCCCTCATCAAAATGGTTAGCTAAACTAGATATGGGACAAATATTAGCAGATACATACACCAGACCTATATGTTTCATTTCATTGGCCATGTTGTTCTTATACTACACTGAAACATGGTGTTACAGATCAATCAGACCCTATTCATATTTCCTTTGTAAACAATAACCACTGGGTTCTATTGGTACTTGAGGGAGAAATGATTCTAATCCCACCCATTGTAGCAAAACTGCATTCCTTGATTTCTTAAAAAGCCTCTGGTTGGTTTGATTATCTCAAATATCAACTGCAAATGTATTCTAGATTATAGGGATTAGAGACTTTGAATTCATGTCATCTTTGGTTTTTATATAAATTGTAATTCTAATGCAGCTAACAAGTTCCATTAATATAAAGGGTTATCAAATTTTGAACATCATTATGTTGAGTGTTTTGAGTCAAAATAGTTATATTGATTGTTTATAATGAGAGTTGAACTGGTTTTTTTTGGTGTTTGTGCTTTAGGGTTTTTCAAGTTACTTTTCTTTTTTTTGTTGTTTTTACTTTAGGGCTTGTCAAGTTACTTGTCTTTTTTTGGTGTTTTTACTTTAGAGCTTGGAAATTCACCTGTCTTGTTTTTGGTGTTTTTATTTTAGGGCTAGTCCAGTTACTTGTCTTTTTTTTGGTGTTTTTACTTTACGGCTGGTCAAGTTACTTGTCTTTTTTTGGTGTTTTTAGTTTAGGGATAGTCCAGTTACTTGTGTTTTTTTGGGTCTTTTTACTTTATTTCTAGTCCATTGGATAGTACCAGTTTGTTTGTTTTTTCTTTATTTATTCATTTTTTTGGTTTTTTTAATCCAAAAAATGAATATTTTTCATTTTTTTGGTTGATTTCTGTTTTTTGAAGGTTTATTTAGTTTATGGGTTATTTTAGTACCCTTTCATTCCTTTTTTTCTTGTTTTTTTTTGGCTCACCACGGTCTGGCGGCGTGTGGAATTCCACACAAGCCCAGACCATGGTGTGTGGGCCGCACGGTGTAGAGACTCCTTTGGGATTATATAAATAAAGTAGAAAATAGCTTGCCATTAGTCCTTGAAGGGGAATTCAGTATTACTTCTACTCTTTTGGAGTATTAGTTTATACTAAGAGTGGTTTTGAATTGCCTGCCCTTCTAGTACTATACTAATTCTACAAAGAAATTTATTTAAATTAATGGTTGGTTTCTTTGAGAGTTAATATAGGTCTCAGATCAGAACTAGATTAGTTATTGATTGTTATTGGTAGGTTTTTGTTGAAGAATGGACCAGATGTATTGGGTAATTGGTTATTTATTGATTGGATATGTTTGATTTTGACCAATATCCTAATATCAAAGGGTTCAAGGGTTTATCACAGGGATGGTTCAGGAAGAACCCAAGGATGGGTTTACCCACAGGGGGCTGGGTAGAGAAAAGGTTAGTGGTTTCTTTTTTTTGTGCTCTCTTTCTTTGTAAGGGTTATTTATTTATTATGGGGATGGTTTTTCTTTAATATGGTGCTGAATATTTAGGTCACAGAAGAAACCTTATTCAAGCACCTTGTGGGTGTTTTAATTGTATGAAGGTGTGTTATAACTTGGTTTCTGATTTCTTTTTTCCTTATAATTGGTTCAATAATAATATTTATCTGGGTAGTTACCACAGATGGTTAGGATGTATTGAGCTTGGTGGGATGGCATAGAGGTGGATGATAGGTAGGCCAGATGGAATCTGAGAGCATGATGATGATACAACCTGGATAGGGGAGAGAGGCCATCCTTAAATAGATAATCTGGTCCTCAGGGGATGCTCAGGGCTGCCCTTGAGGGTGCCCTGGGGCTTCCCCTGCTACAGTGGGATACAGGTACATGAGACATTTTAGCTGTTTGGAAAAAGGACACTGAATAAAAATGAGGCAATCCTGCTGGTTTGAAAAAAGACACTGCATGAAACTGAGGCAATTCTGCTTGTTGGGAAAAGATTATACAGGGTTTTCATGCCTGCACAGCCTTGCATAAACTGCTGTGAAGTGCAGCTACAATATATTTCGGTGCAGTACTGGTGGTTGGTCTGGTTCTACTCAATTCTTCCTACATGTGTTGCTGTGAATTCACTGGTGTTTTGTTTATTGCTACTTGCTTCTACCTTCATGTATTTCTGTGCATTACTGGTTGTTTGTTTGGTGCTGCATGGTCTTGACTGCCTGCATATATTGTTGGGTAGTACTTGGGGTTGTTGTTACTGGCGGTAAGCTTGGTATCACATGCTTCTGACTACATAATTCTGTGTGTGGTTCTGGGATTGTTTGATACTACATGGTTCTGGCTGCCTGCATGTATTTCTGGGTAGCCTGGTATACTTCTGCATAGCCTTGTGTAGGTGTATTTGCTTGTTTGTTTGGATCTGGTTGAGACTGGTTTCACTTCCTCCTGCCTATACTGTACTGTATACTTCTGCATAGTCTTGTGTATGTGTATTTGCTTGTTTTTTTGGAACTGGGTGAGACTGGTTTCATTTCCTCCTGCCTATACTGTCCTTTATACTTCTGAATAGTGTTGTGTATGTGTATTTGCTTTTTTTTTTGGAACTGGTTGAGACTGCTTCTACTTCCTCTTGCCTATAATGTCCTGTATACTTCTGCATAGCCTTGTGTAGGTGTATTTGAATGCATCGTGGGTGTAGTGACAGGAGCTGAACTAGTTGCACTACCTCCTGTATCTGTATTGCTGTATTCTGGCTGAGGTGACAGGGTTGGTTTATGGTTCTGGTGTTGAGGGTAAGCTGTTACTGGTATGTACTTAAGGGTTTAGAAGGTTTTTCTTATGTCTCCTGCAGAGATGTGACACCTGGTTGGGTATGAGTTTGCCACAGTTGGAGGTTTGTTGGACTTTATCTTCTAATCCATGAGGGATAGAGGTGTACTTTGGGTGAGTGAATAGAGGTTATTTTTGATTTAGAATCCATTTCTGAGGTTACTTTGAGGGTTTGAGCTGTTTTTATAGTACAAAAGTGATTCTGATGGCTATGGGGCAGTTTTGGACTAGCACAACGGTTCTTTGATCCATGTGGCACACGGCACGGCTTGAATGTGGTTTTGTGGCATTCCACATGGCTCATTTTGTGTTTTGTCCAGGGCTCAATGGGCCATGAATTTTACATTACCCAATTCAATTTTATCATTAGAAATTTCAATCCTTTTGTTTGCCTTTTTATTTGATTTTTTGGGTTTTTCAAGCTGTTAGAAATTTAGAAAAAATATTAAAGATCTTCCAATGATTTTTTCCAGAATTTTTTGATTTCATTTTTACCTTGAAACATTCCTTCAAAAAACCAAAAAATTCAAAAAATGAAATTTTCTCATTGGATTTTTGGATTGTTTTTTTTGCCTTTTAAAATATTGTTTTGGGGGTATTCAATCTTCCAAAAATTTGAAAAAATAAAAAAAATATATTCTTAACAAAGATCTTATGGATGTATGCATACAATTTACAAAATTCATTCAAAAAATCAAACATAAGGAACAAATATAGATACAAATATTAAAACTTATTCAACTATGGTTTTCTTTATTTTTATACTTGATTTTCTTGGAGGGAACAAAACCTCATTGAAAAGCTTTAAATATTTCTGAATAATGGTTTTCCAAGCTTGGGAATCCTTGGTCAAAAAGCTCTTCCAAAGTGGATCTAACCTGGGAGCTGGCCAATTATCAGACTTGAACTTGGATGAGAATATATGTTTGAAATTTTCTAAAATAGTGAAGCAAATAGCAGAATATTTGGAATTTGAAATGGGAGGGTAATTCAGAGGAAGATAATTGCAAGGTATTAAAGAAAAAAAAAAAGAATCACTGGGCACTTATATGTTTCAGCCAGAAGAAAACCATGGCATGGAAATTTCATTCACATATTCAAGGGAGCTGGGCCAGAAATTTGGTTCAGTTGCCTTCTTTCTTCTTGGATTTTTTTACCCCAGATATCAAGCAGTAATATTGGGCCCTTGATGATTGGGTTGAAATCAAACTCTGTCACCATTTCCTTCCTGAATTTAATCTATTATTCTGATTTACTCTCCAGAAAAATGGGTGCTGCTCTAAACCCACATTTCCCATCCCCTATGAAATCTTGAACATGTGATATATGTGTAATGTCTGTTTTGGGGGCAATAAAATTTTCTCATTGGAACCAAAACCAAAAATCAGAATTTTTAATAACAGAAAATATGGTCTAATGATAAAACTCAGTTCTTCAATTGAGACTTTCTCAAATAATGCAGAAGGAGAATACAATAATGTGCAGGAAACCTGGAGGAAAAACCTAAAAGAAATCAGAATAAAGTAAAACAAGAAAATATACAATCACCCACTTTCTCACTGATTTTTGGGGCTGCTAATACCATCATTCCAGGAGCTTGTTGAGGACTATCACAATCTTCATTGGATACCTTTAGTCTATTGAATTTTATCCCAGGATTCTATTCAAGAGAAGAAACCTGCTTATTCACAATGGTTCCAGACCTCTGATAAAATATTGAATGAAAAAATGAATGAAAAATAGTATCCAAAAAACAAAAAAAATAATAAAAGAAAATGAAATCTCACTTTCTTAATAAAATCCAAATCTTGAAGCTCTTCATCTTCTGAATATTCCCCTTCATACAAATCTGGCACATCCTCATCTCCTGAATATTCCTATTCAGTCAGAAATTCAACCTTTGTTAAAAAAATGACAAGGACCAATTAAAAGAAAAATCCATTGCATAAGAAATAATAATAGATAAAAATTACCTCTTCCTTTGATTCCTCCTTCTTTTTTCCCTTCCCCTTTAACTTAATGGCCTTCCACTTTCTTGAAACATGAAAACACGGAAAGAAAATATGAATTATGAAAGTTGATATTTTTTTTCCAAAGAATGGTAAATGACCTTAGAATTTTCTATGAATTTCTTCTTGGGCCTTCCTCTGCTCTTTGGTTCTTCTAAATATTCAAAAACAGATGTATCTCTCCTACTTGGGGACTGAGAGATCTTCTTGAAATTATTTGCTGCTCCTTTGGGTCTTCCTCTTACTTTGATTCTTTGAGTGGAATTAGGCTCATGAATCAGATTAATTGTATATTTTCCACTGCATAGCTTCTTGCTTTCACCGGGATAATATAGCTGTTCTCCAGTTGAAAACTTACCAAATTCTTCAAACATTTAAGTGAAATAAATTTTCTCATTACTGTCTCTGGTTTTAACTTCAAGTTTTTCAGATCCTTCAGTCGCATCAGGCTGCAGAGTTAACTGCATAAATCAAAATCAAAATGAATAGGAAAATTATTCTTCAAACAAAAAAAAACTCATTGATAAGGGGGCTTTGACATGCCATTGACCATGGAAATATTCAATTTGGAAGAGTTCACCCTTTCTGATAGCTTGTTTGACTTTGTGAATACATGGTATACCCATGTAAGAATAGTAATCACATTTGTTGCAATTGGTGGAAGATTCAGAAACTTGATGAAATGAATGAATGTTTTTGAGGGCAAAGTGGCTGATTTTTCCAGAAAAATGATCCACACAGTAAGGTAAACAAATGAGATGCCTGCCTTGTTTCTGAGAGGCTTTGATGGCTCTCTCATGGTTTCAAATTTTTGAACTACATTATAGAAAGAGAAAATACAAGAATGGATGAAACTTTTAATGTAGGAGGGTAGACCATCTATTCTGGAGGTACTTGTGTTTCCAAAGTGATAGTGTTTGTTGGCTCAATAGAAGAAAATTATTATTAGAGGAATCCAGTTCTCAAGAAGGTATTTAGAACTGGGAGGGTTCCATACAATAGAAATATTTGTGAATTTTTCCTGATAGCTTAATTTGCAGTTGAAATGAACCAACTGATGCCATTGTTTCACAAATATATTCCATTTATCTTCAGATTTAAAAGAGTTTCCTGATATGAGTTTGAATATTCTTGAAAATTTTCTAGACATGGAAAAGATGATCAGATGAAGGAAAAACTGTTCTTGTTGAACTGATAAAAGCTTTTTCCTTGTCTGTAACAATTAAAATAGGTTGTTTCTCTTCTTAAATTTCCTGAATTTGAGTCAGGGCCCAATGATATTTCTGTTTTTTCTCTTGAGATAAAAAACAAAAGTAAATTGAGAAACTTTGGGAACAATTTTTTACCACAAGGAAATGAGAAAGGGGCATTCCAAACCTTTTTGTATTATATGTACATTCTATCATTATGAGAGTTGGGAAGAGGTTGATAAATTTGATGGAATAAGGGTTTAAAATGAATAAATAAGTGATTTGACTGTCCACATTGTTCATTTTGTAGAAAAAAAAGAATCCCAGAGTTCCAGTATGAGGGCTTCAACAGCAAATTTGCCATAAAGGGCATTTTTTTGAATTTGTGATATTTTATTGTAATAGTATTGCAATTTGTATGAACAAGAGATGATGAGGTTTGTATAAGAGAGTTAAGAATTTTTGATGGGAGAACTCCAGCTTTTGTTGAATTTAGAAACATTTCCTGTTGCTTCCCTCAAATCCTTCTGTGGAGGGGATGAGTTGAAAGATAATTTGAAGGTGGATGGTTGTCATCTGGAGATATAACCTTTAGCAACCAGACATTCAATCTTTTGGAAAGATTTCCTGATAACATGAAAGGGAAATTGGTCTTTCTTCATTTTTTTATTTGGTGGTATCTTTTCTGGGTTTATATTCCCCATATTTATCATATTGATAAGTCTAGGTATGCTTATTAGCGTTGGATACTCTGGTAGATATGGTATATCCATGAGACTTTGCCCATGATTGGATACCTTCAACCAGATCCTCCTTTTGATTTTATTATAGCTCAGGGGGAGTTGCAAGAGGGGTAGAATCAGGATTTTCATTAAATGAAGAAGGAGAAAGAGGATTCAAATCACTAGTTTGGTTAGATAAGATAATTGATAATGGGCCTGGTGAAAGAGTTCTGAAAATTGGGTGGATTTTTTGTTGAGCCATTCCAAAAAGGGATTTTCTTTGTAAAAAATGAAGTGAATATAGTCTTTGACAGTTGAGAAGTCTATTTAGAAGAAATTGAGTGATAAAGGTATTCAGGGACTTGAATCAAGAGGGAAAAGTGTTTTTTTACAGTATATCAAGTACTGAGTTGTTTTTGTTGAGGAGTGGTGAAGGATGATGAGTGTTTGTGGATTGGAGTGGTGGGGTCTGAAGTTGTGTGTTGAGGTGTGTTGTGGTATGGTGTGGTGTGGTGTAGTGGGGTGGGGTCTGGTGTGGTGTGGTGTGGTGTGGTGTGGTGTGGTGTGGTGTGGTGTGGTGTGGTGTGGTGTGGTGTGGTGTGGTGTGGTGTGGTGTGGTGTGGTGTGGTGTGGTGTGGTGTGGTGTGGTGTGGTGTGGTGTGGTGTGGTGTGGTGTGGTGTGGTGTGGTGTGGTGTTGTGTGGTGTGGTGTGGTGTGGTGTGGTGTGGTGTGGTGTGGTGTGGTGTGGTGTGGTGTGGTGTGGTGTGGTGTGGTGTGGTGTGGTGTGGTGTGGTGTGGTGTGGTGTGGTGTGGTGTTGTGTTGTGTAGTGTGGTGTGTTAAATGGTGATTAAGGATATGTTGCTAATGTGCCTTCATCCTTCTCCCTAAACCAGGTTACCGTGTGTGTGTTGCGCTTACTCTGTTGTATTCCTTCCCCTGTGCAACAGCGCTCCCCAGAGCGCCCCTGGAGCTATGAGCGCGCTCCATTTGTGTCTCTTATCTACTTGCACCGGCCCAGAACAAGTATGCCTTTCTCCTGGTACGGTTCCAATACCGTGCCACTCGCATCCTGGATTCTGGGCTAGGTAAACCATGTCTTTTGAATTTGTCAGTCCTTCTCCTCGTACTGATGCTCTCCTGTTGTCTTATTCTCCTCAGACCTGTTATTGTGTTGTTTGTGCTGCTGTCCTATCAGCCTGTGTGGCTTTGAGCCTTTTCTTTTTAGGTGTGACTCATCTGTTTCTCCATCTGATTTTTTTGTCTAAAATCTAACCTTTTCTTTTTAGTCTGAATCTTACGGATTTACAGTCCCATTTGCACATTCTCAACCTAACAAGAAAAGGCTCCTTGCCATGACCAATCAAGAAGACAATCCAAAACTCAACATCCCACTTCTCACAGAATCCAACTTCCCTAACTGGTTCATACGTCTAAAGAGCTACCTTAGAAGAAAAGGGCTGCTCAAAATCATTGAGGGTTATAACCCCAATGATGCGATCACTCCTACGCAAAAAAGGAAGATTTACAAGGCATGCAACATCATCATCCAGCACCTTGGAAACATTTCTTTTGAAGCGGTTGTGAACAGCTCAAATGAAGCCAACCCACGCGCCATTCTGGAATCTATCCATGAGAGATATGCCTCTCAATTTTCCAACAATTGCAGTCATCTCTGGCTAAATTTCATATGTTACCAGTACAAGAGGGATCTCTCTAAATACATCAACAACTGCCGCAAACTGATGAATGAGCTATCAGTGGTGAAACTCCATGTACCTCAAGATATTCTCAGCTACAACATCCTGGCCAAACTTCCCACCGCCTTTCACCACATAGTTGACACTCTCCTTCTAAACAACAAACTGCTGACCAACCCAACAGCAGTGCTCAAGAAATTCAGGGAAGTCATGCACCTGGAACCATCTCAAAAGGTAGAGACTTCTGAACCTGGAGAAGAAGTCTCATCTACTTCCCTGCACAAAACTGCACCCCAGAAGAAACCAAGGAACAAGCACCTGTGCTCTAATGGCAAACACAACCCACTGTCAAACCACTCAGAAGATAGATGCTGGTTTCTCCATCCAGAATTGCGCCCCAATCGTCCTACCTCCAGAGCTTTCTCCCATCTCCACTCGGCGGCGTTGTCAACTGATGAGAACACAAACTTGACCAAAACAGGACCTCCCCAAGCCTATCTGAACGCAAAACTCTACTTCAAAGACTCCAATACTCAAGCATTGCTTCTCCCTGTCCTGGATTCAGGAGCTTCACACCAAATTGTTAACTCTTCCCTCTATCTCTGGGAGTCCACCCCAATAGGATTGAAAGTGGGCACTGGAGCGGAAGGAACTGCATTGCTGGCCACAGCAATGGGTAAGGCCACCCTCTGCAACCATCTGGGCAAGCAGATCCAACTGGATAACATACTCCTGGTCCCCTCTCTGAACCGCTGTCTCATTTCACTCCCTCAACTTACGTCTAAAGCAGCCACTATCAAACAATTCAGGTTCTCAGGATACAAAATTGTCCTGGACCACTTCTCACTTTTGGGCACTGCCAGAAATCATCTGGTCAAACTTTGTGGCACTAAGTTCAAAAAAACTAAAATCAGAAATTCCACCAAAAGCTCTGCACTCCTTAAACATCCTCAAGGCACTCCATGGCACCTTTGGCTGGGACACCCTCACAATGCCATTCTCAAAGCCATCATTCCGGACAGCTCTCCTAGTTCCAACTGGGAAATCTGCAAAAGCTGCAAGATGACCTCTACCCCGTTTCATGGTCACTTCAAGCCAGCCACTTGCTGCCTGGAAGCAATTAATCTTGATCTTGTTTGCCCATTTCCTTTACAGTCAAATGGAGGCTGGAAGTACTTCCTCACTGTCATGAACCAATTCTCAGGTTTCAAATCGGTCTCTTTCCTTTGCTCCAAGGATCAAGCTCCCGCAGCCATCAAAAATTTCATGAATCACTCTGAAAGACTGCTCAACGCCAAGGTTGCAATGGTCATTTCAGAAAAGGGAGGCAAATTTGTGAATGAGGAGCTCGGTGGGTATTTTAAGCTTCATGGAATCAATCATCACCTGGCTCCTGCGTACAAACCTGAACAGAACGGCCTAGCTGAGAGAGAAAATTGCTCCATTCTAGACAAAGATCAATGCTTACTTGTTCAAAGTGGCCTTCCTCCCTCCTACTGGGCGGAAGCTGTCAAAACAGCGACCAATCTACTCAATGCACTACCTATCATATCCAAGGGCCTCAAAATTCCCTACAAAATCTGGTTTCAACAACCATTCAATCACCATTTCCTCAGGCCATTTGGCTGCACCACTTACTCACTCATTCCCAAGGTCAGACGCGGTTTCAAACTGTTGCCTAACAGAGAGAAGGGTACACTCCTTGGGTACATAAACAATTTCTCATCCTATAAGATACTCAACCATCAAACCAAGCAGGTGCACTCAAGCACCAATGTTGCTTTCCTTGAGGACACTATTGAACGCAACCAAGATGAAGCTTTGAGAGGCCCTTGTTCTTCTTCCTCTTCCAATTAACTACAACCCACCTCCAGGGAAAATATCCCCAACTTTCTGTCTGAATCAATCTCAGATCCTGGTCAAGTCTCTTCTGTTACTGAGGTAACCTCTGTTCCTGATCACGGCATAATCTCCAAGCACAACATACTCACGCATTCTCAACGGGAGAAAATGGCCAAAAACCCCCAGCTGAATCTCATGGACACTGAAATCCAAGATCCCAAGTCTTTGGATGAAGCCCTTTGCATCCCCCACAGACTGGAATGGATTGCCGCCATGGAAAGAGAACTCCAAAATCTTTTTTCCTACAACGTCTGGGAAGAGTGCAAGAGGACCAACTCCACCAGCCAGCTGAAGTGCATTTGGGTTTTCCGCACCAAGAAAGCCAAGGAAAACGGCATCATTGAATTCAAGGCCCGTCTTTGCGTGCAGGGTTTCCACCAGAAGTTTTGCATTGACTACACCAATGTGTTTGCGCCCACGGGTGACAAGTCTTCACTTTGGCTTCTCATTTCACACGGCGTGCAACAAGGCTAAAAATTCCACCAGCTTGACGTCAAATCAGCATTCCTTAATGCTCCCTTGAGGGATACCATCCATGTCTCAACACCGGAAAATGTACCTGTAGCGCCTGGGAAGTCGCTCAAGCTCAAAAAGGCGCTGTACGGCCTGAAGAAGGATCCCCAAATGTGGTACAACACACTGAGCGCCTGGCTTTCTCAAGAAGTTTCCATCCAGAGCAAGGCCAATCAATGCGTGTTCTGAAAGGACAGCACCTAACTTTACGTACATGTGGACAATATTTCCATCTTCACGCCCGGAAAAACACCTCTTTATTGACGCCATCCAGAGCCGCTTCAAAATCAAGGATCTGGGCCCGGCGTCTCTCCTTCTGGGTATGAATGTGAGGCAACATACAGATTGTTTCCATCTAAGTCAACAGACCTACATCTCCTCCCTAGTGGATCAATACCGGCTCCCTCCACACAAACAATGCTCTACTCACTCCAAAACTTTTGGGAAACTACTTCCAGCATCTGAGGAGGAGCATCAACTTTTTGTTGAAAGCGGCCTGAATTATAGAAAGCTGGTTGGTGAGCTAACCTACATAAGCTGCAACACTCAACCCAACATTACATTTGCCGTCAAATACCTTGCTCAATTCTTGAAGGCGCCCGGGATGAAGCACTGGAATGCTGCAACTCTTGCTCTCAAATATTTACAGTCAACACCAAAGGTGAGGCTGACTTTCTCCAGAAAGCCGTGTCAGACCGGACTCAGTTCATACGTAGACGCCGACTGGGCCACATTTCCAACGACTAGAAGATCAATCAGCGGCTTTGTTTTCCTGTGGAAAGGTAATGTAGTTGGCTGTAAATCACAAAAACAACCAAGTTTTACACTTTCCACCACGGAAACCAAATAAAAGTCAGTGGCTGAGGCTGTAAAGGAAATTCTCTGGTTCAAATCTCTGGCTGAGGAGGTGCTTAGGTCAACAATCAAGGCTCCTATCATTCTTCATGAAGACAACAATGGTTGTTTCAAACTCACCACCAACTCAGCAAATCATGCAGCTTTTTGAACAAAGCACATGGAAATACAGTTCCATTTCCTAAAAGAAGAGGTGGAAAGGGGAACAATAGCCATCAAAAGTATTGATTCAAAAAACAACCCCACGGATTTCCTGACCAAACCTGTCTTGCAAATCTTTCTGCAACAACAGCTCAAGCAAATCAATGTGGGTTGTGCTGTGCCAGAAGGCTGAAGGCAGGGAGGGTGTTAAATGTTGATTAAGGATATGTTTCTAATGTGCCTTCATCCTTCTCCCTACACCAGGTTACTGTGTGTGTGTTGTGCTTGCTCTGTTGGATTCCTTCCTCTGTGCAACGGCGCTCCCCAAAGCGCCCCTGGAGCTATGAGCGCGCTCCATTTGTGTGTCTTATCTACTTGCACCAGCCCAGAACCAGGATGCCTTTCTTCTGGTACGGTTCCAATACCGTGCCACTCGCATCCTGGATTCTGGGCTAGTTAAACCATGTCTTTTGAATTTGTCAGTCCTTCTCCTCGTACTGATGCTCTCCTGTTGTCTTATTCTCCTCAGACCTGTTATTGTGTTGTTTGTGCTGCTGTCCTATCAGGCTGTGTGGCTTTGAGCCTTTTCTTTTTAGGTGTGACTCATCTGTTTCTCCATCTGATTGTTTTGTCTCAAATCTAACCTTTTCTTTTTATTCTAAATCTTACATGGTGTGGTGTGGTGTGGTGTGGTGTGGTGTGGTGTGGTGTGGTGTGGTGTGATGTGATGTGATGTGGTGTGGTGTGGTGTGGTGTGGTGTGGTGTGGTGTGGTGTGGTTTGGTGTGGTGTGGTGTGGTGTGGTGTGGTGTGGTGTGGTGTGGTGTGGTGTGGTGTGGTGTGGTGTGGTGTGGTGTGGTGTGGTGTGGTGTGGTGTGGTGTGGTGTGGTGTGGTGTGGTGTGGTGTGGTGTGGTGTGGTGTGGTGTGGTGTGGTGTGGTGTGGTGTGGTGTGGTGTGGTGTAATGTGGTGTGGTTTTGGGAGTTGTGGTGTGGTGTGGTGTGGTTTGGTTTGGTGTGCATAAATTCTGTTTTAAGGTTTAAAACAAAAAAATTGCGGTAGATGTGTTAATTTGAAGGGTTTTTACATTAGATTGAATTTTTGGAGGCTCAAGATACATCCAAAAATTCTGAAAAAAAATATAAATCTCTTTGATACTGGTGCTAAATTTTCAAAAGGTTGAAACACCAAAAAAAATAATCAAAAAGGCCAACAAAATGATCTAAAATCCTGATGAGAAAATTGAATTTTTGAAATTTCTTGCTTTTTTGAAGGAATCAGTTAAGGTTATATGATACATCCAAAACATCTGGAAAAAATATTGAAATTTACTTTGAATTGTTTTTCACATTTTGATAAATTGAATCACCAAAAAAATTTAACGTAAAGGAAAATATCAGGGTGCAAATTTCCAAGGAGAAATCAAAATTTTTTGAAGCTTTTGGTTTTTTGATGGAATTTTTTAAGGTAAAAGGATACATTCAAAAAATCTAAAAAGAATATTGAAAACCTCTTTGAGTGTTAATTGAAATATTTGGTAGCTGAAATAACCAAAACAGAATAATTAAAATGGTCCAAATAAGGATGCAAAAAACCCATCAAAAAATGGGTTTTTGTGGAAATTTTCACTTTTTGATTCCTTTTTAAGAGGGGTTCTAATCCCTACAAGATTAAAAATAATCATTTTTGGGAGTTTTTGAACCCGTTCTATGGGACTGCAGTTCCAGAAGTGAAAAAAATAAACTGTTGAAAGTATCCCAAAATAAAGTATCTGTCCATGTAGCATCAGAGTTGTGCAATGGCGGGTAGACGTAGAGTTCCCTGAAATAAAGGATTGGGGTTGTGAGAAAATTTATTCCCTAAAAATGATTCCTTTCCAATAATTTATACCCTTCTCTACATCTCTATTCAATCTCCAATAAAATCAATTTCATCCCATATTGAACCTTGGATACCACTCACTATACATTTTTTGGGCTGCTTTGTGTTTGGCCTAACCAGTGTGGCCCATTCATGTTCAAAGGTAGTGCTAAAAAGTGTGTGGCCAGTCATGTAGAACCTATCCATCCAAATCAACTTTATTTTTTGGATAATTAATTCAAGGACTTTCATGGAATTTGATGAAATTTGACAGCTTTTATGCATTTTTTTCAAGACTTCTTTCCAAGAAAAAATTATAAATTAATTTTCAAGAAATTTTACTTTCTCAGAATTGGGAAAACTTGGTTGTACTTGCTTTTTCCCAACCACTTTTCCAGACAACAAAGACTGGCTCCACGTTATCCCAATTGGGATAAATTTTGTTATTTTCTTTGCTAACTACATCCTGTGGTTTCCCACCATTTCTAGACTATAAAAAACTTGCATTCAAATGAAAAATTAAGCATTAGGGCGCATCAGAGTGAGAAAACCGGCCATTAGAAAACCACTATTTTTTTGTCCAAATCCACCATTTTCAATGGCAGGTTTATGAAATAAGCATACCCCCTGACTGGTTTATTTCCAAATGGCATGTTTCATGGAAATGGTGGATTTGATACATCAAAACCACCATTAATGCACCATCATCCATCCACCATTTATCACATGCAAAACACCCATCCACACCTCCACCTCAGTAAATCTATACCAATCCCATCTCCATCCCTTCACACACATCTCATCTCAATTGCTTTATATCTCCATGCTTCACATCTCCATTGCTTTAAATCTCCATTGCTTCACATCTCCATCACATCACACACATCCAATCATCATCACATCACCTCACATCACATCACCATCTTTCTCAACATGTCCAGGCTTTCTCCATCAATTATTTTAGTGTGAGTTATTGATTGTTACCTCCAAGAGTAACCTCACCTACTTACTCTCATACCCCTTCTTAATTCATTTTTATCCCTACCCCCTTATCAAATTGTTGGTATAAAACCCATCCAAAGAGCATTCTTCTCAGAACTTGAACTAATCCCTCTCCTCCCATATCTTTGTCAGCCACAAGACAATTAAATGTGTCCAAATGACTGCACAACTCATATGTCTTGCTGTTATAGTGTTTAATTACTAACCTCAACTTCCATTACCTCACACCAAGGTCCCTGGTTCAAAACACAATGGAGACAAGAATGATTACTGATCGGGAGTTTCAGAATTATATAATATTTTTATAATATTTATATTATTTTATAAGTATGTTTTTATGAGTATTTAGTATGGAACTAAAACCTTGATAATGTATATTATCAAGATGGAGATCCAATATAAGTTTGAATTGAGTTATGAGGAATCAGGTGCGTCCCAACTATCTATAAATAACTTCCCAATAAGTTCCCTTCCTTTGGGGACAAGCTATAGTAATCAATTTAAGCTATACTCTCCACTCTGTATAAACCAATCACATAATATTGATATTATCTTCCTTGGGATGTGATTATACTTTTATAAACTCTCCTGATCCTTGAAAGCGTCCATTCAAAAGTTCCTGAGCTTAGTTGTAGAGTATATAACTTCTGGGGTATGCAAATAGGACCCTTATACATTGAAAATCCCCCCAATGAGTACTAGTAACCTATTTCTCCTTGGGCAGGATGTGATGGGGTTCTGAGCCCTTGAGGACGAAACCAGGGACATTCTAGTACTCCCCTGATGATTCCTTGAGTCCCCTGAGGGCTCCTGTTACCTTAAAAGAGGAGGGTCTTCACCCTATAGCCCCTTCCTCACCAGTTATATATGATTATTTATTTGTAAAAGAATACAGCAAGAGTTAACAAGCCCACCAACCTTAGTCCTAAGAAGAGATTGACTGTGGCTATCAACCTTAGTATTATATTCAACTAAAAATCTTATTGGCATTTTCAATTTCGAGTGGAAGGTCCTAATTGAAGTAGTGACCCTTCTGTGTTACTAATATGAAGGGTGTGAGCTTATTTATAAGCAAAGCTCCTTTGATCTTCATTTATTTAGAGCCAGGCCCCGTACCTTCTATAAAGGTTTAAGGTGTGGCTTTTTTCTCACAATAACTAGTTATTCTTTGAGTCTGTGAGCTTTTCAGATTTTGTTTGCATTGTTTGAGTCAGAAACTGACTTTAACCTTGGTTTTGACTTATTATTTCAGGTATAACCACGGCACAGTATGGCAGTAGAGGTTTTATCCCTGCAATCTCCCTTCTCACATTTTTTTATCCATCAGTTATTGGCCTCCAGTAAAAATTTCAACCATAAAATGATTTTTTCTGGTTAAAGTTTTAATCCTCAAAGCTTTGGCCCTCCCCTGCTTCAAAAAAAACCTACCACAAATTCCGCAGACCATCATCAATAAAAATAGAACAAATTCCAACATAAGTTTCCCAGGATTTTCTTTCCCTGACAAGATTCATCAACATCAGTCAACCAAGTGAAGTCAAACCAGGTGGTATAATCACCTTGGGTACTCTCAACTCATCATTAATCAAACCTTGGGTACTCTCAACTCACCATTAATCAAACCTTAGGAGCCCATCAATTTTATCATTGTACCCCAAGGTTTCAAATCCTATTGGTTGATCCCCATGGATTTTCTAGATTTCAACAGATTCCCCTTGGATCTCTCCTTCCAATCCTTGCCTAATGTTGCCATTGATACCGGTACTACTTTCATTGGTGGAATGGCTCATGAAGCCTGGAAATTTTACAGCCATTTTTTCTGCTCTTCTCCTGAAACTGGTTCCTATCAAGGTTTGACTGATAAATCTTGATTATTCATCCATTCATGATGATCCCAATTGTTGATTCTTGAGAGTTGAAATAGCAAACTGTTTTCAAGATTTTCAGCTGACCTGGCTTTTTTCTTTTTTTCTTCCTTTGAAGTTGATGTATACCCCACTCCCCCCTCCATCTGTTATGGCTCCTCAAACAAACATTTGTACCTTCCTTACTCTCAATGAATCTATTTTTAATTGGTTGACTGATTTTTAATTGATTGATCAATAATTAATTTATTGATCAATCATTAATTGATTGATCAATTTTTAATTGATCAATTGTTAATTGATCAATTGTTAACTGATCAATCATTAATTGATTGATCAACTGTTGATTGATCAATTAGAAATGAATCAAAAATTAATAGATTGATTTATTAATTAGCAATTGATTGATCAATCAATTATCAATCAATAAATTTTTTGAGGCCAGCTGAGATTAAACAGGAAGAATAATTTGAACAAGATTTTTGCCCAAATCAAGACCAGAAGTCTTGGAGACTTGAAAAAAATTTTAATTTTGCTTTTTTTTCTAGTTCTTAGCTCATCAAAAAAAATGGTATAGGATTTTTTATTTTCTTTCCTCCTCCCACTTCTTGATTTCCTAGTGATCTAAGGCAGGCTCATGGGTGTTCAAGTCGCAGGCTCTCTTTTCAATTCTCCCCTTTCTCATGCTTGACAGTTCTTTCACCATTTTTGGCTGAAGAACTCATGAAAGCGTTTTTTCTCAATTCATGCTGCCATTGATCACCAAGGATGGTCATCATCCAACCAAACAGTCCATCCTTTTTTGGATCTCCGACACCATCCAACAGCACCTTCTGATCAACCATGACCCCATCCAATCACCCCTTTTCCCATCTGATCACCTGTGGCCACAACTTCTGCTTTATTGCAACAACCCTTGTTGATGGTTGTCTACCTGTTCAACCACCACCATCTTATCACCCCCAGCCACAACTTCCTCTTGCTTGCAACAACTGCCATTGACAGTTGTCTACCTGTTCAACCACTGCCAACCTGATCACTTGTGGCCACCTGTTGCTTTGTTGACATCTGACAGGCCTGCAAGTGGTTGCTCACATCAATTGAAAGCTGCCATCAATCCATCAACCTCTGCATCCAACAAACCACAAGCTGTTACTTGCGGCTGTTGGAGTTGTTTCAAGCACTTGATAAAATATCCCACTGTCATCCTCCTCCGCCTGATCATGCAACCATGGTTGCCATCACTCATCTGTGACCGCTGTTGCAGAAATTCATCCTCTGCCTGCTACCGCTCATCAGCTGACTCCTGGATTTCTATCTGCTGCCAGCTGTCATCACAGACGCGGGCTTTTCTCTCCTTTCATCTTGATTCACCTGTTCCGCAGCATTTCAAAAAAAAAGAAAAAAATAAAAAAAAGAAAAAAAATCCACACTCATTTGTTGTATCACTTGTAAATAGTCAACAGAGTCTCTTTCCCATAAAAGGAAATTCTCTACACTGCCTTTTTGCAACATAAAATCATACATCTTATGATCAATAATCAAATCATCATAATTGCATAAGTAATTAATCCATGGGGCCTTTCCCCTTTTCTGAGCATCCTTATCCTGGGTATATCTTTTGATTTCCCCTTGATTCTTTGAGCCTCCATACTCAATGATTTGATCCTTCCTCTTTAGCCTGATTTTTATCACCAACCAATAGCCTTGCTGGTTGAAGAATAATTCATTGGGTTGAATTGTTGAGTGTGTTAAGCCACTCCTTTGAAATGTTTCTACAACCACTTTGGGTATTGATCATTCATTTGATTGCCTTTCTGGAACCATTCACCTTTGACCAAGTGGTTTCTTTAAGCCTAAAACCTGAAGTGTTAAACCTCCCTTTATTCCCTGAAAGTTTAATTACTCAACGCTATTCTTGAGTCCCTTGAGAAGTGCTGGGTTATTCTTGTTTGAATCTGCTACTGTCTTGCTTCTAGAGCTTCATAAAACAAATTTATTTGTTTTGTACAGCCACCCACAGTTATCTGGTACCCTTCAAGCGCTTGATTGCAGAGAGTTGTGCAGGTTCATTGAGAACCTTGAGGTTGCTTGGGATTGAGTTGATGTTTCCTAATCCTCTGCTGATAACCAGAGTTATTAGCTTTTGGGTGTTACTTAAAACTTCCTTGTTCTATTGAGGTTGGAAAAAAATTTTAATTGATTTTTTCAATTCTCTTCCCAAACCATCTTGCCTCAGATAGTGTTGCTCTCAATTGCTACAGAATACTTCTGAACTCATCCCTTCCATTGATTCCTTATTTAAAAGTTACTGAATTCCAATTCCGGCTACACTTAAATATTTTTGTAACTCTGAGCAGGGAAGCCTAAACAGCACCTTTCACCTCCACAGAACTGCCTCTGGCTCAGAAATGTTTTGAGTCTTACAACAGGCCTGACCAAATCCAAATCCAGGGAGGATAAATGAGCACTTGCATCAAACCAATACTGAGATATAGCAAGGCAAGGTGAGGAGAAATGGAGAATGAACTGAAGAGCAAAGGATCAACTTGGTCAATCTGAAATAAATCAAAGTACAATGTTCAAAAAAACAAGTTTCTTGATGAATATATACTGGGAGATTGCAACTTTTGCCAACCTGGGAGCCTGAAGTCCTTCAATGCCCAAGATCCAAATCCCAACATGAGTGGCTTGGATTATACTGACATTTTTGGCACCATCTCTGAATGCAAGCATTGTAAGACTCAAAACAGTTCTGAGCTGCAGGTAGTTCTGTGGAGGGGAAAGTTGCTGTTTAGGCTTCCCTCCTGAATGTTCCAGAAATATTTAAATGTAACCGGAATCAAGGTCCAGAACCTTATGGATGAGGAATCAATTGAAGGGATGATTTTTATATTATTTGGTAGCAATGGAAACAATACTATCTGAGACAGGATGGTGCAGGAAAGGAATTGAACAAACAAGCCAAATTTTTGTTCCAATTTCAATAGAAAAAGGCAGTTGTAAGTAACAATGCCCACAAGCTGATAACTCTGTTTTTCAGCAGAAGATTAGGAAAGATCAACTCAATCCCAACCAACCTCCATGTTCTCAATGAACCTGCCCAACTCTCTGCAATCAAGCGCTTGAAGGGTACAACATAGCTGTGGGTAGCCTTACAAACAAATAAATTTGTTTTATGAAGCTCTAGAAGCAAATGAATAATAGATTCAAACAAGAACAACCCAACACTTATCAAGGGGCTCAAGAATAGTGTGGCAGAATAAAACTTTAAAAAAATAAAGGGAGGTTTGACACTCCAGGTTTCAAGCTTACAAAAACCTCTCAGTCAATTGTGACTGGTTCAAGAAGGATAATCAAAAAGAATGATCAGACTGGTTTGGTCAAAGAAGGGTCAAAGAGTGGTATAACACACTAAAGAATCCAATCAAATAAATTATTCTTCAACCAGCAAGGCTATTGGTTGGTGATGATGGATAAGGTCACATAGGATGGATCAAAAGATTTGTGTATGGAGGCTCAAAGATAAAGGGGAAATAAAAAGATATACCAAGGATAAGGATGCTCAGATAAAGGGGAAGGTTCCCCCAGATTTATTACTTAGATTATGATGATAGATCATGGATCATGGATGATAATATGGATGATGGGAAAAAAAATTCAGGGGACAGCCCCTGCTTTTATGGGCACGAGGCCCTATAGACTACTTACAAGGGATGACTTCAAATAAAAGCAGAAAAATATTATTATTATTTTTTTCTAAATGATTTATTATAGGGATGAGAAAGAAAATCAAGCATTGAGGAACAAAAAAATTGGAAACAGGAAGCTCTTGAAATATGAGAGAAGAAAAAAAAAAAAAAAAAAAAAAAAAAAAAAAAAAAAAAAAAAAAAAAAAAAAAAAAAAAAAAAAAAAAAAAAAAAAAAAAAAAAGATGAGAAAGAAGGAAACCCGCCCGTTTCAAGGATGAAGGCATTCAGGAGATGAAAGTTTGTGCAATATTGGAGGCAACGTGGAAACACCAGATGAATAGCAGGCAACAGAAAGTTTGGATGGGGTTGATTGATGCAATTGGTCAGATGGGATGAGTGCTGAGGTCATCAGCTTGAGCAGCTGTGACATTACCTATATGATGCTTACAAGGAGTTTTTAGACAAAGCTAGTTCATGAAGGAGGCAGGTGTGAGGATCAAGAAGGTGAGGATGGCCATCCCCAAGCTGGCTAGCAATGGTGGTGGTTGCCTTGCGTGAAGGATGCAAGGTGATCATGGGATTGGGATGGCGGTTGGCAATCTTTTTTGACCAGCTGGATGAGTTTTTAGTTGATGGCAAACCAGTGGGAGAGTGATGGAGGTGATCACCAACAGTGGAAATGATTGATTGTGCGCAAGCCTGCAACAACTGCTTGCAAAAGTGATGAAAGAGGATTTACAAGCGGGATCAAGCAATGTTGGTGATGAGGGTGGGATGGTTGGTGACAGTTGGGACCAAGGGCCAACCAATCAAAGGAGTATTCAGATGATTGGCAAAAGTACTTTTGGCTTCTAGAAATCACAAGCTTGGCTTTTGGATGCAAAATTTGGTTTTAATGTCAATGAGGGTGATGATGTGGATGGTGACAACAAGGATGATGATGATTTCTTGTGCTCAGCCAAAAATTGTTGCTGCAAGCGCAAAAAGGAGGAGTTGAAAAAGTAATCTGAGGGTTCAAATGGCCTGCAAAATTCTTTCCTAGACTGGTAGGACAGGAAGAATTTGGGAGAAGGGAAGGAGGAAGAGCCACCATAGTAAAGCATGATTATTTTATTTTTTTTATCATGGAAGTTGGATAAAAGAATGTTAAAAAAATTCAAAAAATTTCCCTTTTTGTGAGGTTTCCTAAATTGGTCACCACATCTCTCTCCAACTTACACACTGTCCCCAGTCTGCATCCCAAATTTGAAGATATTAAGAAAAGGAGGAATACAAGAAGTTGAAACAGAAGAATGGCCATTTCTTGATCTTGAGAGTGATTCAAGAGTTGAAAAATATCTTGATCCATCCACAAGAGCCCTAGAAGCGGCAGAGATAAAACAAAGAAGGCATCCCAGATGCTCACTTATGCGGCATACAGTAGATTTTCACAACAAAAACGCAGAATATGACCCTGGTGGTGCACAATTGGGATGACTTACTTCTGAGATAAGTTTCCTCCACAATAATGAGACTTCTTGACTTGATCAGCAGAGAACCTTCTGGACAACTGAATACCATCCATCTCTTCAAAAACATAATACCAACTCTAACTTGGCAAACCACCCAATAAGGATCATTACAGCAGTTTGAGAAAAGATTTCCCCCCTGGCTTTCTGAGGATTTATTATAAGCTAAAACTAGATCGCCAGGATTAAAGGGATCCCTGATTTGATTCAATTACTTTTCTTCCCAATACTGAACCAATTTTTCTCTTGATTGCATCATCTTCTGATAAGCCTCATCATGAACATCTTCACCTTTACCCTGTTTTTTGGATCTAGAAACTAATAGATCAGCTGTGGAAGACACCTGCTCCCAAGAGATACCCAAGAAAGATTCCATTTCCAGATCAAAAGGAAGAACTGCTCTTTAATCAAAGATGATTTCATAAGTTGAGTAGCCTTTGGTCTGTTTGGTTGAAATTCAATCAGAGAAGAGAACAAGAGGAAGCAATTTGCAACAATTCTTGCAACTCTTGCAAGCCAGTTTAAAAATTGCAGTATTCAAAGGATTATGGCCTTGTTCCACCATGCATTGGCCTCCAGGCTAATAGGGAGCAGTAACTCTATGTTTTCCAGGAAGGTATTGGATCATTTCAGCAATTTTTCCACCAAATTCAGAGCCACCATTGGTAGATTAAGATTGATAAAAGCTGTAAAGCATCCTCCAGGTCTCACAGAGGAAAGCTGCCACTGATTCATAGCTAAGATTTTTCATAAATTTTGTTTCAACCCATCCAGAAAAATCATCTCTAGCCACAATGAGGTACTTAGCACCACCTGCCTGGTTATGAACCACTGCAATAGCCATCCTCCCAAAGACAGTGGACTCCCCAGTAGGATAGGAAATTTTACCTGGAAGCCTAAGATCATGTTCTTGAAAAACTTTGAAACTCTTTCACCATTGGGAGATGTATTTTTTCAGAGATGACCACCAGAATTGTTTGGATAATCATTGATAAGTTTTGGTTTCCCCACAATGACCAAGACCTTCATGGAGACTTTCAAGGATAGAACCTTGTTTAGAAGGTATGGTAACAACAATCAGAGCACAAGTATTTCCTCTTTTCATAAGCCTAAAGCCTTTTATCAAGAAGTTAGAGGACTTTCTTTTAAGAGATCAAAATTCTTTAGCAGAGTGATCAGGAGATCTTTGAAAAGTTAAAAGGTACTGCTCTAATTTAAGCCAGAACCCTTGTTGAAGGCCAGAATTATCTTGAGAGAAGAAGAAGAAAGGATGGATTAAGGTTTCTTCTTCATTGAAATCAATTCAAACATCAGATTTGTCATCTCCAAGAGGACATTGGGATAAACCATCAGGCATGTTGAAAAATTTTCCAGGCATTTTAACAATATCAAAAGCGAAAAACTGGATAAAGGCCACCCAACAAGTCATAGGAGCATTAGGAAGGCTGGGAGCAGTGATAATTTCAATGATGGATCAAGCATCACCTTTTAATTTGACATTTTGACCCCAGAGGATGGTTTGGAGCTTCTTCAGCATTCAAGGCACACATCAGAGTTCCAGTTTGGTTGAGAGTATCTGGATTATACATCTGAAAACAAAAAAGATTCACAAAGAGCAGGACAGTACCAACCATTTTCATCTTCCAAGGACAGCCCCAAAAGATTGAAAACTAAAATCAACAGCCAGCTTGATCTTTCCAGCTCCAGGTCCATAAGAGATCCATTTTAAACCTATGTCTTTACCAAAAATCATTTTGAGAAACTGAAACAAGTGTTTGCAATCTTGTGTCCAAATCCATTCAGTATCTTTCTGGGTTAGACAACCCAAGGGTGCACAGATTTTGGATAAAGATGGGATAAAGATTCAAAAATAAGTTACAAAACCAAGAAAGCCTCTAACTTCAGTAGGATTGATTGAAGTGGGCCAAGAGATAATATTGTTGACTTTGGCTGGTTCCATCCTTCTTTCTTCCTTACGGACCACATGAAAAAAAAATTCCAAAGCCAGGACACAAGGAGCCAATTTGGATCCAGAGACAGTAAGGCCAGACTCCTTGATTTGGAACAGGATCCTTTACAATGTAGTAGCATATTCCCAAATGAATCAACAAATTTCTAAATTAAAAGTTCAGAGATAATTATCATAGTCAGAAACTGGACCTTTAATTCCACCATCATCAATAAAGATGCCAACATGATCAGGGATTTCATCCTGGAGGATCCCTTTTATCTGAGCCTGGTAGACTGCAACTTAGTTAGTGGCACCTTGAGGCAATTGAGTAAGTTGAAATTGAACAAGAGGAGTATTGAAAGTAGTCAGAGGGTGTCACGCTTCGCACTTAAGGATTATTGTCTTCACCAATTTGACATGTCCTCTCCTCAGTACCATCTACCTCAGTCTAAAAGCGTGACACAAATAAAAGCAAAACATCAATGGTGCAATCCGCTATTTCCTCTGGCTTGCGCTGAACTTCCAATCTTGGGGACCAACTCAGTATACACTTGCGAACTTCGCGGTTAAATCCATACTGGTCAGCCATCAATTATGAGATCCAATGTCCTTCCCTGGCCAATCAACAGCCTTGGACTTCCATCTTTGGTCATGCATTGTTTGTTAGTTTGAATCTACGTCTAACCAAGCCATCACTACTGTATAGTTTGCAATTGGACTAGTCCCTACCCTGCATACACTATTACCTCTCATTCGCATTACCTTCAACGTCACTCGCTCCTATCCCAATTCGTCATGCAATTGTAAGCTCAGATTCTATTGTCTCGCACTTACGCTAAGACCTCAGATCTATACCACTGCTTCATTTCCTATTCCGTTCCTGTCATTCATTGCCTCACCGCTTCACCTGTAGTTAGCTCATCACCAGGTTGTATCTAGTCACTTCCAATTACCTTATAAGGGCTATCCCCTTGCCTGATGATTGTCTCCTCAGTTAGTTAATTTCATACGTTCTCGCATTTTGCTGCAACCTAGTTATCACATTGGACTCAGGTTGAGTTTCCTTCTTTGGAACATCTTCCATTCATCTCTCCGTTTGTTGAGTTGCATAACCAAGTTCTCACTTTGCAACTGGGTCTTGCTATTTGCACTTGCCCTCGCACTTGGTATTCCTTTGCACTCACAATCATCTAAGAATTTCCCTATAGTATGTGGGGTGGTTGTGTGACAGTAAATTAACTAACTCAACTCATCTATTTTAGCCTGCCAACCTATAGTAGACTTCTTCTTTTCGATTTCACGTACTCGCTCAACCGGGAACGCTTTCCTTGCCCCTTACAATGATGAGATCCATTGGGTAGGGAGAACCAGCGCTCTTTGGGCCCATCAACCCTTAGATCCAGTTCCTCCTTCCAAATTGCCATCTGTGGAACCTCTCGATGATCCTTGGGCTCCTCCACGGGATTCTCCGACGGACCCTCTTGCGGAATTCGCAGACTCCGACCATTCTTCCGATGAAACCTCGACTCGTGGTAGACCAGGGGTTCGCACTACTGCTCTCAAGCCCGATGCTCCAACCCTGCTTTTGACATTGATCCAGGCCCTCACTCATGGTGCCCAGCAATCTAGTCCAAGCACTCCGGGCATGAAACAACCTGATCACTTTACAGGAGAACACCCTCATAATCTTAGATCCTACCTACAGTCTTGTAAAATCATCTTTTCAAACAACTCCAACAATTTCCCTTCCAATAGACATAAAGTTATGTATGCTTCGTCCTTCTTAGGAGGTAGAGCCTTGCAGTGGTTTGAACCGTACCTCAAACTTTTTTCCAACAACAGTCCCACTTGTATTCTCAACAACTGGGACAAGTTTGAGCAACAATTGTTCACCCTGTTTGGCGATCCCAATGAAGTTCAAAATGCCAAATACAAACTTAATAGTTTAGTTATGAAGGAGAATAGTAGAGCTTCCGTTTATATTTCTCATTTTCCAACCTTGCAGTCTTGCATCCAGTGGAACAAGGCCGCTCTTCTATTCCATTTCCAAAAGGGTTTACCGGGACGCTTAATCAAACAGCTCTCAGTTGGGGGTCATAAGACAACCTCCCTTCAGCAGCTAATTGATTGAGTGATTGAGCTTGATAATGGCTATCATGACAAGAATTGCGCTTGGCGAAAAAACCATGGATCATCCACCTCAGCTCCAAGGGTGGAAGACTCCTCGAAGCAACACACGAGGAACCCAATAACATCCAAACCAACCCCAACTTTGAACTCCAACTGGAAAGGGAAAGCCGTTGCCAAAACTCCGAAGTTCTTAGACAAGGAAACCGGGATGCTTCAAAGTGAGGAACAGCTGCAAAGGGAAAAGAACGGGCTGTGTATGTATTATGGAGGTAAACATGATGTTGACAGCTGTGTGAAGCGGTTAGCGCGTGAAGCGGCTAAGCAGTCAAAAAATTAGCTTGTAGTTTTTCCAATACTTGCAAGGAAAACTACACATTATCTAAATCAACGCGAGTAAATCTTTGCACTTGCGAGTCACTAGGTGCTCCGAGTTCAAGATTTATGCTATTTCATTCCGACAACACTCCTTATCAAGTATTACTTGATTCCAGCGCTAATTTTTCCTTCATCAGTGAATCTTTTGCCACTTCCAAAAATCTTACGCGTTCCGAGATAGATAAATTTCCCATCTATCTAGTAAGTAATGCGACTGAACCGTCTTATTTGGTTTCCCAAAAGGCAAAATGGACCTTTGCATTTTCCAATTTCCCCAGCTTTGAATGGGATTTATTTGTCTTGGCTATACCCGGAATGGATGATACCATTCTAGGCCATGATTTCCTAGTTTACTGGAATCCGGATTTGAATTGGCAAGAAGGAGTAATTAACCTTTGAACCTCGCAACCCCAGAACGCTAACCGTTCCGTCAATCAGGAATTGAACAGCCTACCTGACACTGTCATTGAGTTGGATGACACTTTTCCGCCAGGAGATTTGCAATATCCTGACCTTCATTCTCAAATTCCCTCTTCAGATTTAGGAGTTATTGCTTACCTATCTGGCTTACCTCTTTCCTGTTCCTTCGAAGAGAAACAGACACCAACCAAAAGGTGTATTTTGAGCTCCCTAATCCTCTTGCACCATGCAAGCACCTCAAACCCGGTGCTCAAAGATGACAAGATTGAAGATTTAGAAATCATTTGAGAGTCTTTACCTTTGGTTTATCATGACTTTTCTGACGTCTTTTCAGCTGCAAAAGCAGATAAACTGCCTCCATCCCGTCTTTACAATCACAAGATCAAACTTACTGGCCCACCTCCAGCACCAGGACCAGTTTACTCTCTCTCAACGGAAGAATCAATTGCGCTTCAAGACTACATTGCGGAAAATGTAGCGAAAGGATTTCTTCGACCAAGCAATTCAAACACCGGTTCCCCTGTCCTATTTTTACCAAAAAAGGACGGCGGACTTTGCCTTTGTGTTGACTACAGGAAACTGAACCAGGTAACCCGGAAGAATGCCTATCCAGTACCGCCTATGTCACATCTTCTTACCCTCTTCCATGGAGCTACTTATTTCTTGAAGTTAGACCTTTGAGGTGCCTATAACCTACTTCGCATTAAGGAAGGCCATGAGTATTTGACTGCGATGAAAAGCCGGTGCGGCAGTTATGAGTAAACCGTCATGCCTTTTGGCCTCTGCAACGCTCCTTCCACTTTTCAACATTTTGTCAACAACATTTTCTCCAATCTCGTAGGTAAATTCCTCGTGTTATATCTCGATTATATACTAGTCTACTCAAGAAACCTCAAAGATCACATCGCACATGTGTGAGAGGTGCTACAGCAACTTTGCAAGAATGACCTGTTTGCAAAAGCCTCTAAGTGCAAGTTCCATTCCTCTTCTCTTCATTTTCTAGGTGTCGTAGTCTGGCAGCAAGGGCTATCAATGGACCCAGCCAAGAGCGAACGCATATTGGACTGGCCCCCACCTTCTTTGGTTAAATCTCTTCAAGTTTTCCTTGGTTTCAGTAATTTCTATAGAAGGTTTATTGCGCGTTACGCCGAAAAAACCGTGAATCTTACTAACCTTCTTCAAAAAGACACTCCTTTTATTTTTACCAAACAAGCTGCTTTTGAGTTCAAAGCTCTGAAGAAAGAGTTCACCACTGCTCCAATACTCGCTCACTTCAACGGGCTAGCTCGCACTATTGTCAAAACAGACGCAAGCAATTATGCAATTGCAGGAGTCATCTTGCAGTTTTCTTCTTCCACTTCTCTCTTTCACCCCGTAGCTTTTGAGTCTTGCAAGTTTCTCGCTGCAGAGCTTAACTATGAGATTCATGACAAGGAACTTCTTGCAATTGTTTATTGCTTGAAGAAATGGTGTTCATACCTTTTGAGTCTTAGGGAATCCTTTGAGGTTTTAACTGATCATAATTCTTTGAAGTATTTCATGAGCTGAAAAGTCCTTACACGTAGACAGTCAGGTTGGGCCAAATACCTCTCCGAGTTCCACTTTACAATCACGTACCGTCCTGGGAAACAAGCAGTAGTTCCTGATGCTTTATCACGTTGGGACAACGTTTACCCAGGGGGGGGGAGCACCTTTGCCAAAAACAACCCTGAAAACGTTAGGACACTCTTCTCAACCCAATCTGCCCAACTCAGTTCGATCATTGCTTGCTTACAAGATTGGGCTTCCGAACTCCGACAAGCTCAACGCAACAACCCAAAGTGCATCAAACTTTGCAAAAGTGCAAACTTATTAGATAGTAGTTACAGTATAGATTATAATGACTTTTTAGTTTATGATAATTTTATAGTAGTACCAGATAATTCTTGCATTAAGTTAGATATCTTTGAGTCACAGCATGATTCTCCGCTTGCTGGTCACTATGGGCAGGATAAAACCTTCCAATTGATTGCACGAGACTTCTACTGGCCTGGTATGACCAAAGAAGTAAAAGACTATGTTAGCGCGTGCTATGATTGCAATCTTAACAAGTCCTCAAAACACCGGAAGTATGGGCTTCTCCAGCCACTTCCAATTCCGCCTTGTCCTTGGCACTTGCTGTCTATGGATTTCATCTCTCAATTACCTTCTTCTAGTGGATATGATGCTATTTTAGTAATAGTAGATTGCTTCTCAAAGATGGCTTTATTTTTACGCAGTAATGTGACGGCCTCTTCAGAAGACTTGGCTAACTTGTTCATAGAATATGTATTTTCAAAACATGGACTCCCTGATAATATAGTTAGTGATCGTGGATCTCTGTTTGTGTCAAGCTTCTAGACCTTGCTATGCCAACATTTGAAGATCACTCGCAATTTATCAACGGCTTACCACCCGGAAACGGATGGGCAAACGGAGCAAGTTAATCAGATCCTCAAACAATATCTTCAAATGTATGTTGCCTATCAACAAGACTACTGGTCGCAATGGCTCCCACTAGCCAAAATTTGCCTACAACAACTCCACTCATTCCTCCACCAAACAGTCGCCCTTACAAACTCTTTATGGTAGAAACCCAACTTTCTCTTCCCTTCACGTAGCACCTTCTCAACCTGCTACCAATTACCTTGAACAAATTCAATCCCTTCAATCGCAACTTTGAACCAACCTCAAAGAAGCAAACCAGCCCTATAAGGAGCAAGCAGACCGATCTTGCACTTTGGCTCCAACCTTTTCAGTAGGAGATCAAGTATGGCTTGATGCTTTCAACATTTGCAGCACTCGCCCAACTCGCAAATTCTCCAAAAGAAAGCTTGGCCCCTTTAAAGTAGAATCAGTCATCTCCCCTAACGCCTTTAAACTTACTTTACCTGCAAAATGGAAAGGTATCCACCCGGTCTTTCATGTGTCTCTCCTAGAGCCAGCTCAAGTCCTATACCCAGGCAAGACTCATCCCCCTCCTGAACCAGTCACTGTCCTCAATCATCAAGAGTGGGAAGTAAGCCGTATTCTGGATTCCAGGTTACGCAAAGGAAAACTTCAATACCTTGTTGAATGGTCTGGCTTCCAGTCCGACAAAGATTGCACCTCGTGGGAACCAGCCAATCACCTTTGCAATTCACCCAATCTGATTTCAGAATTCCATGCAAGCTACCCTTGCAAACCTTGGCAATCATGATTCTTTCCCATTTAATCCCATCCAATTCCATTCCATTCCACTCCACATTTCATCCCATCCAATTCCATTCCATTCCACTCCAAATTTCATCCCATCCAATCCCATTCCATTCCACTCCACATTTCATCCCATCCAATTCCATTTCATATTCCATCCCATTAAAACTCATCTTATTTCACCATCATTTCATCAGTTAATTCCTCCATCTCACTGTGTTATTCTTTTCTCATTTTCCTTTCATTTCCACTTATTATTGAAAAAAATAATAATAATCATAATAATAATATTTCTATTTTTAATAATAAATAAATATAAAAATATATATATATATATATATACATTAAATTACAAAGTTTCTTTTATTTCTTTTTCCGCATCCTCCCAATTTGCCGTCAATTCCGCAAGCATGGACCAAAAGGTATCAAGGTCTTCATTGTTGATCAATGCGGAAATTCTTTGAAGTACCAGCACTTCCGTTGTAAGACTCCAAACGGTGCTAGGCTGTGGCAGTTCTGCGGAGGGGAAAGGTGCTGTTTAGGCTGCCCTCCTGAGTGTTACAAAAATATTTAAATGTAACCAAGATCAAGGTCCAGAACCTGGTAAATGAGGAATCAAGGAGTAGAGGATAAGGATGACAATAGTTTTTTAGCGACGGAAAAGCACTATATGAGACAAGATTATGCAGGGAAAAACTTTGAACAAAAGAAGTTAAAGTCTTCTTAGAGTTCAAAGAACAAAAGCTGTTGTATGCAAACAATGCCCACAAGGTAATAACTCTGGTCGTCAGCAGAAGATTGGGGATGATCAACTCAAACCCAAGCAACCTCCAGGTTCTCAATGAACCTGCCCAACTCTCGCAATCAAGCGCTTGAAGGGTACCAGATAACTGTGGGTGGCTGTACAGGACAAAGCAAAATGTTTAAGAAGCTCTAAAGCAAACAGTAACTGATTTGAAGCAAGGATAGCCTCAACACTTCTCAAGGGACTCAAGATTAGGCTGGCAGAATGCAACTCCAAAGAAGCTAAGGGGAGGTATAACACTCCAGGTCTTAAGCTTAATAAGACCTCTTCAATCAATCGTGATTGGCTCCAGAAAGGTGATCAGGGATCAGGACCAGTATGGTCAGAGAAAGGGATCAAGGGTTGAGTATGGAGGCTCAAGGATGAAAGGTGTGCTGATTTCATGCTGGATCATTCCATGCTCTGATGATTTTGTGCTCTGATGATTTCATGCTCTGATGATAATCAAAAAGGCAGGGGAGAGCCCCTCCTTATATGTCCAGGAGGCCCTGTTAGACTATGTACAACGGATTCTACAAATAGAGCGGAAAAGGGAAGACAACCATGTTGTCACTCGCGTCCGTCTGTGGATGGGCGCGCGCAACAATACCAGAGTCACCCACCCCTTGTCCGAAGGCGGACGGGGTGGGAAAGAGAAATGAACCAAACCGCCGCGGATGTCCGCGGGCGGTAGTTGGCACTCTTCACCCCTTGTCCAAAGGCGGAAGCAGGTGGGAGAGCCCCCAGGAAAGGTGATGGATGAAGTCCATGAGAGCGCGGATAGGTGGATAGGAGATTGGCTTGAGACGGTTGAGTAAATCCTGACGGCCTTGAGATTCACAACTGATAGATCAAGTGAGATGGGAGATTTGACGGATCCAAGGATTTGCCAAATGCTTGGGAATGGGGTCGGGATGGATTTGGTAAATCATGGATGAGCGCCGCGCGACGGTAGCAATGAGGAGATTGGGACGCGCAACGACAAAGATGAGGACGCGCAACAACAAAGATGAGGACGCGCTATGACAACGGTGGATATGACAAGCAACACGCAAGGGCAAGGATGATGAGCAACGCGGATAAAGGACGCGCAACGTGCGCGGATAAAGGAAGCGCAGCGCGCGCGGCGCGGCGCGTGACGCACGCGCATGAAGGATGGTTTGGATGAGCCTGAGGAACAGTTTGGCCAGATGGTACGTTTGCGCAACAGTTTATGGATTGAGGTCTTAAGGCGGCCAGGGTGTCCAGGATGGGGCACCACACCGTTACAATGTGCCTCTCAAAAATCTCCTCGCATCTCGCAACCCAAGCTTGCTTTGGCCAATCATTCCATCCACCTTCCTCCAAGAGCTCTTCATACGCTCTCTTCCTTTGGCCACCCAACGTGCCTTCTCCGATATTGTCCGTCAGGCGCCTCGCATCCGTTTTGACCGGCAATACGATTTGCACCGGATCCGCTTTGCCTCGGCCCTCCATCCCTTCCGTCCCAGCCACTTCATCCCTTCCATCTTCTTCATTCCCTTCTTCTATTTCACCCGCTCCATCTTTGTTCTCTCCACTTCCGTTTCCTCCATCTTCCGCTTCTCTTTCTGCTGCGTTTTCTTCCCCCTCCCTTGCTTCCTCAGTTATAACTCCTACAGGTTCCGCAACGGATACCTTGCCTTGCACCTTGGCATTCATCTGGGTCCCCGGGATTTCAGTCGGCGGTCCCCAGTAAGGTGGTGGTGGTGGTGGTGTGTTGGTAGTATATCTTCAAAAACAAGGCAACACTAGCAAACAAGCAAACAATTAGTTACTATTTCAAGTTCATTAGTTATTCCTGATTAATACTCACCAGGTACTCGAGTCCCCAAGTATTCAATCTCCGGCAATGGTGGTATCTCGTAATTAACCCTTGGCGCGGACCTACAACCTCGCATCTCCCTCAATGATTCCAAAGGAACCTCAACAGTTGAATCAACATTTATAGGAAAGTTGCATGCCACCTTGCAAAGGCAACATTGCTTGCATTTACCTCGGAGACCTTGGACAGCAGTACTGGGAATACATCGCTTTTTGTGGCGAATAAAGTTTTTGCAAGGGTGGGATGACAATGAAGACATTCTTACAAAATTCATAAAAATCTATTGGGTAATGAATTAAGTAACGTATAAGGGTATACAGTGATAATTAAACGACTTGAAATCAATGGGAAAATTTACCTGAACGCTTGCAGGAGCTCGCGTCTTTATACCCGGGAAACTGTCACGCTTTGCACTTAAGGATTATTGTCTTCACCACTTTGACATGTCCTCTCCTCAGTACCATCTACCTCAGTCTAAAAGCGTGACACAAATAAAAGCACAACATCAATGGTGTGATCCTCTATTTCCTCTGGCTTGCGCTGACCTTCCAATCTTGGCGACCAACTCAGTATATACTTGCAAAATTCGCGGTTAACTCCATACGGGTTGGCCATCCATTATGAGATCCAATCTCCTTCCCTGGCCAATCAACAGCCTCGGACTTCCATCTTTGGTCATGCATTGTTTGTTAGTTCGCATCTACGTCTAACCAAGCCATCACTACTGTATAGTTTGCAATTGGACTAGTCCCTACTCTGCATACACTATTACCTCTCATTTGCATTACCTTCAAAGTCACTCGCTCCTATCCCAATTTGTCATGCAATTGTACGCTCAGATTCTATTGTCTTGCACTTACGCTAAGACCTCGTATCTATACCACTGCTTCATTTCCTATTCTGTTCCTGTCATTCATTGCCTCACCGCTTCACCTGTAGTTAGCTCATCACCAGGTTGTATCTAGTCACTTTGGATTACCTTATAAGGGCTATCCCCTTCCCTGATGATTGTCTCCTCAGTTAGTTAATTTCATACGTTCTTGCATTTTTCTGCAACCTAGTTATCACATCGGACTCAGGTTGAGTTTCCTTCTTTGGAACACCTTCCATTCATCTTGCCGTTTGTTGAGTGGCATAACCAAGTTTGCCCTTCGCAACTGGGTCTTGCTATTTGCACTTGCCCTTGCACTTGGTATTCCTTTGCGCTCACAATCATCTAAGAATTGCCCTATAGTATGTGGGGTGGTCGTGTGACAGAGGGCAAGAGATAGGATTTAAGGATTGTTTTTCATAACCATCCAAAATGTCCCCTAGACCATAGGAAGCTCTTCCAGAGAAAGATTCAACAAATTATTCAGTGGCAGGAGGCATACCAGAGTGTTCAATAGTAAATTTTTTAAGAGTTTGAAGATTTTCAACTATTCTAAGTTTACCATTACTCTTGAGGACACAGAAAAGACTGCTAGAATAATTGGAAGTTGACTGTTCATACAGACCAGTAAAAACTAGTTTTCCAACCAACTTGATAAATTTGGCAACTTTAGCAGCAGGGATCAGTATCTTTTTCTTTTTCCAAGTATCATGTTCAACTACAGGGATGATATATGGAAGTCCATATGATTCTTTCAAGAGACCTCTCTCCTCTTGACAGAAAGCAATATATTTTTCCCTTAGAGATAAGACCTTTTTAATCAAATTTAACTTATCAGGAAGAAGCCATCCATCTGGACCAAAGTTGACCAATTTAAGAAATTCTTCAGTGACACAACCATCAGGCACAAAGGGACCAGTAAGAGACAAAGATAATCAACAGTAAGGATCAAAAGATAAGGGAGGACACATGAGAGGATCATTGAAGCCAAGAGGCATAGGCTGGTTGACTTGTTGGACCTTTTTTGGAACTGGTTTATACTTGGTAGCAAAAGAGAGAAGTTCTTGCTTTCTCCAAGCATTGACCAGCAAGACTTGACTAGTAATACTGAGGCCAAGCTCCAACATGTTCCATGTCCAATGTTCCACAACATCCTCAAAGGGAGCCTTTTCCATAAAGGGAGAACCAGGAGATAATACTTTTCTCACATTTGTGGCACTAGGTAGGGTTTTGAAAATGACAGCAGAAGTTTTCCCTAGCGGTGCACAATTGGGAGGACTTACATCTACCCCAAATTGCCCCCACTGAAACCCATACTTCCTCATACAAAAATGCCAAGGATAGAATATAGAGTGGGATCTATTTTACAATCATTGCATAGATTCAAAACAGAACTAAGAGAAGATTTATTAGGCTTAAGATTACAAGCAAAAGAAGAATAGACAGACCTAGAGGGAGAAGATATATTTTTGGAATTTTTCATTTTGACATGTTTTTGATTTTTAATATTTTCCAGATTAGACAAAAATGATGATAAAAAGGAAATATAATCCTCAGGGATGAGAGTTAACCCTTGAGTTTAATTCTGAGGCTGAGAAGAACTACTAATATCAGTAGAATCAACTATTCAGCTAAAAAATGAGGGGAAGAGGAATTATCCTTCTGCTTCCCCTTAAAAACAAATTTAGGAGTATGAACTGGGAAATCTCTTTCCAAACACCCAGAATCCAAAGAACAGAGAGATAATTTTATCTTTCTACCATAAGCATCAGGGAGGGTGATTCTTTCCCCAACTTGATCAGAAAACATCAGGGTATCACCAAAATCCATTAAGAATGGTTGTCCCAAGATCATAGGACCTTCCAAACAAGTGATCCAAAAGTTACAGGTTCAAAAAATATTTCAACCAATCCTAACTGGGACATCTTCAGCAATACCAACTAATTCAAAAGATTGATTCCCTATCCCATAAACCGCAGAATTGAAACTGACTCTAGGACTGAGTTTTAGTTTGCAAGCCATAGCATCCAACATTAATTTGAGCTGAGAACCAGAATCAAAAAGGAGTGAAACACTTTTAGCTGATTCACCAAGATAACAGAGACAAAAACCAAGGGGAAAGGAATAAATGTTGGAATCTGGGAAGGGACTTGTTTCACCAGAGTCCTCCATCAGAGTATCAGAGGAAACCTTCAATTTGTCAGGACCAATCTCCACACATTGACAAGAAACCCATTTCTTCATTCCTTCAGCAACAGCTGAAGGAATAAACAGCAATTAACCCACAGATAGATCTGGAATTTTCAAATCTGAAATTTTCTTTAATACCCCTTCCAAAGTATTGGGGTGGTCCTTTGAAATTCCCCTCTCAAACCAAAGTTTGGGCAGGGTGGAGAGAGGAAGTTCAGGTGAAGCAGGAACAGGATCAGAAGGTTGAGGTAATTTAGATTGAGAAGTAGGATCAGATTGATCTTGAAACCATTCAATGAGTGGATCCTTCTCCACCTCCATGTATTCTAGATCAGGGGAAGGAGGCTCAGGAAAGGATTGAAATTTAACCGGGTTTTGAAGAATTGAAGTTGGAAAGGAAGGTGCCTTATGAGATTTAGGCTCCTCAGGTTGTTTCCTAGCTGCATCAGATTGATAAGCCCAACAAATACAGGAGGAGGAGATGGCTGGAGGATACCAAGGTTGAAGGTTACCACAAGAAGATTGGAAATTGAAAGAAGCCAAAGATTTCTTCATAGGAGGTGGTGGCTGGTAAGAGGCAACCAAATGACAAATAGGGATAGATGTTTCAAAGGGTATCAAAGCACCATTAGGAAGAAAGAAATTGTTCCCCTTCTTCTCTGCCAACTTTTTTTCTTAATCCTTCTGGAGCTCAGGGCATCAACCAGTTCCATGAACTTCCCTATGACAGTAGTAGCAGAACAGAGTGGACTTAGGGACAGAAGTAAAGGTTTTAGGAGTAGCAAGACAAGAGATCTTTTGATCTATTTTTTTCTCAAAAGGTTGGATTATTTTGGTGATTTCCTCTATAGTAGGAGATTCCCAGTTGGACTGAGTATTTGGTTTTGCCCTTCAATCTGCCTCAATCTTATTCATAATTTCTTTGATTCTTTGAAAGAAGGATCATGGACTGGTCCAGTGGTTCTATGTTTTACAAAGTTTAAAGAAGTTTGACCTTTCATAACTTCATCCGGAGTACTCCTATGGACAAGGAAAACAGGGAGCTTGAATCAATTATCCCTGGCAGTGATCATCAATCCACACTTTACCAATTCATCCCTAATTGTTTTCTGCACTTCTAGCAAAAATTATTGGAAAAATTACACTCAAACCTTTTCAACTGTATCAATGTTATCATTTTGAATAAGATAATTTTGGATCAGACCCCATGACTTTCTAAAAGACTGATATTCAGAGGCTGAAGAGAAACCACCATTGAAGATCCATTGAGCCACAAGATTTTCCAGTTCCTGAAAATTCAATTGAGCTACATCTATTTTCCCCATCATGCCAACATTGCTTTCCCTAGAAGTGTCCAGTCATGGGATTCAAATCCATCAAATGAATTTATTACTTCCATGACTTTATCAGAGGAGATAGATAAACATAAGTGATAGGCAATATTGTATTCACTTGCCCCATCCACTTCAGCAGCCATTTTTTAAGAGTCCAAGAACTGTTCAACATTTACCCTGTTGAACAATCAGTTCTTGTTCTGAGGTTTCATCTTCATGATCCTAGGTCAAGAAGGGGTAGTGGGAGTGCCAGTAGATGCCATTTTGAATAACAGAGTTCCTTTAGGATCCAAAGAGCAGATTTCCAAAGTGGCTCACGAGTGTTGCAAGAGTAGGGTTTCATGAAAAAACAACATGAATCTAGCCCAAGTGGTGCACAATTTGGAGGAATTACTTCTGCAATAAGTTTCCTCCATGGATCAAATCTGAGAAAAGATAAAAAGAAAAAAAATATAATAAAGGATTGGATTTTGAAGTTGATTCCAAATGTACTGGGACTTTAAATACCAAGGTTGCTTGTTTGATCCCATTCTGGGGGACCAAATGTAAGACTCTAAATGGTGCTGAGCCGCAGGTAGTTCTGTGGAGAGGAAAGGTGCTGTTTAGGCTGCACTCCTGAACATTACAAAAATATTTAAATGTAACCAGAATCAAGGTCCAGAACCTTAAGGATGAGGAATCAATGTAAGGTATGAGTTTGATAGTATTTGGTAGCAATGTAAACAAAACTATCTGAGACAAGATGGTGCGGGAAAGGAATTGAAGAAACAAGCCAAAGTTTTTTTCAGAGTTCAATAGAACAAGGCAGTTGTAAGTAACAATGCCCACAAGCTGATAACTCTGATTGTCAGAAGCAGATTAGGAAAGATCAACTCAATCTCAACCAACCTCCAGGTTCTTGATGAACCTGCCCAACTCTCTGCAATCAAGCGCTTGAAGGGTACCAGATAACTGTGGGTGCCTGTACAAACAAAGCAATATGTTTCATGAAGCTCTAGAAGCAAATCAATAAACGATTTGAACAAGAATAACCTAAAATTTCTCAAGGGACTCAAGAACAATGTGGTGGAATTCAACTTTAAATAAAAAAAGGTATTTTTAACACTCCAGGTTTCAAGCCTAAAGAAACCTCTCAGTCAAATTCAACTGGTTCCAGAAGGATGATCAAAAAGAATGATCATACCAGTATGCTTGAAAAAAGGGCAAAGAGTGGTATAACACACTCCAGAATCCAATCAAAAGAATTCTTCTTCAACTAGAAAGGCTATTTGTTGGTGATAATGGATAAGGTCACAGAGGATGGATCAAAAGATTTGATTATGGAGGATCAAATATCAAGGGGAATAAAAAAAATACCCAGGATAAGGATGCTCAGATAAAGGGGAAGGGCCCCACATATTTATTACTTATATGATGATGATAGATCATGGATCATGGATGATAAGATGGATGATGGGAAAAAAAAATTCAGGGGAGAGCCCCTCCTTTTATTGGCAGGAGGCCCTTTAGACTACCTTTAAGGGATGACTACAAATGAAGGCAGAAAAAAAGCATATTTTTTTTAAAAAAAAAAAAAAAAAAAGAAATGAAGCATGATAGGGATGAGAAAAAAAGGCAAGCGGTGAGGAACAACAAAATGGGAAACAGGAAGCGCCTGAAATATGAGAGAAAAAAAAAGAAAAACAAGATTAGAAAGAAGGAAACCTGCCCAGGTCAAGGATCAAGGCAGGCAGTGGATGAACGTCTGCGCACCAGCAGATGCAAGGTGGCAGCACTGGATGAAAGGCAGGCAACAGCAATTTTGGATGGGATTGATGAATGCAATTGGTCAGATGGGATGATTGGTAAAGGCTTCAGCTCTAGAAGGCAAAACAGCTGCAAGATGATGCTGACAAGAAGTTGGTAGTCAACGGTTGTTGATGAAGGAGGCAGGTGGGAGGATCAAGAGGGTGAGAATGGCCCTCTACAAGCTGTCTAGCAAAAGTGGTGGTGGCCTTGCGTGACGGATGCAGGATGATCATGGGATTGGGATGGCTGTTGGCACTATATGCTGACTGGCCAGATGAGTTTTCAGTTTATGGCAAACCGGTGGGAGATTGATGGAGATGATGACCACTGGCATAAATGATTGACTGTGCGCGCCTTCAAAAATAGCTTGCAACAACAATGAAAGAGGATTCCGGAGGGGGATTGAGAAATGGTGGTTATGAGGGTGGCATTGTTGGTGAAATTCAGCACCAATGGCCAAACAAAAAAAGGAGTTTTCAGATGATTGGAAATGTTACTGTCAGCTGCTAGCAATCACTTGCTAGACTTTCAGATGCAAAATTTGGTGGTGAGTTTGAGGATGGGGATGAAAAGGATGATGATGATTTCTGGTGCTTGGCCTAAAATTGGTGCCGCAAGCGCAACAAGGAGGTGTTGAAAAAGTGATCTGGGGGTTAAAATGGCCTGCAGAAGCCTTTCCTAGACTGGCAGGACAGGAAGAAGTTGGAAGAAGGGAAAGAGGAAGAGCCCCCATAGTAACGCAGGAATTTTTTATTTTTTTTGACAATGGAAGATGGATGAAAGAATGTAAAAAGAATTCCAAAAAATTCCCTTTTCCTGAGGTGTCCCACATTGGTCACCACAGTGTCATCAATCCCTTGATGTTCTTCTTCAGCAGTTTTACAGCTATGGACTACTGTAAGGCTGACACTTGACCTGGAATCATCAATTCCAATATTGAAGTTGTTCATCATGTTCAAAAATTGTTAAAGAATGATAGTCTACTCATGAGTGGAATTTTTATCAATAAAGGTAGAGGATTGAGGATTAACTTACAAAAAACTAATGCTTTGCATAGGACCGCTAGATCCAAGAAAAATGAAGGTAGAGGATTGAGGATTAACTTACAGAAAACTAATGCTTTGCATAGGACCACTAGATCCAAGAACAATGAAGGCAGAGGATTGAGGATTAACTTACAGAAAACTTATGCTTTGCATAGGACCGCTAGATCAAAGAACAATTTCAAGATAGATTTATTTAGGGAAAAACCATGCAAAGAGACAATAATGAGTAGGATTTGAATTCAAAGTAGGACTCAAATTCCAACAAGGATTGTGGAGTTTGGGCTCAATGGTTAGCGTTGGATTGTTCTTGAGTGATGAATGATAATTCTATAAGTATCCAAGAGAGTTTTGATGGTTAAATCTTTCACAATGATGAAAAATAAGATCTTGTGATAAGTGAGATGACATTAAAAATTTTCAATCTGGCAATGGCACACTTACCTTAGTGATTAAAGCATCACTCATGAATTTTGAGGTCATGGTTTCAAATCCCATAGTGTGAAACTAAATTTTGGATTCTAACACTCCCACCACCCTCAAAATGTTACCCAACAAATTAAATTATTTCTTGATTCTCACCCAAATTGAATTATTTGGGGGGGAGGGTACAAGATTGGAGGAAAAGATTTGATAAGCATAAAGAGAGTTTGGAAGGATAGGGCTTTTTTGCAAAATAGATCTAAAAAGAGAGAGATTACAAAATCTCTTTGGAAGTAACAGATGAGGGGATTGATCAAACGTTTGTGTGGTCTGTGCAAAACCTACAACCTTCTGATCAGTATCATGGAATTTTTTCCAAAAAAAAAGGAACAATTGGAAACCCTCCCCTGAAGAGTTTGAACATGACAAACAGAAGATCAAACAGTTCCAGTTCTTCACCTCTAGGAAATTAATCATTCTTGATCTTTGGAAAATATAAAAGCACTGAAATCATAATACTGATGAAGTTATGAGGATAGAAATGGTGGGATTATATATTAAGCAATGAGGATAGCAATTATAAGATGACAGGAATGAAGTGATGAGAGTGAGGAAGTGACAAGAGAAATACAGCGATGAGAGTGATGAAGTAACAAGATAAATAAAGTGATTAGAAAGATGAAGTGACAAGAGAAATAAAGCAATTAGATTGATGAAGTTACAACAGTTATGAAGTGATGAGAGTGATGAAGTGACAAGAGTCACAAATTGATGAGTGTGGTGACGTTATGAGTGTAATCAAGTGATGAGAGTGATGAAATGAAAAGGGGATGGGAGATGAAGCAATAAGGATAGCAATGAAGAGATGAGAGTGATGAATTGATGAGAGAAATAAATTGATGAGGGGATGATACATGAATCAATGAGGATAGCAATCAAGAGATGAGAGCAATTGAAAATTTTGAAGCGTAAAATTTCTCCAAACTGATAATAAAACCAAAAACTACATCATAACAATCAGAAGATGTAAATAATAGAGAATAAAGAAATAAAAAAGCTTCATACCCAAGCTGATGAGAATGACTGAGACTCTTGGATGTTAGATGACTGAATGATTCCCCTCCATATGAACCTGATGATTGTGTGGATAGACTAGACCATGAGCTCAAATTTAGAGTGACTAAACAATTCAATTTCAGGGGTTTGATTCAAGAACATTCAGAGAAGAAGAGAATCCACAGTTGCACCAAATTACTTGAACTCCTTTGACCAATGACTGGATGATCACTTGAATCTTGAGCCAAATAACTGAGATTATCAAGAATTATTTGTCAAAGTGAAAAGCCAATGAGAAAAAAAACTTCAGTCTGCTAAATGACTTTTGTTAAGATTTCAGGAGTGCAGAGAGTACGTGAGATGCATATGCATGAAGAAGAAGTCCAAGGTTGCAGACCATAGTGGTTGCATAGCGCGGATGTTGCATATGTGGGCATGCTACTCTTCTTGATCAAAGAAAAAAAATTAAAAGAAATAAATTAAATATAAATTAAATAAACAGTTCCAACACAGTAATTCCAACAGCAACAAAGTGATGAGGGCAATGAATCAAATATTTTGGATGAGGTTGGAGGTAGACTTTTTCCAATGAGGTTGGAGGTTGAATCCAGGGGTGTATGAAGTGGACTGATGTTTGGTTGAGGTGGTGAAAGCCTTTAAATACTTTATCTGAAAAAACCCATTTATTTTCAGGTAACTCTGACATGTCTGATGTGAAATAAGTGGGTTTTTTTATTTTTTAATGGAGGATTTGAAATTGCAGATTTTGGTTGGAAACCTCCATTGAAATATGGCGGACTTGATTAACTCTGATACGCCCTATTCAGCTAAAAACATCAAAAATGAACAAAAATGAAGAAAAATGGACAAAAATGGACAAAAATGGACAAAAATGGACAAAAATGGACAAAAATGGACAAAAATGGACAAAAATGGACAAAAATGGACAAAAATGGACAAAAATGGACGAAAATGAACCAAAATGAACAAAAATGAACAAAAATGAACAAAAATGAACAAAAATAGACAAAAATGAAGAAAAATTAAAAAAAGAACAAAAAAGAACAAAAAAGAACAAAAAAGAACAACAAAGGACATAAAAGGACATAAAATAACATAAAATGACATAAAATAACATAAAATAACATAAAATAACATAAAATAACATAAAATAACATAAAATAACATAAAATAACATAAAATAACATAAAATAACATAAAATAACATAAAATAACATAAAATAACATAAAATAACATAAAATAACATAAAATAACATAAAATAACATAAAATAACATAAAATAACATAAAATAACATAAAATAACATAAAATAACATAAAATAACATAAAATAACATAAAATAACATAAAATAACATAAAATAACATAAAATAACATAAAATAACATAAAATAACATAAAATAACATAAAATAACATAAAATAACATAAAATAACATAAAATAACATAAAATAACATAAAATAACATAAAATAACATAAAATAACATAAAATAACATAAAATAACATAAAATAACATAAAATAACATAAAATAACATAAAATAACATAAAATAACATAAAATAACATAAAATAACATAAAATAACATAAAATAACATAAAATAACATAAAATAACATAAAATAACATAAAATAACATAAAATAACATAAAATAACATAAAATAACACAAAATAACATAAAATAACATAAAATAACATAAAATAACATAAAATAACATAAAATAACATAAAATAACATAAAATAACATAAAATAACATAAAATAACATAAAATAACATAAAATAACATAAAATAACATAAAATAACATAAAATAACATAAAATAACATAAAATAACATAAAATAACATAAAATAACATAAAATAACATAAAATAACATAAAATAACATAAAATAACATAAAATAACATAAAATAACATAAAATAACATAAAATAACATAAAATAACATAAAATAACATAAAATAACATAAAATAACATAAAATAACATAAAATAACATAAAATAACATAAAATAACATAAAATAACATAAAATAACATAAAATAACATAAAATAACATTAAAGACCTTAAGAGAACATAAAAAAATAAACAAACAAAATAAGAATGAACTCACCACCAGAACAAGGATGTAGAAATTGAGCAACAACCTCCAATCAAACCACAAATCTCAACCAAAAAATTAACAGAAAAGCCCACCAAACAACAGAAAGACCAGCCAACAGGGCAGGAATTCAAAGAAACTCAACTCCACCCAACCCTTGCCCATGGCCCTCAGGACCTCCAATGGCAAGGATCTGCAAGAAGAAAGCCAAGGTAGATAGGAAGACCCAAAACAAAGACAAAGATAGATAGAAATACCCATTTCAGACCTTCTGGTCCAATTTCTGTTTTATCCTTATGTTTAACCATCATGTGCCTTGACTTGAAAATGATGATCCTCACACCAATCACACAGTCTTATTATTTTATTGCTTGCTCTACTTTTTTCTGCAATGGTATATAGACCAGAACATCTTGAGAACTCCTGTTGCTGGTTTTAGACACAGTAATAAAATAAAACATAAAGAAAATCCCTGAAGCTTAAGATTTGATCATGATTAACAGTAAAAATAGGCTCCCATTTCCCAAGGATCATAAATAGATCAAGCACTTTTGTAAATAACAATCCTCAATAGAACACACAAACAAGCCTTTCTACTACAACAAGAAGAAGAAATTTCAGAAGAACAGACTCAAGTAATCCTTAAGACATTCATCAAAATTATTCCATGCCTAAACATGGACAAACTCTTCATTTGGAAAGATATAATAGACATATTCCTAGAAATGCAAGGCCTCAAGGATAAACTGAACTCTCCTGGAAATAACCTTAAATTGATCAACAAGCCAAGTATTGCAAACATCCTTATATCCAAGCTTGAACCTTTGATTCACACAAAAATCATAAATCATGAGAACAAAGAAGACTTTAAAGCCTTCTGAAGGCCCATTTGGAATTACTTTGCCTCATTTGAAGCATCAAACAGAGCTGGGGTCTACAAAGAATTTCTTTTTAGAACCTTCAAACAAAACAACATCCAAAAGTTCATCACTCAGATGAATATCTCAATCAATCAGATGCAAGCACTGGTATCTTCATTCCTGAAGACATCCTGGTTTATACCATCCTTGAAAAACTACCATACAACCTATACAACATCATCAAACAGATCACTCACTCAGACAGGCCCATGAATTCAATTTGTTCTTGATCACTTTAGAAGATTCTCTAACAACAGAAAAAAAATCAGCTCACCAAAACTGAGAACACTTCACTCCAAATGAAAAACACAAGCATAATCAGAAGAAAGAAATACATAATCATTCAGCTCAGCACCCAACCTCCAACTTCTGGACTCTCTCAACCAAACTCAGACAAAGGAGAACATCATCCAGAGAGACTCACATCACTTGAAGCTGTCTTAACCATACTGACTCACACCTGTAAAAAAGGCTGATCCTTGATTCTGGCTCTACTTCTCATATGATTTCAGATTCCAGCCTCTTCAAACAAATTTTGACAGAAGAAAAAGGATCCACAAAGATTGGATCTAGAAACACTCTTCTGGATATTAAAGGAACTGGAACTGTTTGTCTGAAGAATGGTGATGGGTCAAACCTGTGCTTAAATTATGTTTTATATTTCCCTGATTTATTGGAAAATCTCCAATATTTTTTCTTTCTACCCGTGGACCAACATGAAATCACTTATGAAATGAACAATTTCTCTGTTTCTAAATTTTTAAGGGGGGTCCTCAAAGGAAACTATATGAAAAACCTGCCAGTAATACCATAATCAAACCATTAGGACATTCTTCCTCTCCAATGCAGAAATATTTCACAAATCCTTGGGATATATCAGCTACCACAGAATCAGAAACAATTTAAACATACTGATTAATCCAGATACCATAAACCATGAAAAAACAATGATCACCTGATGACAAGTGATCATTCTTTTTTCATGGAAATATGTGAGTCTTGTGCTGTTGGAAATAAAACCAAAGCTTCATTGAAAAGTAGACAAATACCAATATTCAGATCATTTGAAGAGCTGCATCTGGATATCATTTGGACCATCACTCAAGCATCAATCAAAAATAATAGGTACATCCTTGCTGTTGTTGACAGCCACTCCAGATATTGCTACAACCTCCCTCTCAGATCCAAAAGACAAAATTTTGAAACTCACTCTCACATCCTGGGCCATGAAGCCAAGATATTGGATAATATCCCAGTGTACTACACTCTGAAAGAGTAGTTTAATTCAAGAATAATGATTTCAAGGATTACTGTAAGAAGAATCAGATCAAGACAAGATATAATCACCCTTTTACTTCTTAACAAAAATTTCTGGCTGATAGACACAACAGAACCATACTGGATTCACTCAGAACCATTTTTAATGTCAGCCTCCTTGATGCCAAGTTTCTTGCTACCTTTTAGCTACCAGAGGTTATAGAATAAATCATAAATATATTATTATAAAAATGCAGCAATAATCCGTAAAATATTTGGATAAAGCAAATGCAAGGAAATATGATTTGGATATTAATGGTTATTATTAATCAATAGTAATAAATTCCTTATTAAATAAACAAAAAGATGGCAAAAATGTTTTGGGGATCTTTAAGCCCTATTCTTGAGGTAATTGAATTTTAAATACGTAGACCTTGTTACTATCAAAACTTCAATTTATATTCTTAAAAGAGTTATTTCCCAAAGATAATATATATATATAATATATGGTGGAGTTGTAGGGCTTTGTAGCCAAGCTTCCACAACAGAAAAAGGATGATAAACTCAATGGTCTGGTATTTAATCCTTTGGTTACCTGTTTGGGAAGTGTACTGATTGGTTAAACCTGTATCTGTGGTTAAAAGGCTGTTCAGCAGTTTAAATTGATAAAAATTGTTTGGGGACAGAGAATATTAATCAGACTAAAGCCATGAATCACTTACTTATCCCTTATAATTACTTGATAACTTTGGCAGGTTGTCCTGATGTATATATAACTGGGTCTGTGGTATCAATCACCTCAAAAGAGCTCTTTATTTATAGCTTTTTGGGTCCCAATTCCGTCCTTCTGAGGGCTATAGGGGCTCAAAGAGACAGATGATAAGGCTGGAAGGGAACCAGTGGTAGCTCATCACGTTCACCTGGTGATTTAACACAGGTAGAATATAGTTCCACAGGATAGTGGAATTATTTTACTCTTAGATTGACTTCTTGGCGTGTGAATAAAACCCTATTTATCCACAAGATCTTTATTCCATTAATTATCCTTAGAAAATATTCCCAAGTTATTGATATGTATTCTTAGTAGATATTCCTAGGGATAGTCTGATTTAAGATAAGTTCTCATTATGAATTCACTGATGGGAACAAAATCATAATAATGATTTTGGTCCTTATTTTCATAATTTTGTTCATTTACTCAAAAAAATTCATTAAACATGTATTCTGTGAGAATATATGTACTGTAAGCCTACTGGATTCCAAGACACTTGCTATCCTTTAGCTACCGGAGGTGATAGAATAAATAATAAATATATTATTCAATCATTTCAGCAAAAATCTGTAAAATTTTTGGATAAAGCTATTGCAAGGTTGATTGGTTTGGTTATGGTTTAATATTATAAATCAATATTAATAAATTAATTATTAAATAAATTCATAGAGGGTCACAATAATATTGGGGATATTTAACACCTCTCTTCATGGAATTCACTTTGAAAACACTTATACCTGGTTACTTTGGAACCTTTAATATATATCTTCAAAGGAGATATTGCCCAAAGATAATATATATATATAATATATGGTGGTGTGAAAGGGCCTTGTAGACAAGATGTAACGACAGAGAAAGGATAATAAGACTCACTGGTATATTATTAGATTCTTTAGGTACTTGTTTGGGACATGCACTGATGGGTTAGACCTATTACTGGGGTTGAAAAGGTTTTTCAGAAGTTTAAATTGATAAAAAAGGTTGGGGACAGATATGATTAATCAGGCTAAATCCATAAATCAATTACTTATCTCTTATAGGTATTTGATTACCTTGGCACGGTGTCTGGGTGTAAATATAACTGGGTCTCTTGGTATCAATATCCTCAAAAGAGCTCTGTATTTATAGCTTTTTGAGTCCCTTTTCTGTCCTTCTGAGGGGTACATGAGGGGCTCAAAGGGACTGGTGCTAAGGCTAGCAGGGTAACCAGTGGTAGCTGGTCACGTGTTCTTGGTGCTTTAGCACGGTTAGTATCTAATTTCACATGGTATGGGAATTATTCTACTTTTTGATTGATGTTGAGACATCTGAATAACACTAATCTATCCACATGTTAATTATTTAATTAACTATAATTAGTAAATATTCCCAGGATGTTAATAATTTTCTTAGCATAAATTTCTACGGGTAATCTGATTTCAGGTGGTTTTTCATTATTTATTAGCTGATGGGAGTAAAATCATGATATTGATTTTACTCCTTTTTTCAAAATTCTGCTGATTTACTCAAAATAATTCATTAAAAATTTAAGCTATGAGACTTCATTTGATTTTTTTACATACTCAGTTTCCTTGGTATGTCACTGGAATACTTATGTCTTAAAATACTCTCAATTGTATATTTAAGGTATTTTAACATATTTTACAAATATTAGTTATCTTATTTTTGACATATTGGGTATTTTTATTATATTTTATAAAACAATAAGTAGAATTTTTATTTAAGTATTGTTATATAATTTTATGTATTTTTAGATTATCTATTATCCACAGGGACATTTATTACATATTTATTATGTCCCCGTCTAGGTTTTAGCACCTTTACGTGGTACCTGGGCTTCTCAAGCCGCCTGTCACTCTGTCAGCCTGTAGTCCCACGGCTGCGTACTTGTCAGATGCCTGGGTTTGCATACACAGCTTGTCAGGATACGCGGCCAGGTTGGCAGTGCTGCTGCTCAGCTGCACACGGATGTGTTGGTTGCCGCAGCTGTGTGTGGGAATTGTGACAAATCACATTTCCGCCCGTAACTCCTCTAAATCACAGAATTCTTGGATTCTCGCACAAGATTCACTGTGAAACCTATATGTGGGGTTTCACATGAAATATTCAAATGGCCAAAATCCCAATGCCGTGTCTCTTTCAAAATCTTCATAATTTATTTAAAAATATAAGCAGTAGGAATTTGAGGTAGGTGTCAGTGAGTAACCCCGCCTTAATTTTTATGTAGATTCAGAATTTGAAATAATATTTCTAATATTATTACTCATTTAATGTTATTTTTATTTATGTTTTTTTGTTAATTTTGCAGATTGCTCTGCAATAGTAGCAAGCTGACATGTACTATTTTTACATGTTCAATTTTCTTGGTATGTCATGGAAATTTTGATATTTTGAGTTTCTCACATTTGTAAATTCAAGGTATTTTAAAAGATTTCTCAAGCTTTGGCTATCTTATTGTTGAAAATTTAGTATTTACTGAGTATATTTTGTAAAATTATGTAAAATTTTTATTTCAAGTGATTTGATATAATTTTATGTATTTTTATACCATTTACTATCCATGGGATTATTTATTACATATGTGGTATGTTCCTGTTTTTGTAGTAGCACCTGTATGCGGTACCTCAGCTCTCATGCCTTCTGTCAGCTTTTCAGCCCATAGTCCCATGGCTGCATACTTTTCAGATGCCTGGGACTGGGTACACAAATTGTCATGCTATGTATACAGGAGGGCAGTGCTGCTGCTCAGCTGCACGCAGTTGTCTTAGTTTCTGCAGCTGTGTGCGGGAATTTTGACAAATCACTTTTCCACAAATAACTCCTCTAAATCACAGAACTCATGGATTCTGAAACAATTTTCACTGTTAAACCTAAACGTGGGGTTTCATTTTAAATATTAAAATGGAAAAACCCTCAAGGCTGTGTCTTCTGTTAATCTTTCATTGATTATTTAAAAATACAAGGAGTGGTAATTTGGGGTAGGTGTCATTGAATGAACCTACCTTAAATTTAGTGGATAATTCTAATATGAAATAATATTGTAAGATTATTTCTTCCTTCATACCTTTCTATTTATTTTTGTATTTTATTTTGTGTTTCTTTTACTTTTACAGATTGCTCTGTAACAGTAGCAAGCTGGCATTTAACAACCCAAGCCTAAGCAAGAAATTTTTCAAATTCTTTCTTAAGGCCAGCACTCTTACACTGAATCAGATAACTAGCCATAAGACCAAAAAATCCCCATATTCCCTCTTCCAAAAAAAAAATCTTCCCCTAGAATAATTTCTTCCTATTCAAAATCCTTTCTGCTTCCTGAATCTACCCAAGAAATCCTTCTCCAAACTAAAACCCAAGGGAAAAACTGGGATTCTGATTGGCTTCAATGAAAATCTTAGATCCTCTCTAATTCTCTCTGACTCCATAAAAATTATTGAAACTTAATTAGCTTTGTAAATTATAGTAAATCAGATACATCAAGCACAACAAATAGTAATTATGAGCTAGGTAGTTACTCGATTACAGTAAGAGTGACAGGTATGACAGAAAGGTAGAAAGACCACCTTAAAAGAAACAAAACAATCTCCTTGGATCTTGAATTTGAGAATACAGACCAGCTCAATCCTACCAGAAACCCAGAGACACAGCACATCCCTTGGAATCAGAAATCAAAAGAAAAGCATCATATAATTACACTGGAGACAAAATTAGTGAAGTTTCAATTGTGGATGATGATGATATCATGTCAGCAAGGCAAGGAACAGATCAAGATAGTCCTGGAAATAATCAACTCCAGAAATGAAGTCTAGTACTCCCAGATGCAAACTCAGAGAAAGAACCTAAATATTCAAACCTGTCAGATATACATATCTCAGAACCCCTGGAAAGTTCTCTGAAGCCATAAAAGCTGAATTTGACTCCATTGAAAGTTTGGAGGTATTGAAAGATGCAATCACAATTCCAGAATTTTATTTGAAGAATTTCAGGGTTCTGGAAACCAAATCCACCATTTCTTCATCTCCAGAAAAGAAAAAAACTTGACTCTGTGTCCAAGGCTTTAAACAAGTTCCAGGAATTGACTATGGTGATACCTTCTCTCCCACTAAAGATTTTACTACACTCTTGATGCTTTTTGTTCTATCCATTGACAGAAAAATTCTTCCCAGATATTTTGATGTGAAGGATGCCTTTGTATATGCTCCACTGAAAGAAAAAATCTACATCAAAGCTAAATCTGGCTGTTAAAGAACTGCTCTGTTCCTGAAACCAAAGAAAGCTCTCTACAGTATCAAGAAAGCACAATCAAATTGTTATGGAACTCTTACCAACTTTCTCAAATAAGTCATGTATGTCCCTTCCAACTCTGATCCCTGACTGTACATCAACCAAGATTTCAACTCCTTTCTTTTCTGTCATGTTTAAAACCTTATTGCAGCTGGAAGAACCCAAGAAGTCAAATCCCTTTTCCTTAGATTCTTTCCCAACTCCTCTGTTCATAATCCACTCTGTTCATAATCCAGACACTCTTCTTGGTATGTACCTGACAATCTCAGACTCCAAGATATCAATCTCAAAAAAGAAAATTTTTGAAAATGGACTAAATCTTTTTGAGATTTCAAAATTTAAGCATTTTCTCACTCCAAGTATCCATCTTCTGAAGGAAACTGAAGAATAAATGGAACAATTCCAAAAGCTCAACATCAATGAAAGAACCAACATGGGTGTTCTAAACTATCTTTCCTGTAGAAAACAACTAGACATAGCTCCAACAGGCTACATACTTTCTCGATTCAACAACAATCCTGCAATTAACCATTGGAAAGAAGTTCTACACTTCTGGAAAGATTTGGCTGTAACCACTTCCAATTCTCTTCCAGTTTCTTCTTCTTCCTTTTGTTCCTCTTCTAGACTTAAATACTTCAGTTGTGCTACCTGGGCTGAAAACCTAGAAAAAATAAAATCAAAAATTTCATGTATGTTTTTGGCTTGAATTTTGCATCTCCTTGAACAGCTGAAAAAATGGAAACATCACCACTTCATCCACTGAAGCTGAATTCAACTCTCTGGCGGACTGTCATCAAGAAAGCCTATGGATATCTGAACTGATTCATGAACTGTGGCCCATGTATTCTCTCATTTCAATCTTCAATGTATAAAACAAAGCAATCACCAAAAAATCAGTAATTTTGGACCAAACTCAAAACCAAGCATTCAGAAATAAAATTCAAATATCTCAGATACTTAGACAAAAACAAGAAGATTGAAATCCTTTCAATTCCTTCAAATATGACATGATTTCCAATGCCCTCAAAAAATCTTGCTACTCAATTATCTTATAAGACTCAACAGTAGGATCTTCACATCCAGGAATTGGGGTTGTTGATACTTCTGTCTAATTTTTCATTTCAAAAAAAAAGGCATTGGAATTAAATTTTTCACAGGCACAACCCACCATTAAAAAAATGATCACCTGATTAAAAGTTACATACCAATGCAAAAAGGGCCCCCTTTTCCTCAGGTATGTCACTTGTAATCAAGTGATCATTGGTTTTTCATGGTGATCCTTTAAATCACATATTTTTATGTATCTGCCGTGTTACTCCCACATGAACAAATCCTTTGTTTCATGGGTGTTCTGGAACTCTTTTTTTTTTATAATTTGATTCCAAAGCCCTGTAGCTGGGTTTCTATAATTCTTATCATTTTTTTTTAATTTTGGGAGCATTAGAACACCTCAATAAATTCATTCAAAAAATCAAAAAATCAAAAAAATAAGATTTCTCATTCCATTTTTGGATCCTTTTCTTCTCCTTTTTAATTTATTTTTATTGATGATTTAATCTCAAAAGATTTAAAAAAAAGTCAAAGAGCTTTGTAATATTTTTTTGGTATTTTTCCTGATGTATTCTTGGCCTTCAAAATTGAATCAAACATAAAAACAATCCAAAATAAGACATCTGTTTCAATTTCAGATTTTAAAAATTTGGCATCAATGTTTCTCTCAATAATTCTTTATAGAAATTTACAAAATAATCCAAAGATGAAACTTTAAATTATCTTAATGATTTTTGAATGTTTTAAACAAAAAATGGATCAGTCAAAATAATTTTTTTTTCATCTTTTGAAGCTTTTATAAATTTCTGTAAAAAGAAATTGAGGTAAACTTTGACGCCAGATTTGAAAAGAAAAAAAATGAAAGGTATGTGTTATTTTCAATTATTTTTAAGTTGGATTTGATTTTTGGACACCAAGGATACATCCAAAAAATCCCAAAAAAAATATCAAAAATATATTTTTTCATTGTTTTCACTTGTTTAGATATTAAATCACCAAAACCAATTAATTCAAAAGGAAAAAAAAAGTATTCAAAAATTCAATGAGAAATTTTTTTTTGTTTGATTATTTGAATGGGTTCTTCAATGTGATTATTTGAATGAGTTCTTGAATGTATTTCTTGAATGTGTAGTATTCCCTCCAAAAAAGCTCAAATAAAAAAAAATAAATCTCTTCAATTGTTTTTTCAGTTTTTTGAAATCTTTAACCACCAAAAATAATCAATTAAAAAGGCAAAGAAAAGGATCTAAACCTGCAATTAGAATTTTTTTTTTTTTTGAATGAAATTTTCATGGTTTTCTAATGCTCCCACAATTAACAAAGATTTTTTACAAGGATTTCACAAACCCTGATACAGGGCTTCAGCTTCAAAATTTCCAAAAAAAATAATTCTTGAAACCCCCATGAAATAAATTATTTGTCCATGTGAGAGTTGCATCACCCATAATAAGAACACCCTTGGTTTCTAGGATTGAGCCCATGAGAAAACTAATTCCCAAAAAATTAAAATAAAAACTTGGAAATTTATTTTCAATTTGGCTTGTATTCTACCAATTGGGACAACCTTCCAGTAGTTGCTTCTGTGAAACCACATTTCCAGACCACAAAAACCAGCTCCCAGTTCTCCCAATAAGGATAACTTGTGGTAGTTGCTTCTTCAACTACGTCCTGACGTTGCCTGCCATTGCTAGGGCACAAAAACTTTGCATTCAAATCAAAAAATCAACCATCAAGCTCAAAAAAAAGAAGAGGAATAAGAGGAATAAGAGGAAGGAACTCACCATCAGAACCAGAAATTAGACATTGAGCAAGAACCATCAATCAAACAACAAAGCTTGACCAAACAGTTTCAAGACAAGCTGACCAATCAATTGAATAACAAAACAACAGACAGACAAGCCAAGAAGGCAGGACTTCAAAGAAACTTGACTCCTCCAAACCACCACCAAAAGCCCTCAGGACAGCCAATGACAAGGATTTTCAAGAGGAAGACTTATATGGATAGAAAGACCCAAAAGGAAGACCAAGCTAGATAGAAAGACCCACTTCAGAACATCTTTTCAAGTTTTTCTTTTGATCCTTGTGTTTAACCATTATGTGCCTGGAAATGAAGATGATGATCCTCACACTGATCACATATTAATATCACTTTTGTGATTGCTCTACCTGTTTATTCACTTGAATATATACCAGAAAGTCTTGAGCCTATCTGTTGCTGTTTTGAGGAAGAGTAATAAAAAACACAAATCAAGGCCCTTAAGCTTGAGATTTCATCAAATTTGACAGATTTTGACAATATTTGACGCAATTCAACAAATTTAGACAAGCTTTGATGCACTTTGACCAACTTTAATGGCTTCAGTAGACTTTGACTTCTTTTGACTTCAATTGACCAAATTTGACCAACTTTGACCAGCTTTGATGGTCTTTGACCAGCTTTGATTGGCTTTGACCAGCTTTGATGGGCTTTGACAAGGTTTGATGGGCTTTGACCACCTTTGATGGGCTTTGACCAGCTTTGATGGGCTTTGACCAGCTTTGATGGGCTTTGACCAGCTTTGATGGGCTTTGACCAGCTTTGATGGGCTTTGACCAGCTTTGATGGGCTTTGACCAGCTTTGATGGGCTTTGACCAGCTTTGATGGGATTTGACCAGCTTTGATGGGATTTGACCAGCTTTGCCTCAATTTTAAGTACTTTGACAGATTTCAACAATGCTAGAAGATCCTCTTTTATGGAAATTCCTTCTTTAAATTACTCCCCTGGTTACTTCGCTTGGGTCACTTTCCTTACAGCACAATTTAAAACCATGCCTTCTCAATGTGCACAACCTTCCATCATCACCAGTAATCCTCTAACAAGTGAAGCAAGAGGAACAGATTTTTTCATCAATCTTCCCAAACAGGACCAATACACTCCCCAAGCTTGTTCAAATGGGAGGAACCATTCCAAACTCCCAGTTCCAGCTTTATCCAATCACACAGAAAGTGGTATGATTCCTCCAGCTCCTCCAAGAGCCTCCCTGTCTCCAGATCCTCATGGTTTCAGACCTTGTTCCAAGTGTGTAAATGTTCAAAATCCCCAAGCAGGCTATGCACCAGATTCTCCATTGTAAAATTCCAGCTTGATACCTATTCCTGAGATTTTGGATCAGGAAAAAATGAAAGACTCAGGTTTGATTCCAGGATCCTCATTAACCTCAATTCTGCCACCTTTGGACCCCAGGATGAAGCTCATCAACCATCAGCTTCTATTTAGATTCCTCCTTCCCAAAGTAAACCTCAAACGTATCCACCTGCCGTGGATCCTGCCCTCCTAGCCTTTCTCCAAATTATTACTTCATCTGTGGCAAAAAAATTGCATCCTCCGACCACAAGTACTCCTCACTCTGGAACTCTCAAAACTACTTTGTTGAATATGCCCAAAAAATTTGAAGACAATACTCCCACTAAGCTTATACCCTTTCTTCAAGCTTGTGAGCTCATTTTTTCAAATTTTGAAGTAACCTTTAATTTGTACCAAAGAAAATTCCTTTTTTCAATATCCTACCTCTCTGGGAATTCAATTTTTTAGATTCATCCATACCTGTCTCATAACTCAGATCAAAACACTTCTTTCCCACTCAAATCTTGGTACCTGTTTGGAAATCAGCTCCATAACCTCTTTGGCAACATGATTGAAGTTTAAAAAGCCAAAGAGCAACTTTTAAACTTGCACATGAAGGACTATGTAAATGGTTGGTATAATAGAGGACTTAAACCATATTAGTACAAATTTTGCACTATAACCAGTACTATGAAACCAAGTCAAGTTATGGTATACAAAGCGCATCTGGGAAGCTTATCCACTTATTGGTTTTTTTTGTAAAGCGTGTGTGGGGCCCAAAACAGCCAGCTTGGCACCTAGGCAAGAGATCTTCATGCCTTTTCTTACTCCAAATTTTGGAAAATCCCAAAAATCTTCATACGTGATAAGCACCCAGAACCTTCCAGCCCTCACCAATCAAAGCCTGTTCCTCAAAAATTTTCCTGGTTATCAGATTTTTTACTACAAGTAAATAGAGCTATCTTTTGGCCTGTTTTTCATGTTTTCTTACCCACATTATTTCCCCATGTAATCATAACCTCCTGTGCTTGAAACGTTTACCAAGATTCTCAGAACTGTTCCCAGGGTAGCCTTAAGAATCCCCTGAGTAATTATTATTCCATTCAAGGGGTGCTATTTTTCCCATCCAAGGGGTCTAGGATGGCATCTTCCCATAAAACCCCTGGGACCTTCCCAATCACCTACCAACCAAGAACCATATTTATGAACCAGAAAACAGATAACAGAAAATAAATCAAAATTACAACCCTTATTTTCACCAGAAGAGGTTTCATTTTGCTTTCTAGCAAGTTTCATCAAGGAAGCTCTAGTTGAAGATTTCTCTATTCTCTGGTTGAATCTATGTGCATTAATTAATCAAATAGTTGGTGCGCATCCACTGGCCACAATGCAAAGTGACTCTGCAGTGGATATTGGTAAAACCTTGACCTTAGCTTGCTGAAAGCTTGACCTGAGCTTGCTCATAGGTTAGGCCTGAGCTCATTTTTGAAGCTTGCTAGCAATTTTTTTCAAATTCTTTGGGGTGTTCATCATTTGAAACAAACACAATTTTCTCAAAGAAAGGTTCCTAAAAAAAGACCTGTTGATCAGCACCCATTTTTAATAAAGGGAAAACCCCTGATTTTTCAATCACCGAATTTCTATAAAAATAAGAGCAATAAAGAAACACAAAAAAAGCTTTTTTTGCACTCAGCTCCCTGTGCTAAAACTCATCTTTGGGTCCTCCTACTTGCTAAATAAATTTACTCAGCCCTTGATCCTTGAATTTTAATTGGAAAGAATATTTGAAAGAATTAAAAATTCTTCATTATTGATTAGTGAATTGTTACAAATAATCCAATCCAACTGGGAATAACATTCCAAATCCTGAAAGTATCTATTAATAATTTATCTAGTTATAATTGGAGACCTATTCTAATTCTAAAAAATCATCCACTCATTAAAAAAATTATGGTCCAAACTCTTCATAGTTTTCAAAGGCAGGAAATTCAAAACCACCTTAGTTTAACTCTTTTTCTTCAATATTATTATAAATAATAAATTCCCCTTCAATTTAATGCCAGAAATCTATTTGCTAAATTATCCCTTATCCCTTTTAGTCTCTGAATAATAAGATTTAAAGAGACCCTTCATGAAATTATGCCTTTAAGTATAAATATAAATAACATATTACTTCTCTATTGCTCTTTTGAGCTGCAAGATTCAGCATATTAGAAGATATTAGTATTTTGATCAACTCATTTCTTCATAATTATATTTTGGGTAATGTTACATTCACGGCTCCAGCTGTGTGGGAGCCGTGTAAACGGCTCCAGTCGTGTAGGAGCCGTGTTCAAGCTCCCACACGGCCTGTGGGAGCCGTGTAGGGCCCCACACGACGTGTGGGAGTTGTGTAGGGGCCCTCAACACGTGGGGGCCCATTCAATTCTCCATATAACTTTTAATTGATTATTTATTAATTATTATTATTTATTATAAAATAAATAAAAGAAATAAAAGAAATAAAAGAAATAAAAGAAATAAAAGAAATAAAAGAAATAAAAGAAATAAAAGAAATAAAAGAAATAAAAGAAATAAAAGAAATAAAAGAAATAAAATAAATAAAATAAATAAAATAAATAAAAGAAATAAAAGAAATAAAAGAAATAAAAGAAATAAAATAAATAAAATAAATAAAAGAAATAAAAGAAATAAAAGAAATAAAAGAAATAAAAGAAATAAAAGAAATAAAAGAAATAAAAGAAATAAAAGAAATAAAAGAAATAAAAGAAATAAAAGAAATAAAAGAGATAAAAGAGATAAAAGAAATAAAAGAAATAAAAAGTTTTTTAGCATGAAACACAACTCAAATGAGCCGTGTAGCATGCCAAATGGCCCATTTGAGCCTTGTAGGGTGCCATAAGGCTCATTTGGGCCGTGTAGCGTCCCACACGGCTCATTGAACTGTGTACACAGCTCAAAAATTGTGTACAGAGCCATGTACATGGCTCAATGAGCCGTGAATTTGACATTACCCTTATATTTTATATTTTATAATTTATAATTAATCTGAATTCTTTTTGCAGAAAGTAAAAAATTACACCTTGAAAATGTTTATTTCACCTGCTAGCCACTTCCATCAAGGAATATCTAGTTTAAGATCTCTCCCATTTATATTTGAAGATATCTCCATTCTTCACCAAAGTTTTCTATGTGTGTGACTGTGTGGTGGACCTAGTTTATTTGTTTACCAGAGATTTGTTGGATCTTGGCCTGAGCTTTGTTATAAATTGTGCTTGAGATTTTGAATGGAAATTTGTAGGAAGTGACATCAGATTTTTTTTTTTGGTGTTATATCTTACCTTTATATCTCCACCTCTGTTCTCTATCACCAGTCTTTGGGTTGGCATATAATAATTTTCAGAAACTGTGAAATAAAATTAATAAAGAATTATCCACATCTTTTATTTTATTTTTCTTAGTTTAAATCTCCTCACCAGCATTATTTAGGAGGGAAGCCTAATCAGCACCTTGTAATCTCAGTCCTATTATATTATTTCTGTAAATTTCTATTTCCACTCCAAGATCTAGCTCATCTATAAATTAGTTCCAAAAAAACCTTCTTGGGGTGGGAAAAGACCCCAGAAAAAATTTACTTTAGTCAAAGAATGGTTATAATAATAATGTTTTTCTTTTAAAGAAGCATTATTTTAGCAAAAAATTGCTCAAATCATGCCTTTTTCAAAAGAAGCTCATGGATTCAGTATTTTTGAAGGAATTATTTTTTCCCAGAACTTATATTTTTCCACATTTTTTGAAAAATAAGATATAATTTTTTGGTTTGGGACAAAGGTTTTGGGTTACCAAATGCGCTTGGAGCCATAGTATTAGACACCACTAAGAGAAAAAGAATCATTTGTTTTAAAAGATGTGGAATGATTGCATGATTAGGTTGGGAAAGTTGTTGTTGATACAAAAGACATTGGAAATTTGAGCATCCAAAGTACATCAGATCTAGTTGAGGATGGTCAACTGTGGAAGATTCAATAAAGGCAGATTGGTGAGTAGGATTTTGGAGATTGAACATGGCAGCTGGTCATAATTAGTGCAGCTACCAGTTAGTTTTTTTTTGTAAAGAATTTCAAATGGGTCTCTGATTCATGTAAAAGGACCCCAAGTTGGCTGTTTTACTTACCATTCAAGAAATGCACTCTTGTAAATAGAGGGGAAAATGGGAAAATCAGAGAAGATAGGAAATTTTATCATATTATTGAAGCCCTAGATTAAGAAATTATACTTTCAAGTGTTTTCCCTCCATATTTTTATTTTTTGAAGGTAGAAGGGATTTCTTTCAACACAGTAATCAGTCTTGTAGAAAATGTTTCCATGTTACAGAAACAATATTATCTTGTTTCAGAAGAGAGAATTTTGGAGCAGAAAAGATAAAAAGTGGAAGGTTATTTAAAATTGAATGGTGTTCATTACACAATGATTGATTAAGAAGGGAAATTATATTTGTCTCAAAATAATTATCAAATGGTCTGGATTTTTTATCAAATTTCCAGAATTTTCCCCCACACCATGGATATTCTTTGAAACAGTTATTGACTTTCAAATAGAGAATTCAAGGATAACCATTTGGATTAACAATACAAGTCTGAATCAGGTTCAAAAATAAAAAAACAGCTCAGTAAGCTTCATAGCATTTTTGACTATCTGTCTGGAGGTTGGTTTGGGGATTCTGAAAGTGAAAATTTTTTTGATTTTGGGCATATGTGTTATTTTAATTGATGAGGTTTATTGTGTGACTGAGTGTGGATTTTTGTTTTGATATTTTTTTATTTTTGGAGGGGTTAATTGTTTTTTGCAAGGTGATGAATGAAAATGCATAAATTGGACATTTGATTTTTGAACTGGAATTTCTACAAAGACTTCCATTTTCAAATACACCAGTAACTGGGTATGCATATTCCAGAAACCAACAATTTGGAATGGCAGGTTTGGTCAAACAAATGGCAGGTTTCTAATTATTTATTTGATAAATCTGATACACCCCAATCCCTAAGGGTTTTCTTGGCTTCCAGTTGTAGCTATAACTGTAACTTCTCCTGGCCCATCAAATTTCAGTCACCATGTTTTGCAGTTGCTTTCAAGTAACATCTCCAATATCTGGGTGTTTTGAAACTGCAGGAAGTCTTCAATTGTAAATTTCACAGAATTTAAAGTCCTACTAAGGCCATGGCTTTCAATTTGCAAACTTTTGAACTTGTAAATTTTGTTGGGAAGCTCCCCTCCACCCCAATATTATATGTTACAATTCAAAATCTTTGGTATTTTTGACTGCAGGACCCTAAATGTTACAGGAATTCAAGGCATCCAAATGCAGCCTAATGATATTGGTAAAATGAAAATACCTTTGAAGACTGAATCCCCTGAAATAAGAAAAAAAACTAGATTAGGTTTCCCTGATGCAACATATTGTTTCAGCAGTACCACAATCAAGTTGGTTTCAAGGAGAGGCAGGCTTGTTTAAGTTGGGTCACCCAGGGTATAAATTGATTTTATGGAGGGTATTTTGAGATTAAAGCCAGAAACAAGGAATAAGGTTAAAAGGGGCAAAAAAACCTAGGTTTTTGCTTTTAAATCTAAGTATGAGACCTGGATCCAATCCGGGTTATTAATTATTTTCACTTCCTCTTTGTTTTCTTTCCATATATATCATTATTAGGCTTAGTTTCAATTAAGTCTTTTATCTACTATATACTACCAATACGGGCTTCTGCACGCTTGGTAAATACCAGTCTTTTTTCGTGCCAGTGCTGTGTTTACCAATGTTGAGGATGTTCCTCTTGAATCCCAATCTTTCTGACAAACTAAACCATGAAAAAACAATTATCACTTGATTAAAAGTGACATACCACAGCACAAAGGCCCCCTTTTTCCTCTGGTATGTCACTTGTAATCAAGTGATAATTGTTTTTTATGGTGCTATTATTCCAGGAAAACTGCATATTTTCCTTGGTCAATAGAGCTTTATCCCCAAATTTGGTTCAATATACACTAGTAAAATCTACTATTGATAAAAATAATTTCCTTTTTTGGCCTGGTGCCCATGTGCTGTAGTTGCTATTACATATTTCCAAAATATTCAGTTTTATTTTTTTTGGAATTGGAATTTTCCCAAAATTGGGGTTAAATTTCACCCACCCACTGCATGTACTGAAAGGGGCCAGGACTAGGCAGACATAGCACAAATTCAAATGATCAAACCTGCAATAAATCTCAAATTTTTTGAGCTCAACCTTTCAATTTCAAATTTGATGTTTGCATTCAGGCACAAGCTACAAGGAATTAATTAAAAGAGTAAAACCAAGATAAAGCTTGAATAAGAGACTCATACTCAGAAAGAAGGCAAGAACATATATTTTAATTCACTAGCTGAGGAAGCAATGTGGAAGTGAATGTCTTGGCCTTTTAAGGTAATCTACATTGTGATGAAGATGGATAGATAAAAAATTATAGATGTCCTCTCTATCTATTAAGATCAATGATGAAATGAATGTATGTAAATGCAAAACGTAATTAAATGAAAACATTCAAGTAACAAGCAATGAATGAAAATATTTGAATGCAAATGAAAATGAAAGGCAAGCAACAGAGTAATGAATTTAATGGAGGTGAAAAAAATGGACTTAGTCCTGGGAATTGGAAAGGTGTGGTAATTTTTGTTAGCAATTAGATAATAGAATATACGGGGTGTCAATGAAATATTCAACAATGATGATGAACAGATTTTCAATGGAATTTAGTCTTTTTGTGGAACTGGAGTTCAATATTGAGGCCAATTTTTTCTGCTTTGGATACTTTGAATGTTTCTTTGAAGAATTTTTTGTTTTCAAACTTACTTCAAACAATCCATGACTGTTTCTTTTCAAAAACTTCTTATTTCTATAGAAATTATCAAGATAAATCACCCATTAAATTAGCTTCTGGAGCATTGTGATCTTTTTTCCAACAACAGCAAGCTGCTCTGTAAGGAGTGCCAATAAACCTTTCCAAGTATGAAATAAAAGTGCAGCCTTGTTCCATCAGATGCTGTAGAAAGAGATTGTGTGTTCTGTAAAATCCCTGCAACAATTGCACTCCAAGTTCTGGAAAGCCCACAAGCCCTTGAGTTATACTTCTGTACCTCCGCAAATTGAATAAAATTCCCTCCGCAAGGAAAGTTACTATGGCCCAGAGCGGTTGAAAATCATGCCCAACCCTCTTCTCGGCTCTCCCCAAAACTACTCTGCACTAAGCCAGATACTACTTAAGCTAACATGAAATGAAGTAATAGTAATAGAGTGTATCAGAGTTAAGCAAACCAGCCATTTTTTAATGGTGGGTTTCAAACCAAATCTGCCATTTCAAACCCGCCATGAATCAAAAGAAACCCACTTATTTCACATCAGACGCATCAGAGTTACCTGTAAATAAGTGTTTTTTTTTCAAATAAATTATTTAAAGGCTTCCACCACCTGTCCACGTCATCCACCCCTGGCTTCCCACCTTTTTTGAACTCTGAACTAATTGGAGAATAATTTGATTCATTGCTCTTCATCTCTTCATCACTATCCTCATCAATTCATAACTCTCATCACTTTATTGCTTTCATCACATCCAGCTAACTCTCATTGGATCACTATCCTTATCACTTCATTTCTCTCATCCGTTTATTTCTTTCATCACATCCAGCTAACTCTCATTGGATCACTATCCTCATCACTTCATCACTCTCATCACTTTATTGCTTTCATCACATCCTAACTCTCATTTCTTTATCCCTCTTGTCACTTCATCACTCTCATCTCTTCCTATTCTCTTTGCTTCATCACTCTCATCCTCTCATCACATCATCACTCTCATCCTCTCATCACATCATCACTCTCACCACTTAAATACTCTCATAGACCTTCATCCCTTCATCCCTCCTGATATTTTGAAATGGCCCCTCAGCAATCCTCCCCCTGCAAGTCCACCAAACAATCCAATGGACAAAAGCAAATGTCCCTCAGGAACTCAAAGTCCATACATCCTCTCCTATCAGCTTCCAAAGGGTCAAGTAAGCTCAAAAGAGCTGATCACACCATCCTGTTAAACTGGCTCAAAATTTGGTCAAACTACAATTCTTTCTTTGGATCCAACAATGAAACACGTGTTGGCAAACCTCCATCCTCTAAGGTCAATAGTTATCTCCTGATGGCCAATGAACTCAAGAATAAAACAAAAGGTAGGCTGTATCTGTCATCCAAACAGATGAGGGAGCAATTCAAGAATTATAAAGCCAAGTACAAAAAGGCCCACTCCATGTCAATCTCCACTGGCTTTGGTATCACCAACTCTGAAAAAGCCAAGGGAATAAACTTGGTGGTTGATAAGTTGGACTCCATTTGTCCTTTTTATATTCAAATGGATGAAATCTTTGAAAATAAGGCCAAAATAACCCTCCTAGCTGCTTTTGATTCCCAACAATACAATTCAGTTGACGCTGAGGACTTGGCTGGGGATACTCAGCCTAGCAATGGTGATCCCAAAGAAACCTATGAGTGGCCCCCATCCAATTCCAAGGAGGATATTCAAACTCAATCAGCTGCAACACGTCTACTTCCATTTTGATTGAGGAGTTGAACCCAAACTTGTACCCATCCCCTCCTTCTTTGGATTGCTCACTTTCTGGGGTGGAAGAACTGGAGAACTTGGTGGATGAGGAGGATGTCATTCCGGTATCACCATTGCCATCAACATATGCTCAAGTAAGGAACCAAGTTCTTTTCTATTCTTTCCAGTTAATCCTGTCTGATTTAGATTTGAAAAAAACAGTCTCAACCATTCCTGTGTCAGCTTGCTACTATGTACAGAGAAACCTGTCATAGCAACACAAAACTATGAAAAATAAGAATATCTCAATTAAAAAAAGAAGGAGTGAGAAATCCATAAATATTATTAAGAAATGGATTCCTCACCCATTATTAGGTAGGGTCACTCACTGTCCCCACCCTTGAAATCCAAGTCCTTACATTTTTAAAATAATTAAAAATAAAAGTACTAAAACTTGCAACACCGGTATGGCACCTTTTGGCCATTCTAACATTTCACACATGTTGTCACGTATAGGGTTTACACCTAAAATTCACTCAGAATTGAGGTGTTTTGTATATTTTAGGAGTTACACGCGGAAATGTGTTATGTCACAATTCCCGCATGCAGCCCCGCATCATTACATACCCCTACGTACTCATAGTAGCAGTTTCCCGCGTGCTAGAGACCCGCACACAGCGGATCAAACCCCGCGCACATCTGAACTGACTGATCCCCGCGTCTCAATCCGTTGTAACTAATCTGACAACCAGGTACCGCTCAAAAGAGCTACAACCTAATTAGGGTTGATGGCATATGTCACAAGTTGACATATGCATTAGTAATAATCTAAAAAGATCAAAACTTAATAAAAATTAATAAAAATTAAGTTTAGTACATTTTTTAATAATAAATTAAAGATCAAGGATTACCCCGTAAATCATTGACTCTGATCTTTGAAGACCACAAAACACTACAAGGAGTGTTCATAAAAATTATTAAAAATTATCTATGTGATCAGCTAATGATGGACAATTTTAAAACTTCCACAGCTTATCACTTTAAAGCAATACTAATAGTAAAAATTCTGGATGAGTGCAGAATGATCAAATTTACGGCATAATAGATTAACAGATCCTGTGGCTAAAATAGTACAGAAATCAAGCAGATATAAGGTCACCTGATTAACAGCACCAAGTGGACGTGCTAATCTTGCCCTGACTGGCTTTCCAGCTTCAGCCCATGAGCAGAAATCTCTCTACGCGCCCTGAGAAGCTCAAAATCACCCCAGAAAGGTATTTATACAGACCTCTTTGAATCCATTATTCCATTATCAGTTTACCAGGAATTATTATTATCAATCAGACACCGTGTCATTGTTAGTCAAGTGCTTATGAAGAGTCCAAGAAATTGATTTATGACCCAGTCTGTGGTATTATTATTTATTTCTTAAAACCAATCAATCATTTAAGTTTAGTCAGGCAATCCACCCCATCTGCTCTGAAACCCTTCCTATTATTGCAGGTTTTTTGTGGTAAAGTGCTCAGAGTGAGTGTTTCCCTTCCTGTCTAGGCCAGTGTGCTGTTATGCCCAGCCATTAGTGGAATAAGCCCTTTTTAAGGCACCCATCTTCATTCCAAGGTTCTTAAACTGCCCAAGGAGGCCCCTTGAAGAGAGGTTGCTTTGTCTGTAAAGACCCCCAGTAGTATAATACTGTGGCCCCTCTTTTATATACATATTTAAAATCTTTTATTATTAAACCAATTAAACCTTGCAACTGCTCTTATTATATTATTTATTTGAGCCTCTAAGCTTTTATTTTTGGAATAATAATTATTATTATTATTCCAGTATATTTATCACTCTCTGTAGCTAAAGGACTGCAAGGTTCCTGGTATCAGAGAGCTGAAAAATGGAGGTCTGGCTGGTAAATATCCTTAAATAATTAATCTTCGATTATTTATTCCTTGGAACAGTCTATTTTTTAAAAAAAATAAGTTAAAATACTTATACCATATATTTTTGATCATTTGCTTCTCTAGTGGATCTTAAGACCAACGGAGAATTGATCAATTATTATTTGAACCTTCTCAAAAAGAAAAAAAAGAGGAACTCCATCACTTTGTCCCTGTTATTATAACTACTGAGCAACAACAAGAAAAATTGCTTTATTATAAACAACAGGTTATAAAGGACAAAGAACTTGAGCTTGAAAGAATTATCAATTTCAATTCTTTATTAAGGCAACATAAGGAGTGGAAAATTTATAAAAGGAAGCTTTATATTTACAAACTAAATAATCCTGAAGATAAAGAAAAATCCAAAACTAATAAAAGTGATTATTTTTCTAAAAATATCATCTTGCCACATAAAAATACAAAAAAATATTAAACTTATATTTTTTGTTGTTTTTATCCATCCCAGTGGATTTGGTTTTTGGTGATCTCATTGACCAGGACCTCCTAGAGGATTTCCCAGACAGTGTACCCTTGGACTTACCTTTGGATTTATCCCAGGATCTGATTGGAACTCACTCAGACCCCGTTGGAATACCCCCCAAGGACAGTTTTGATCCCAACCAAGTGTTGGTACCTTTGAATTTAACTTTAAGTGAGTTAACATATATATAAAAAATAATTAAAAATATAAATACACAAAAAATATTATTTTTTTTATATTTTTAAGTCTTTTCTCAAAATTTTTGACCAAAGACTTCCTCATTTATTTTGGTGCTATGTACAAAAACAGGCGCAACACCCGTGCAACATGTAGAGCCCCATTGTATGGATCTCTGCCCGGAGGAACCTGTACACGCAAGGACTCCAGTTGCAAGCGCAATGAGGGGGCTCAAACCCGTGACCATAGCATCACCCGGGACAACAACAGCGACGACCAGGGCCACCACCTCGACAAACAGAGCGTTGGAGAACCATCCATTGCCCAACAAGTTATTCCAGGAGGATACCGGTCCTCCTATGCCACCCCAGCTGGACTCAACCAAGGAGGAAAGAGTCAAGGTGTTAGTGAAAGAGCACATGAGCTATTGGGAACAATTCAAGTTGTCTCAGACCCAGGAGGATCAGCCAGGTATGAGAAAATCTATTTCTCTGGCAAAGAAATCTTAGATTTCTCTGAAAAAGTTGATCCCAAAGAAAGAAGTAGAAGGCTACGTGCAGAACTGGAATCCTTGGGATCAGTTAGCTTTCTCAAAGGGAAAGAACCCCAAAAAGAAGAGTTTGTCAGTCCATCAGAAGTTAAGGAACCCAAAGGATTTGGACAGCATAATATCTTTAGCCCAGAAGTGGAAAAAGGTGTACCACAATTAGATGTAGAAGCTCTTAATAGCTTTTCTGTAAATGTGTCTTACAATTTTATGGTTATCAGCCAATGTTTTGACAAAGTTTATCAACAATTGGACAGATTGAGTCTGATTATCTTCAGATTGATTGATACCCAGTCTCAGACCATGATAATTGATGAGTCAGAAATACAACAAATCAAGGATAGTATAAAATCTAGTAATTTGGACCTGATGAAACATATTGATGATAACCAATCAATTCTTCAGGAGGATATTCTTGCAACCATGAACCAGCTTAAGGAAGAAGTTAAGAAAACTAGTCTTACTCCTTCAGCTCACCTGATTAACAAAATTGATTTAATAAAAAACAAACTTGATTTGGAGTTAGGTATGATTAAGAATGATCCTAGAGATCTTAAATTCAATTCTACTAACTCCCCAGTCATTGACCTGGAAGAAACTAGACCTCCTAGGTTCACCAGTACTCCTAGTGTTACTCTCAGAACCATGACAACTAGGAATGAATCTTTTAGGCCCAGTCCTACTCCTGAGATAGAACAGGCTTTTAAGTTACTTCCTCCCATTACTGAATGGCCTAAATTCTCCGGAGAAGGAGAATACAACCATGTCAGTTTCAGTAAATTCATTGATCATACCCTTGCTTCTTATGAACTCCCTGATACAATAGTTGTGGTAATATTGCCCAGACTATTTGAAGGAGTGGCTCTTGATTGGTTTATCAATAAAATGGAAGAAGTTGGATATTTATCCTGGAGTTCTTGGAAAGAATTGATCAAGGTAAAATTTGGTACTAGGACTTGGAAAAGAAAGACGATGAAAACTTTTGAAACCTCCCAGTTTGATCCATCCAAGGACAAACCTCATAAGTGGTGCTTAGACCAGAAAAAGAGGTTAGACTGTTTTTAACTGGATGCTGATAAAGAAGAAGTCAATGAAAGACTTCTCAACTTATTTCCTGGACAAATTAACCACAGTGTAAGGTGAAGGATTCCTATGAATTCTGATCTTTCTACCTTGATGGGTGTGTTCAAAGAGACTATTGATATGAATGGTCTAGATAAGAGAGTCAACAGACTCCCCAGGGAACAAAATACTAGGAACAGGGAAGAGTATACTGCCAAAACTAAGCAATCCCCTGCCACTAATCCAACTACCTTGGATTTCAAGAATACTCCACAGTCAAAGGAAAAAGTATGTTGGAACTGTAACCAAACAGGACATGTAAGACCTGATTTTCCTCTACCTAGGAAAAAGATTAATCCTATTGAAGGAGAAGAGTATGATAATCCTGACCCCTACCCTTGATGATACTGATGGATCTTGATGATCACTAACCCTATCAATGTTATTGAAGGAAGTATTGTGTCTTCTCTAGACATAAATTCTGTTAATAAGGATTCTAAATTACCTCAAAAATGGAATGCAAACGTGAAGATTCACCACATCTCTAAGGCTAAAGCCTTGATTCTAAAACCTTCTGCCGGTAAAAGTTACACTTCAGGAAAAAAATGCTATGCTACTGGTTTGATCCAAGGTTCCCCTGTTAAGTTACTCTTGGACAGTGGAGCCTTTTGCTCTTGTGTTGGTTCAACTTATTTGGAGAAACAAGACACAAACTGGAGAGTGAACTTATTACCAGTACCTCAGGCTAAGTTCAGCAGTTGTAATTCTTCTCTCAATGCTGTTGGAGTATGGTCCTCTGATTTCATACTCCCTCACTCTAAAGGATCACTCAAACTAAAAATTGAATTTGTAGTGCTCCTAAATGGAGTGTGTGATTACTTTATTCTTGGAAATGATTCTCTTTGATTTTATGGTATAGATGTATTCCAAAGCAAGGGTAGATACTTCACCATAGGGGGAGACTGGAACAAGAAGTTTCAAATATGCCATGTCAATGCTCAAACTTCTGATTCAACTTATGGAAAACACTTAGAGAGTTTCAATCAGGAATACTTCTCTCAAGCAGCTTTGAATCCCCTTCTCAATGAAGAACAAAGATGGGACATCTTACACGTATTCTTTGAAAATTAGAATGCTTTCTGTACCAAGGATCAACCCATTGGTAACATCAAAGGACATGATATGATTCTGACTCTAACCATTAAGCCTCCTTACCCACTTAACCTCAGGAGACCTGCTTACCCTTCTAGTCCAAAATCTAGAGCTGCTCTAGAAACTCACATCCAAGAGTTGGTTGACCTACAAGTCTTAAGGAAAGTAGGACACAATGAACAAGTAGATATCACTACTCCAGTAATTATAGCTTGGCATAATGATAAGTCAGGAATGGTTGGAGATTTCAGAATGCTGAACAACTACACCTAACCTGATTATTATCCAATTCCAAGGATTGACAATGCTCTGCATAACCTATCAAAAGCTAAGTACATCACTACCATGGACATGCTGAAAGGTTTTTAACAAATACCTATCAGCCCTGATAGCCAGGAATTCATGAGAATTATCTGTCATTTGGGAATTTATGAGTATCTAAGGATGCATTTTGGTATAAAAAATGCTCCTTCTCCTTTTCAAAGGATGATGGACACAGTTCTAGGATTGTTCATCAGACAAGGATGGATGATGGTTTACATTGATGCTGTTATCATTTACTCTGATTATTGGGATACCCACCTGGATAAAGTAAGATTAGTCCTCAAAACTATCTCTGCTGTGGGATTAAAAGTATCAATGAAAAATTGTAACTTTGGTTATGGAGAACTGAAAGCCTTAGGACACATTGTCTCTGGACTAACCTTAGCTGCTCACCAAAACAAGATAGCAGCAGTAATGAATAGGCCAATGCCTCAGAATAAAACTGAACTCCTATCTTTTATTAGCTTCTGCAGCTACTATAGGAAGTACTTACCAAAGTTTGCTCTTCTAACCAAGTGTTTGTATGAAATCTGCAACAACACCACCTTGCTTGAAATGACTTGTGAAAGAGTTAAGAATTACAAGGAACTCAAGATGGCCATGAATCCAGCTCCAGTACTGATTCAGCAAGACTATTCTAAGCCCTTCAAGCTCTATATAGATGCTAGTATGGACGGGCTAGGAGCCGTGTTACACCAGGAAGTCATAGAGGATGACAAACCAGTGGAAAAACCTATACTCTTCATATCCAGACAAGTTAAGGATACTGAGAAAAGGTATGGTGCAAGCCAAATGGAATGCCTTGCTTTAGTATGGGCTCTGGAAAAACTTCATTACTACTTGGAAGGCACCAAGTTCACAGTGATTACTGACTGCAATGCCGTCAGGACTTTGATGAACATGAAAACCCCTAGTAGTCACATGTTAAGATGGCAGATAGCCATACAACAGTAAAGAGGTCAGATGACCATAGTTCACAAAGCTGGTACTAAGCACCAGAATGCTGATAGTTTGAGCAGGAATGCTTTACCCAATGACCCAAGTAACCCTGCTTATGACCCCAAGGATAATGATATCTTCCCTATCCTTAACATTAAAATGTTGAACGTTGAAGAACCTATAATTGGAATCCACATTTGTGAATTGGATGAATCCTTGTTCAACTCAATCAAAGAATCATACAATTCTGGCATGAAAACTCTTATCACCATTATGGAAAGTACTTCTCCGCCATCTTAATTGATAAATAGCCTACCTGAACCCCTCTTGAAACCATACAAAGCCGGAAGGTTCACCATATGGGATATTCTAGTATACTACAGGCATCAACACTCAAGTGTTATAGTCCTAACTAAGGATGGCCATATCAAACATTTCCTGGCTGAATGCCATGATAACTGCTCATCTGGTCATTTATCTGCTGATAGAACCTTAGATAAGGGTAAAAAAACTGCTTGGTGGATCAATTGGAGAGACTCCACTATCCAGTATGTTACTAGTTGTGAAACTTGTCAGAAGTCCAACAGGACCACTGGGAAAAATTTTGGTCTACTGCAAAAGATTGCTGAACCAAAGAAAAGATGGGATATCATCAACATGGAATTTTTAACTGGACTACCACCAGGAGGAGCCTATTCCTTCAACTCAGTCCTAGTCATTGTGGATAGGTTTTCCAAGAAATCAAAGTTTCTACCTAATCACAAGGAAGACACTGCTATGGAAGTTGCCCTATTATTTTGGAAAAGACTCATTGCTGATGTTGGAGTTCCCAAGATCATTATCAGTGACAGAGATCCTAAATTCACCTCTGATTTCTGGAGAAATCTTCATGATATGCTAGGGACCACCTTAGCTTTCTCTACAGCTTATCACCCTCAGATGGATGGCTTCGCTGAAAGAATGATTCAGACCCTGGAAGACATGCTCAGAGATTCTGTGGCTTTGGAATAGAATACAAGAATTCTGACGGTTATTGCCACAATTGGGTTATACTTTTACCCTCACTAGAGATTGCCTACAACAGTAGCAAGCACTCTACCACTAAGGAAGCACCCTACATACTGGAAAGAGGATAAATTCCTAAATTACCCAAGGGTGACCTTAATCACCAGCTAAAAAATATTCACCCTACATCACTTGATTTCAACAACATGATAGATGTAGCAAATAAACATTCTGTTAAGTTTGTCCAGGATGCTGTTGAGTATAACCAACAAAGGTGGGATAAAACCCATAAGGAGCCGGATTTCAAGATTGGTGATCAAGTCTTGATCTCTAACACCAACTTCACCAAATTAGCTGGAAATAGAATGCTTAGACCAGCTTTTGTTGGACCTTTCACCATTAATAAACTTCATGGTAAGAATGCTTTGGAAGTAATCCTTCGTGATGAGCTTTCTAGGAAACACCCAGTCTTCCCAGTAAGTCTCATCAATCACTACCACCCAAGGAATGGAGAATATGCTCCTTAACCTGAAATAACTGTTGCAGAAGAACCTGAAAAAGAAAGAGGAAAATATAGCAAGATCCTTAAAGATAAAGAAGAAAGGATCAATGGAAAAGATGTCAGACTCTACCTAGTTAGATACAAGGGAGAATCAGCTGATAAGGATGAATGGTTACCTGAACACAATATCCCTGATGGACCCATACACCTAAGGAACTACAGAGCCAGCAGAAGGCATTGACCCAGAATTTTTTTTCAGATATAGACATATCTTGGAGTGGGGGAATGTCAGCTTGCTACTATGTACAGAGCAACCTGTCATAGCAACACAAAACTACAGAAAATAAGAACATCTCAATTAAAAAAAGAAGGAGTGAGACATCCATAAATATTATTAAGGAAATGGATTCCTCACTCAAAATTAGGTAGGGTCACTCACTGACCCCACCCTTGAAATCCAAGTCCTTACATTTTCAAAATAATTAAAAAGAAAAGTACTAAAAATTAAGACACCAGTATGGCACCTTTTGGCCATTCTAAAATTTCACACGTGTTGTCACGTACATGGTTTACACCTAAAATTCACTCAGAATTGAGGTGTTGTGTATATTTTAGGAGTTACACGCGGAAATGTGTTATGTCACAATTCCCGCGCGCAGCCCCGCATCATTACATACCCCTACATACTCATAGTAGCAGTTTCCCGCGTACTAGAGACCCGCACGCAGCCAATTCTGCCACGCACGCAGCAGATCCTACCCCGCGCGCATCTGAACTGACTGATCCCCGCGTCTGGATCCGTTGTGAATAATCTGACAACCAGGTACCGCTCAAAAGAGCTACAACCTAATTAGGGTTGCCTGGCATATGTAACAAGTTTAAATATGCATTATTAATAATCTAAAAAGATCAAAACTCAATTAAAATTGATAAAAATCAAGTTTAGTACATTTTTTAATAATAAATTAAAGATCAAGGATTACCACGTAAATCAGTGACTCTGATTTTTGAAGACCACAAAACACTACAAGGAGTGTTCATAAAAATTATTAAAAATTATCTACGTGGTCAGCAGATGATTTAAAATCAGTAAACGTTCACATCTAATCACTTTAAAGCAATACTAATAGTACAAATCCAGGATGAGTGCAGAATGATCAAATTTACACCATAATAGATTAACAGATCCTGTGGCTAAAATAGTACAGAAATCCAGCATATCTAAGGTCACCTGATCAACAACACCAAGTAGACGTGCTAATCTTTCCCTGAATGGCTTGCCAGCCTCAGACCATGAGCGGAACTCTCTCTATGCGCCCTGAGAAGCTCAAAATCACCCCAAAAAGGTATTTATACAGACCTCTTTGAATCCATTATTCCATTATCAGTTTACCAGGAATTATTATTATCAATCAGACACCGTGTCATTGTTAGTCAAGTGCTTATGAAGAGTCTAAGAAAGTGATTTATGACCCAGTCTGTGGTATTATTATTTATTTCTTAAAACCAATCAATCATTGAAGTTTAGTCAGGCAATCCACCCCATCTGCTCTGAAACCCTTCCTATTATTGCAGGTTTTTTGTGGTAAAGTGCTCAGAGTGAGTGTTTCCCTTCCTATCTAGGCCAGTGTGCTGTTATGCCCAGCAATTAGTGGAATAAGCCCTTTCTAAGGCACCCATCTTCATTCCAAGGTTCTTAAACTGCCCAAGGAGGCCCCTTGAAGAGAGGTTGCTTTGTCTGTAAAGACCCCCAGTAGTATAATACTGTGGCCCCTCTTTTATATACATATTGAAAACCTTTTATTATTAAACCAATTAAACCTTGCAACTGCTCTTATTATATTATTTATTTGAGCCTCTAAGCGTTTATTTTTGGAACAATAATTATTATTATTATTCCAGTATATTTATCACTCTCTGTAGCTAAAGGAATTCAAGGTTCCTGGTATTGGAGAGCTGACATCCTGAATGGCCTAGAACTCAAGCCAATGGGGCCTCCAACATCCCCTTCAAATGAGAGCAATGATGTTCCCACACAAACCTCCACTGCAAAGGGAAAGCAAAAGGCCTCCAATTCCATCAACATCAACCCCAATAGCATTCAAAAGAGAAGAAACACTTCAAATTTTTTGGGCTTTGCGGAGATCATTGACAAGCAAGATTCAAGTAATCCCATTGGATTCTCCTTGCTTTCAAAATCAAGCTCATTCCTATTCCCCTCCGAAAAACAGTCAAATCACAAATTGAATCTGAAAATCTTCAGTTTGAAAAGGAGAAGTGGGATGATCAATGGCTATTTAGAAAGCCAAGAGTTTGGCTCATCAGAAAAAATGGGATGCTGAGTGGAAGTTGAAACAAGCTGAGCTAGAATTTCAAAAAGAGGAAATGGAGAAGGATCAACAGCAAGCACAACTGCAAATGGAGAGGGAACAACTGGCAACAGAAAAAAAGAATAAGTGGTCAATGGCTGAAGCATACATTGATAGCAGCAGAACAGTAGATTAATTAAAGCATACTACTCAAATGATGGGCTTGTAAATATATTTGCTTTGATGAAAAACTTAAAAAGAAAAAAAAAACATTTTTGATAACAACAATGCTTAAGAGTATTTTTCACCCCACCAATAAAAAAATATTTTTTCTTTTTATTTATATTTTTTCTGGAGTATATTTTCCAGATACCCAAGTCCTTGCAAGTGTTTCTAGTCATTTTGTTGATTTGCATTGACATTGCCATTCTTGTATTAGTGGCAGTCTCCACAGCAGGAAAAGTACAGTGCTTGTACTGAGTGGCTGCCCAAACCATTTTTACCACACCTTTAAGTAAATTCCAAAGCCCAGGTCAGGAAAAAAAAATTGGCCATCAGATACTTGATATTCATTGGTGTTTTCAATAAGTAGTCCATTTGATTTCCTGGTTTGAACTGCAAGTAAAAAGGAATACTCAGAGATCCTCTTTTGGAAAGCAGCCCTACTCTTCCCACCTCTCTGTGTTTTTTTCAAGCCATCTCCATCCATCTTGTTACCTCCCAATCCTATACTTAGATTGGGGTGAGGAACAGGACAGGATTTGATTGTTCTTGTAACATTTTGAGGGGGATTGAAGCCTCTTTTGGGGAGTAGCCCTACTCTTCCCACCTCTCCGTGTGTTTTTCAAGCCATCTCCTTCCATCTTGTTCCCTCCCAATCCTATACTTAGATTGGGGTGAGGAACAAAACAGGATTTGATTGTTTGTGTAAAATTTTGAGGGGGGTGGGATAAGAATTGGACATTCACCAATAGTGGTTGAGGGATTGAAAAAAAAACCAAAAGAAAAAACAGTCAGTCAAATGGACATCATTGGTGAAAAAAGATTGGATCAAAAAAAAATGAAACCAAACTGGGACTTGATCCCAAGTTCACCAGAAACGTGATCACCAAAAAAAAGAAAAAGAAAAAGAAAAAAAAACATCACATCAGCGCCCAAACAAAAAAAGAAAAAAAAACATCACATCAGCACCCAAACAAAAAAAGAAAAAAAAAAAACATTAAATCAGCACCCAAACAAAAAAAGAAAAAAAACATCACATCAGCACCCAAACAAAAAAAGGAAAAAAACACTTACCAGGGTGTGAGGGAATCAGGCTGGGCCTTTGGGTTGGGTTGGGCCTGGGTCCAGGTAGGCAGGGCCCTGGAACCAGGGAGGGGGGGGAGGTTGGTTGGCCAGGCAGGCAGGCGTTGGGCGGCAGGCATCAATGGGGGGGAGGGGCGGATGCAAGGGGGAGGGGGGTAGGCCGCAACAATTGAGAGGGTGGGCCAAGGTGGGTCCGGCGGGCAAGCAAGGACGGGGGGCCAAGGTGGGGCTGGCGGGCAAGCAAGGAGGCAGGGGCAGAGGTGGGGCTGGTGAGCAAGGAGGGGGGGGCAGTGGTGGGCGCAGCCAGCAAGGTGGGGGGCCGGTGGGGGTGGTGGGCCCAGCAAGCAAGGTGGGGGGGCAGTGGGGGGGCCAGCAGGGATGGTGGGGCTGGAAAGCAAGGTGGTAGGCAAGGTGGTCGGGGGCCGTGGTGGGACCAGCAAGCAGGCAACGAGGGGGGTGGTGAACAAGAAAGTGAGCAAGGAGGGGGGGCAGTGGTTGTTAAAATACGTATGCACTTACGCATGTGCTACGTATAAGTGTAATCCAAATGGGATGCACATATGGGCCTCTCCGGCCCATTGGACACTTACACAGACCATACGGGCCTGTGTGGATGTCACTGATTTGGGGAAACTGGCCTCAAAACACGTGAAACAGGCTCATTGGTACACGGACCCTAATGGGCCCGGTGGGGGATATGGGCAAATACATTCAGATGGGCTTGTATGGGCATAATTGGTCCCAAGGTTTATTTTGGACATACTTGGCCAGACGGGCTGGCCCGCCAAAGTATGTTTGTCTCAGATTTTGGGCTTTGGATGGCCCATTGGGTCCGCTGCCCATGTTGCAGCCCGCTTGGGGCTGCTTCCCGTGCCGCGGCCCACTCAGGGCCGCTTGTATTCCCTGGTTTGGCCCATGCAGGGCCTGAAGGCCCGCGCAGGGCTGTTGCAGTGGCCAAGGGATCCCACGCGGGCCGGGCCGGTTGCAAACAACGGCCACTGCCGCAGGAGCAAGGGCAAGCGGCCCCAGCTCCCTCCCCCTCCCCTTGCTTGCCATTGCAAGGGGGAGGTGGTGGCTGGCTTGGTTGAACCAGCCAGCAACCAACCGCAAAAAGGTGGTCGGTCAGGTCAGGGGGGATTTCATCACCCCCTTGCCCAAAGGATGACAAGGCCAGCTGCAAGGAGAGCAACTGGCGGTGGTGGGGATCTGATCACCCCTCCACCATCAAAGCAAAGCAGAGACCAGGGGGGCTCTCCCCCCCCCCTTTACCCAGGAGGAGGAGCGACAGGGCTGAGGGGATTTGACCACCCCCCAGCCCACTTCCATTGACAACGCCCTGGGGTTATCAACCCCCAGGGCCCCTGGTAGGGGGAATTGACCGCCCCCTCCAGGGATCTGAGGGAAAGAGGGGGGGGACAGCGTGTCTGCTGGTCACACCCCTCCCATGTGAGTCTGAGACCGGACCCAAGTGTGTCCTGGGTCCCACCTGGAAATTTTTATGGCCAGGGGCTGGTTGCATGAGGCAACCAGCCAGTGTGTGAGGCAATAGGACCGGTTGTAACAGACAAACAGCCCAGGGATTGAACAGCACAGGGGCTGGTTCAGCCCCATTGAGGTGGAAACACCAGAAACAACCGGAATAGGCTGGTTGTAAGGGTTCAGAGACTGATTCCATGTGGGCTGATGCAGCCCAAACCAAGTGAAAAGGTCTGTAGAGCCTGTAGAGATCTTGTGGGGCGGAAAATTTGCCTTATTGGCTTGTTGTATCATGGGCTCACAAGAGGCCAATCTTTTGTACTTCAGGAGCTCTTCTCCCTGCTGTTTTTCATCCATCCATTCATCATCCAATCAAATTCATCAACAATATCATCCAACATGTTGCCCCATTGTGAGAGCCCATCAGGCAATTATTGACCCAAGGTGTCCAGCATTTCTTTTGCTTTAAATACTGCTCATTTGCCTAAGCTAATTTCTGGCCATAATTATAACAGTTTTGGGCCCGTAAAGCAAGGAGTAGGGGCATTGGTGGGCCCAGCAAGCAAGCAAGGAGGGGGTGGGTGAAGGAGTGAGCAAGAGGGAGGATTCAGCTAGGATGGAGGGAAGAGGAGGATGAGGAGGAGGGGGGGAGCTTACCTGAGGACCTGAAGGTTCCTGGAGGGGGATGGAACAATTGGTTAGCTTCTGATGATGGGGAGGAGGAGGAGGAGGAGGAGGAGAGCTTACCAGGAGTGCCAAAGGTGGTGGGTGAGGTGGAGGTGGTGGGTGAGGAGGAGAGTGGACCGGTGGTTTGGTGGGGTGAGGTGGGTGGTGTGGTGGGGTGAGTTGTTGGGTCAGTTTTGTCTAAGAAAAAAAAATGGAGTGAGTCAGCCTAGGTTTCTTGGTTGAAAAACCAAAAAAAAAACATTTTTTACCTATTTCAAAACAAAATCTTACTCATCAAAGTGGGAAAGGGTGAGGGGTAAAATCTGCTCTCTCATAGAAGAAGATGAGGGACAAGATGATACAGGGATGACTTGAGGTGGATCAGGAATATCATCTTCAAATATTTTGTCCCCTTCATCTTTGATTTTGGCAAAAAGATTGTGAAGGATTACACAAGTGATAATCCAGTGGATGAGGAACTTCATGTCTTTGGGATTTTGAATCTGGTTTTGCATTTCCCTTAAGCTGTCCCATCTTCCTTTCAGGACTCCTATGGCTTGCTCAATCCAAACTTTTGATTGGGCAAGATGATAGTTTAAATTGGTTTTTCCTTGATTTTTGGACAAAAAATTGTGGTATGCTGGAACCACATATTTCCCACTATCATAAGCTGAATTGGCCAGAAGATATTGATCTTGGTCAAAGTAGTTCTCTTGTTGTTGGGCAATCCTCATCCAATTGAACCTGTATGAATCATGACAAGAACCTGGAAGGCCAGCATGGAGGGATATGAACTTCTTGTTGTTATTGCAAACAAGTTTTAGTCCCACAGAGTATCTAAACAAACAGAAAAAAATTATTTGGTCAGTGTGTGATCAAAGGTGTTATCAAAGTCATTGGAAAACAAATGAAACAGTTGCCCTTTTTTCCAATCAAAATAGTGGTTTCCATCTAGTTTGGGTTTTGACTCAAGGGGATGGTGGATCTGTCAACAAACCCAATGCAACCAGGAAAGCATTCAGTCTCCATAACTTGAGATATCTCCTTGCATCCTTCTTTGGTTGGCCAAGAAAGGGCTGGGTGATGGAAAGATAGGATAGAAATCATGACTCTTTTGGTGTATGAGTCAATTGTTCCATAACCAACTGAGAATAGATTTTCTAATTGATGAATTGCCACTCCATTTTCATTTGATCCCAATCCACAAAGAGCAACAGCCAGTTGGATAGCTGGATGGCGTTCAGGATCCAAGAATTTTTCTGGAAGATTTGGTGGTCTTCAATAATCTCCAAAAGTTTCAAGAATTAAGGCAATAGACTTTGGAAAAGTTGCTGGAAGCTTGATTCAGGGAGGAGATGAAGCTTTTGCCTTTCATACATAGGTTTGTGGAGAGTTTTTCTTCTTGGAGCCATGTATCACTTTTGTAATAGAGCATCCAATGCCAACCAAGTTGATTCCAAATCAGAGTCTGAATCAGAGTCTGAATTTGAGTCAAATACTAACAAAATTTCAGTCAGCTTTTTTGCATTTTCAACCTGGAGGCAGGAAGTTTGATTGGACATGTTGAGAAAGATGGTGATTTGATGTGGGGTGATGAGATGATGATGGGGTTTTTGTGAAGATGGAGATGTGAAGAAATAGATATTTGAAGCAATAGAGATGTGAAGCAAAGGAGATGTGAATCAATAGAGATGTGAAGGGATGGAGATGTGAAGCAATGGAGATGAGATGTGCCTGAAGCAATGGAGATGGGATTGGTATGGATTCGCTGATGTGGATGGGTTTTTCAGATGTGATGGATGGTTTATGGATAATGATGCATAAATGGTGGGTCTAATGGCAGGTTTGATGTTTGAAATATGCCATTTTCATGAAACCCGCGATTTTGAAATACACCAGTTAGGGGGTATTTGTATTTCAGAAACCCTCCATTAAAAATGGCGGGTTTGGTCAAAAAAAATGGCAGGTTTCTAATGGTGGTTTTTCTAACTCTGATACACCCTAATAAACAAAGCAGGCTCCCTGAAAAGCTCCGCACTTGAATTTTCCCTATTCAAGACTTCAAGTTACTTAAGCAAGACAATAATTCACCAAAACAATTTGTTTATTGTACGCCTTGATTTAGTTCCATAAGATAATATATGATAAGATAAGATATCTCCCCCCTTTTATGGTTAAGGAAATGTTCCCCTGTTATATACAACTCAAATGGGCTACTCCAAAAGGAATGTAAAACAACAAAAGAACAAATTTCATCCTAACTGCCCCTGCACGTTCTGCACTGATCCTCCTCACCATTAGTCCAATCCCTTCCCTAATCCAATTGTCTGCAGTATATTTGGAAATTCATCTTCCCAATCCTTCTAAAAGTTGATTTGGGCCAAAGCATTACTAACAACAGATCCCCGTTGATCTTCCTTAGTGGATCTCTACATTCCCACATACGGCATAACTAATGGATCCCCAAAAATGTTTATGCTGCCTCCTCAGCTTTAGTGTTGATTGTCCCATAGTCCCACAACCTCAGTGCATATCCCATAGTCAGGCCTTGGTCTCTACTACATAGCTTTGATCACTTGCTTCCATGCTTTTAAACCAATAGTTGCTGAGGGGAAGTTACATTTGACCACTTTTGTTGTCTGCAAAAGGCAAAAACTCCGGCCCATCCTTGCCATTGTGCCACCAATTCTGAGCCTCAATTTTTCTATTCCGGATTAGACAGTCTGCCAACACGCTTTTCCAAGCCTATTGTGCTGCGGACTTCCAACCACTGCTGAGCCCCTTTGAGTTGAATGTCCAGTGCTGAGCCTACTTGCCTTTGTGTCTATAAATAACCACCAAAATGAAAAACTGGCAGTTTTTAAAATTGGAAGTATAAGCAGCAGCCCTAATACCCTCCTTGATTACCATTTTTTTAAATTTGAACTGCAAATTTTGGAATTTGTTGGTTTTTCCATATAAGGTGGAGAGTTGCTGTTTGTATCAATCCCAATTGTTGGGAATAAAGCTGGGAATTGTGTGTTCTGGTAATTTTAGGTATGGTTTTTGCAATTTTGCAGACCTACCTCCCAAGAAAGAAGAGGAATACCTGAATTTTTTACAGTCACTTTGAAAGTTCTTTTTGTTTTTAGAGAAGATAATTCTACAAGATTGGAAAAAAGATCTCCATTTATGGGGATGTTCCCCACATGAAGTGATCCAGTTGCTTCATACCAGGAGTTCAAAAGTTAATCTTCTTCTCCCAGACCTTGAATAAATTTGGTTAAGAGCTTTTATAATATTGGTGAAGAGCTTTTGAGATTCCAGCTTGTCATTTGTATCTCTACAAGCTGTTGACACACATTGGTTTTGGGAACCAATTGAAGAATCTGGGGAGTCCAGGAATTGTTTGAGGGGATCCAAAAAGTGCCAGGAGGGTTCCCAAGTTCCAAAGGGTCATTGGGGGGTCCACCAGATGCATAAAAAAAAGAGGGAACTGGATGTAAGGGCTGTAATTCCCATGAGCAGCTTGGTCTCCCTACCCTATCAATATTTTCATTGTAAGGGCCTAGGGAAGCATTCCTTGTTGATCAAGTACATGGCATTGATAAATAAAAAATATCTATAAGGGTTTGGAAAGCTTTTTAGAGTAGTTGGTTGAATTAGTTAATTCACTGCCACACACCCACCTGCAGATGTAGTGCAAATCAGAATGATCTATGCTGCAAGAAATATCAAAGTTGGGAAGGCTATCCTTCAATGTTGGGAGTTGATGTTTGAAGTCAGATGCAAGGTACAAGTAAAATGTTTTGAAGAGGAAAACTGAGGTAAACCTTGATTTAAAGAATCAAATTCAGCAAGAATGCAAGAACACATGAAATTGACTAACTGAAGAAATAATCTGAAGGTGAAGGTCTTTGCCTTTTAAGGTAATCTACATTGTGATGAGGAGAGCTAGATACTAACTACTAGATGTTCTCTCTAGCTAGGAATAGCAAGGATGCATTGAATGTATGGAAACTCAAGGCTAAATGAACTGAAAAAATTCAAGGTTCAAGAAAAGGGTGACAAATGTGAACGAAAATGACATAATGCAAGCAACAGAGTAATGAATGTAATGGAGGTGACAAAAATGGACTGAGTCTTGGGCATGGCAAAGCTGTGGTGATGTTGGTGAGCAATTAGATGATTGACTATACAAGGTGGGAAAAAAATGGTCAACAATGATGGGGATTGGATTGGAAATTTCAGTTAGGCTTGTGAAAGGTCCATGGCTGTTTGCAGTTGGAAGTGCAAGGGTGAAACCCCAATTGCAAGGTGGATTTGAACTAGTTGTAGATGGTACTGCAAAGTGCAAGTGTGACTGTAAGTGATGACTGAGTTGCCAGAGACAGAAGTTCCCTTGTTATTTTTAACAATATTAGCCAATTGCATTTGATTTTAAGCATGCTTTTGGACTGAGGTAGAGGACACTGAGGAGATGGGAGTGTGTCAAAGTGATGGTAAACAGTAACCTTAGAGTTTGGGGCATGACAATGCACCTCTTGCATCTCATTGCTGGGCAAAGTGCATACCCGCACCAGGCAAAGGGGTTTGCCCCACAAATTTGTGGGCATAAACACTTGTTTCTCAATTAAGATATTTCAAGAAAAATAGTTAGATAACCATAGGTGGACTCTGTAATAAAATGAAGAATCATCATTGTTTCATTTAGTCAAATTTTATATCAAGTCTTTTTAAACCTCAGAGGGGGGATCAACATTTACACACTTCAAATCAAGCAGATCTCATCACATTATTTGATATTTTACTATTTAAACTTTAAAAAATGTTTTTCTGGTGCAAGATGGTTATTTAAGTATTGAGTATTTACATCCTAATTAAGGTTTACCTTTTTCTTTTTTCACAAAAGAATTTTCCCCCATATTATCTTGTCATCTTTACCAACTTCTCTTTACACATAGTATAGTTAACTTGACAGTTATCTTACTATATATCTTACAACTTCATGAATCTGTTTCTAGTGCGACATGTGAAATCAATAGCACTGTAAAAAAATCTTGGTTATGAGGCAAGAGCCGGAGCGGGCCGATAATTGGGCAGTTGAGTTATCTACCTGCTTCTGTGACATGAGACTATCTGTGATATCTCTATGTCATACACTACATTATCGTGTTCTCTCGGAATCCCGACCGCTTCGCGACCATCTCGATGCATGCCTGCCTGGGCTGCTTGCTTATCAACATTGCCTTCATTCCATCTGACAAACATTCGCTGGGGCTATTCAAGTATCCTTCAGATTCAAGATGTCTTACTCCCTGTGTGTGCTCGGTAAGTTGTCTATCTGTGATTTTGGGCCTATCTCTTGCTGGCGCCCTCGTTCCTGATGGCAACCCTCCTTTTGGACTTTGCTAGGTTGTGGGACGATGGGCATTTCGGTTTTATCAGGCGTTATCGATTCGCTTAAAACGCCCCGGACCCTTTCTCCTTCAAATTCGGCTCCGCAAACCCCAGCCGTCGAATCTCATTCCGAATTGGGGTCATCAATCGAAAGTTCGCTTCCAGAACGCTTCATCACTTGCGTTTCCCGGCCCGAATCAGCTCGAAAGTTGAAGAAGCGTTGGTCCGATCTAGGAAGAGATGACATTGAAGTCCGAGTCTCCGAGAATGTTCGCAGCGTAGCTGAATGTGAAGTAATCCTCTTAAGGTATGTCTCTTTCTCATGAGCTGCCTTTTGTAATTTGTGTCAAAAATTAACCCGGCATATCCATCGCACGTTCATGGAAAGTAAGTTGTAAACCTCAAATGGCAAAGGATATCCTAAGTGAACCTGGCATGGAGGAGGCTTTGTCTAACAAACTAGTGGTTTCCATTCTGGCTGGCACGACTATTAAACAACTGCAGGCGATTGTGCCACAGAGCACACGCGTAGTTCGAGCGATGCCAAACACCCCCTGTCAAGTGAGTTTCCGCTCGAAACTTTTCGCTCTTATGTGCGACTCTAATATTCACTTGAACCACCTCTAGATCCGTGAAGGAATGACCATTCTGTCGGCACTATCCCCCAGCTGTCCTCACACCTCTCAGACTCGTGCAATTCTCTTGGCGCTGTTCACTCCTATAAGTCGTTGTCGCTTTTTGGATGAAAAGCATTTTGACGCATGTACTGCTGTTTCGGCTTCAGGACCGGCGTTTGCCCTAGTAATCCTCGAAGCGATTGCAGACGGTGGCGTCATGATGGGCCTGCCTAGGGCGGAGGCTTTGGAACTAGCTGCTCAGGGTAAGAGGATTTAGTCTTCACCGAGGCTTACAAAAGCTTTGCCGACTTTCTCAATTTATTTTTTCACCGATGGCAGCTATGCAAGGCGCAGCCCGGATGTCCTTGCAAACCGGCTCACACCCAGCAGCCCTCAAAGATCGCGTAACGACACCTGCTGGTTGCACAATCGCAGGTCTCTTGGCACTAGAAGACGGTCGGATTCGTAGCACGATAGCCCGGGCCATCCAAACAGCTACCTTGCATGCTGCTGGTCTGGGCGGGGCTCCCACACAATCTTAGTACAATCTAGCAATTTTCGAATCAGAATAACTGCGTGAACCAGGCTGGTATTTTTGCATGGAATCCTCTTTGCTTATCCGATGACTCAAGCTGCTAGCGTCACTCATTTTTTCTCATCTTTCACTCCAAAAGGTGTCAACCGAGGGCGGGCGCAGTGTTGCGCATGACTTGGCTGCTTGGTGTTTTGGTTGGCGTTATGCAAACATACGGTTTAGAACCTTGCCTTAGAATACCGCTTGTCCTCTCTTTGTGCTTCACCGATGAGGAGAGTTGAATCCAATATTATTATGTTGAGGCTGATTCCAAGGGCCACACTCCTAAATGAGCAAAGTAAGGTTATTTATCCATACTAATTCCCTTGGGAACAACCCTTTCCATTGCCCCAACCTTACCTCAAGTTACTTAATAGCACCAGCCCTTCTTCTCTACTGAGCAATTGTTACAGGCTGAAAAATTAGTTTTTCTTGTTATCTGGAGATTCAAACAGGGTTTGAAATGCTGAATACAAACTAATAAGTTGGTCATGAAGGATGGTGAGCACACTCTAACTAAAATTTATCATGTTAAAGCTCTCAAATTGCACAGTCAATGGATTGACAGTCACATGCCATCCCATGTACTTAGGGGGATACTAGATGGAACAGGCACAAAGAAATAACTTACAAATGGCTAAATCCTTCCAAGTGCAGAATAGGTGGCTCAAAATTCAAAGTTCAAAGTAAAAACCTTGGAGATTGATGCAAGGGTGAGATGGGAAATTTACAATGGGAAACAAGATTGGCACAGGTCCAATGTAAAGATTGAATGCAGCAATATGAAATAATTTATGTAATGGCATAACTGAGGGATTTATAGCAACAGGGAAAAGCATTGCAATTTTGAAGAAAATTAGCTACTCTCTTGATCCAGAAAGTGCAGCCTGAAGAAAGTCTGCCTATGATGAAGGAACAATGTGCATAATAGATTATAGGAGGAAAACTGGGAAGTTCTTGAATGATGTTAAAGAAGGTTTGGGATTTTAGATTGTAGCATACAGATAAGTAATTCAAGGACAAGTGAGCTCAATGATAACTCAAGGGAAATGAATTATTTGTGGGGATAAAGTAAAGCAATTAAAAAAAATGAGAATTAAAATAGTGATGGGTAAATTTCATCACATTGTGATGGACATGGCAGTTTCACTCTGGGAAAAATCAAATCTGGAACTGATAAAAATCAATGCAAAGGAAGAGAAAAGTGCAAACTATATGTTAAAAAGTGGCCTGAAATAAATTCAAATGATCTGGCTTTCAATATTCATGCTCAATAAAGTTGAAATTAAATAATCAATGCCTTGAAGTAAAGAAAAAGGTTGGTAGGCACATGAAAGATTTGGTGTATGCTTGAAAAGTGTGGCATCTTATTTGGGAGATAAATTTTTATCATGTTATGAAATTTTGAGTGATTAGCATGCTTTTGGAAAGATGTCACACTTTCAAGTCCAAAATCAAACCCTGAGTATTCCCAGATTTTCATGGATTTTGGATCTATGAAAAATAGTTTTTGATTGTCAAAAATACTCCTGGTGTGCAAGGGGCATATGACACAGGCACTGCTGCTCACAGAACTCAGGATTTAGAGGGATTGATTTTGATAGGAAGAAGTGGAATGGAACAAGGACAGGGGATGATGGAAGAGGAGATGAGATAAATCCAAGAGTGGACTCTGAAGGAGGCCAGTTGACTGAATTCTATCAGAGCAACACCAGAGGGAAAGGTGAGAGGAATTTGGCAGGATGGTTGGCTTTCTTGTTCTGAGATGACACTTATTGCAAGGGAACTCACCAATCAGAAATAGTATACTAATTCCTTGGGGGAATTAATCCTGGACAGAAGGAGAGGCCAGAATATGTGGGAGCTGAGGAGGAGGCCTTGAGGGTTGAGTTACATGTTCTGGAGGGTGGAGTTCCCATGGTATTACATGTTGAATGTTTGGGCTTGAGGCTTTAGTTGAAAGATTGGGTGATGGGCCTATGCAGGAAGGTCTGAAATTTTCTAATCTGGAAGTCCTGGGAGGATTGGCTAACTAGACACAGGTATGTATTATGTAAATAATCTGTTATGTAATATGTCCTAAACCATGTACCAATTGGGCTGAGGGGAGATATAGGATACACCAAACCATAGAAAGAGAGGGAGAAAGCCTGGGAGATTACATAGGAACTGCAGGGGGTTCAGGGAGATGCTTCAGAAGGTAGAGCTAGTGGATACAGGAGTAGAGGTTGGTTGTACTGATGGTTGATGGAGGCTGAGGTGACTGAGTCTGGATTTTTGGATTTTGAAGTTGTTGTTATACTTAGATTGCAGGAATAAAACTTTTCAATTTTCAAGCTGCAAGATTTAATGAAAGTTTATCATAATTCAAATAAATTTCTTGACTAGCCAGTAAAATTTGACAAACATTTATAATATCCTTTTTTAATTAATTACTTACCATTTGTTTTTTCTACCCCAGAGTAATCTTCTTATGATTTATTTGTTATCTCATCATAGCATAAAATAGGGAAAACTATTCCAATCTACCACTCACCATGAAAAAAAGGCTACAACTGCCAACAGGTGTAGCATTTGGTACTTGATTTGAAGATGTGGCAGACTTGCTACAGGTCTGTGGATAATTTCTGGTAGAACTTGCAACAGTTCTTTTTTGGTTGAATTCTAAAAAATTCAAATTATTTTATTGATTTAATAAGATATGGAAGGTTTCAAAGAATTGGATTGTATGGGCCATAAGGATTTTTATCAAGTTTATATATGGTATTTTATATGCCAGTCAAAAGCAATAAACATCCTATTTGAGATGCTTCAGAAAAGGAATACCTGCAAATTTTGATTAAATTAAGCAGTAATTCATTGGTTTTCACAGGCTTTTTCATGGTAGTGTAGAAGTTTAGACATTCAAGCATTAACTTCACTGAGTTGAGTTTTCTTATCCAATATTAGTATAAATATATCAGTTGTGATAAATTCACAACCCTACACAACCCATACTCAAACCAAAATGGGTTGTGTGGCATGCTTCACAACCCATTTGAGTTGTGTACTGCTTCCCACAAACCACAGAGTTTTGAACAACCGTTCACAACTCAGATGGGTTGTGAGCTGTGCCAAACAACCCTTTGGAGTTGTTGTGTGCCATTCAAGACTTGTTCACAACTCCAGGGTCATGAGAAATAAAAAAAATGGGTGAAGATAAATTCACAACTTGAATGAGTTGTGTACACAACTCATTTTAGTTTTCTGGCACACCACACAACTACATTCAAGCTGTGTAGCCTCCACACAACTTAAGTTTAGTTGTGGGGCCCCCAAATGGCCGTGTGATGCCATGTGGCCTACAGCCCAACAACATTTGGGTTGTGTGGGGCCCTACACCGCTCTAATGTAGTTGTGTTGCCATGCCACACAACCACAAGTGTTGTGGGCCCAAAAAAATATAATAATAATAAAATAAATATAATAATAATAAAATAAATATAATAATAATAAAATAAATATAATAATAATAAAATAAATATAATAATAATAAAATAAATATAATAATAATAAAATAAATAAAAATACAATAAAAACAGAAATCACCCAAAAAATTGAAAAATATTGATTTTTTGGTTTAAAAAAAATAATACTAATAAAAAATAAGTAAAAATAAAAAAAATAAAAAAAAAAAAAAAACAAAAACAAAAAAAATGACAAAAACCAACCCAAAGAAATACAAGTTCAACTTGACTAGCCCTAAAGTAAAAACACCAAAAAAAATACAAGTTCAAGTTGACTAGCCCTAAAGTAAAAGTGCCAAAAAATACAAGTTTTTTGGCCAGCCCTAAAGTAAAAAAACCAAAAAAACAAGTTCAACTTGTGTTAAGCTGAACCCATCACAAGAAGTAAAAATACTCCTTATGATGGGATCAGCCCAACACAAGTTGAACTGAATTACCAATAAAATCTCATTCAAAACAATCATCATAATGATGTTAAGTCAAAACACTCAACATAATGATATTCAAAATGTGATAACCCTTTATATTAATAGAATTAAAAGATCAGCATCAAAACCCAAACCAAATGATGAAATTAATCTATAAATTAGAATAAAAATGAAGTTGATCTTTGAGGTGATCAACCCAACCAGAGGCTTTTTTGGAAATCATGGAACGTGGTTTGGAAACTATGGGTGGGATTGGAATCACATCTCCCTTAAGAACAAGCTGGACCCAATGGTTATTGTTAGCAGAGCAAATGAACATTGGATCTGATTGCTCTTTTAAACCCATCTTAATAGGAGTAAAATTACATTATGATTCCAATGAAATGAAAAATATTAGTCTTCCATAAGTATCTGCTATTATTTGACACATGTAAAGCTTTGAAAGCCATTTTGAAGAGGGAATATTTTCAGTGATGTCACAACATCAAGTCTTCTTTCTATCTTTTGAACATCTTTAATGACACCAAGGATCTTAGGATAGAATTTCTTATTTTTCCTCAATGTTTCAAGAATTTCTTTTCTTACTTGAAACCATCCATACTCATCATACCCAAGTGATTTAGCAATGACTTCAAATCAAAAATTTTCATCACAAACCGGATCCCAAGCCCCCCCAAGAACTTATGTAATTTCTCAGTTATTTTATTGAGGTAATTTAATTTCTAAAATAAAAAAATATTTAGCCACAATTATAATCTCATTAAAGGAATCAAAACTCACCAAAGATGAGCTCCTCTTAGACTCCTCCATTTCTTCATCTTCCTCCTGCAAAAAGGAATCCAATTCCAACGGCACAGACCCTGATGAACTTTCATTCTCTTGGAATGAATTATGAAATTCAGATGAAGAGCCATCCTTGCACTGCAGAACTCATTTTAAAATCAGTTCATTAAACCCAAAAAATGAACCTTTCACAAAAGAAAAGACTTACAATATTTCTTCTTTTCTTCTTTGGTGCCCTTTTAATTCTCTTTTCCCACTTGAGTTCCTTTTCAAAATGTTCAAATCAAGAAGTGTCTTGCTGGGAATCTGTCAATTTTAGAAATCCTTGGCTTGATTTCAAGACTTCAGGTTCAAGTCTTGGCTTCAATTGATAATTTGCCGTCTCCTTCATCAAGTGTTTCAACAGCCCGCAATAATCTTGTTCAGGATGAGCCATGATCTTTGCATTAATCTTCTCATGTAACTGAGAATTTTTGAGCAGTTCATATACATCAACCTTTAAAATTTCAAAAGGATCAAATATTAGTCAAGTAGGAATAATCATTCAAAAAGCATTTATCAAAAATGATTAATCACAAAGTGATTTGAAAAATACAACAATCCAACTTAAACCAACTTACAGAACTAGACTGCAAGGTTCATAATCCAACCTCCACTGAGGATTAACATCCTCAGGCACAACAGATCCTCTTGATGCCAGTAGGTCACCTATTTGGCGGGAACAGGGAAAACCCATAGTCATTGAGTATGACTTGGTGCACACTTCCCCATCATGGTGCTGCTTTAATCTCTCTAATTAATTCACAACAAGTTTGATTGCCTGTAAAGACACCTTGTATCCCAATTGCAACATTTCAGTAGGAAGAACTATTCCAATCTTTTTTCCAGAGTTGTAAAGGGCTGCCTGAACTGATTTAATTTGATTTTAAAACTGCTCCCTCTATGTTTTGCCAAAAATCCCACATTTTCCCCAAAGAATATTCAAGGAATTGTTTGAGAGTAGCATGGGCCCTTTCAACCCAAGATGTTTTTTTTATTTACAAATTCAGGTTTTTGGCAAGTCCAAGCCAATGCAAACATCTATTTTATGTGGAAGATATTATGATCCATATACTCAAGCACATCCTCAAGGTCTGTCAAGAAACACTTTATAAAATTCATAATGCAAGAAACCCAAAACTAGGAAGATTAACAGTAGAGGCTGTGATTTGGCACTTACTCTAAGTTCTGCCTCATTTACCTCTGCCTCCTCCTTGGTTTTTGAGGCCCCATACTTATCCCACAGAGACATAAAGATTTTCCACCCTTCAATGTCATTATTAAAGGGCACTTTAGAGTTTTCTTGTATTTTTTTAGACAAGTGCCAATGACAACACTCTCTTGTATACTTGGGGAAAAATTTTTCCAGAGCACAGATCAAAGCTCTTTAAATTTCTGTAAAAAAGACTTTTTGAAGTCTCTGAGGATCATAAGCCAACTACTTTACCACATTGAAAGACCAAGTTTAGAACTCAAAAGTTTCTCTTGTTATAAAAAAAGAGCTTTTGTGAAATTTTTCTGGTTGGCTTTATTTCCTACAACATGCAATAGGGGGATGTTTTACTCATTAGTTTTATAAGTTCAATCCATCATAGCTGTATGATGGAATTGTTTGCAAAGCTTCAATGAATCTGGGTGAGCCAAGAATAGGGCCTCCCAGTGAACCTCTCCACTGGATTTTGCTTGATGAACCCAACCTGAATGAGCAAGTTGTTCAAAGAGGACCTCCATAAAACTTTTCCCCTTTAGTTCTGCTTGTTTTACCTTATGCTTAGTTTTATAGATTTTTTTTTCATCAAAATATTTCTCACCATCAATCTTGCTCAATTTTCTTTTGAGTTGAATTGTATTGATCCCATCTTTCATTCCTTCTTTTAATTGTCTAAGTATACCCCAAAGATCCTCCTCAGTTTAGGATGCACTGAGGGGTGTGGAGATGTTCATGGTTATGTTGATCATTTCTGTAGGAGATTTGCCACAAGGGGTATTCCTTTGTGTGACTTGCATGGATTAAAAACTTGCACCCACCTTCCTTGTGTGATTTTTCCTTGACTGTTTGGTGAGAAATTGCCCATAGTACAAACCATATCTATCACAGGCTAAATCCAAATATTTATCACACTTTGAGTTAAAAACTGTTAAAGCGTAACCATGCTTCATTGCCCATGTTTGACAATAGTTTTTTGCCTCTTCCCTAGTAGGAAAAGCTCTCACAGGAGGTGGGGAAAGTGGGTCTTTCATAGGGACACCATATTCACATTTTCTTAGTTCAGTTTCCATTGAATTAAATCAGCCAAAGACCATAGTAACATAAAATGTTACTCACCACCAGAGGTCATGCCTATTTGTGAAACATTTTTTCCTCAATTGTCACCCTTGAGTAGGATGCAATGGGGTCTTCCAATTTTTCATTACCCAAATCATTTTTTTCCTCAGCTTTGTTCATGGCACTATCAATGTAGTCCTTCAACGCAGCCATGTTACAAAAAGGAGAGCTTTCCAATGTTCCCATAATTCCCAAAAAATGAAATTGTATCTCAGTATTCAATTCAACTTTCAATTGAACAACTACAAGGTTGACTCACTTTTGAGTTGAGAAAGATCAATTTTAGTGAGACATTTGTTTGCAGTTTCCTATAGTTTCACTTAAATTTCACTTGTCTTTCACTTTACTTCACTTTAAATTCACTTGAGTGTCACTTGTGGATCTCTAGGTATATTCCAACAGTCCCACATAGTACGCATTGATCCCAAATTTGGGTTGATGGAACCCAAATGTGGTCCAGGGGGTGCCAAAAATTTTGGCACAACACCCCAGAGGGTTATATGCCCCCGGCCAAGCTTCAAAAGCGCCATGAACAGGGATACACAACCAAAAAACACCATTTAAAGTGGGTATAAGGCCACCTGGGGGTTGTGCGTGTTTGAGACAACCCCTTGGACACATGTAGGTGCATGTTTTGGCCCACATGCGTGCTTTGGGCGCATGTATGGGCCCCCATGTTTCCATTAGGCCGTGAAGGGCCCCACACAATTTTGAGTTGTGAGTTTATTATCAAAAAAAATTGAATCTAAAATAAATTAAAATAAGCAAAAAATCAAACAAAACAAAAACAAAACAAAAACATCAAAGAAAAGCTGAAAAAAAATCAAAAAAATCAAAAGATAAATTGTGAAAATTTCACAACTCCAGGGCACTCAAATGTGGTTCAGGATTGCCTAGGTACCCATAATTAACCCCTAACATGGCTCATTTGGGGCTATTTTTCCCCAAATGGTCCAAAAGTGTCAATCTCAACACATGCAACCCCTGGGGGGTTGCATACTACTTTTTCATGACCCCCCATGGCTTGTGCATGTGTGAACAGTTTTTTTAACCACTCTTTGAGTTCTGAACCTCTTTTAGCAACTCAAGTGGGTTGTGAATTTATCCCTTCCCTCAATGCATATATATAATCTACTTCCCTTTTTTAAATTTAAATAATGGGGAATTTTTTTTTTCTTCTTCTCTGCATTTCTCAAGCTATTTTTTATTTTTTTATCTTCCTTGATTTCCATTAATCTTTTGAAATTTTTTAAAAAATCCCAATTTTAATCAATTCATGAATCTATGTACAATTAATACATTGATTTTTGAATTGTCAATTGCTCCATTCATTTTGTCATTTTCCTAAAATAAATTGTATTGTATTTTTCCTACCAAAAAAATTGAAAATAAATATATGAGGAAGTGATTTTTCTCTACCTTCTTTGATGTTTTATTTGAAAAAGAAAATCAAGAAAAAACTGATTAAATCAATCAATTAAATTGGTTCTTCTAAACAAAATTCTATCAACCAAACCTAATTAGACAGGCTGCTTGGTTTTGGAAATAACAACCATTGTATGAAAAGATTGGGTCAGGCAGGTTGGTTTTGCTGAAACAAACCCGCCTGTCGCAAGGGAATAGTTGGCCCAGAAAAAAAATCCCAATTTATTTCAAATTTGATTTTGCTGTTTTTTCAGGGCCTATAGAAGTGCTTTGTAGCTTATTATTTTATGTTTTCAAAAATGAAATATTCATAGAATAAATATAGGGAATTACACTTCTCACAGGCTCAATTGTTGAAATCATGGTGGTTTTATGCCTGCACAATGTGTGAATAATACTCAAGAATCTCTGTATTGCAGTTTGATATATATATAAAAACTCTTGTAACAGTAAATCTTAGTAGACAATTGACAAAGGTGTGGATATGAAATTAAATCAGGGGTTAAGCATTGAGACAGTAAGGTAAGCGCACATGAAAGAGAGTAGTGTTCAGAAAGAGATGGAAAGAATGAAATGAGGAACAAATCATCACCTTAGTCAAGTGCACTACTAGTGGCTCTGGCAAGTTGATTGTAGGAGAAGATGACAGTGGTTGTTGCTCCTCCTTGATGCTAATAGGGTGCCAGTGACTGGTTTGTGTGCTGTACGGAGCTTTGGGCTGATGGCTTGAGGACAACTTGGGTGGAGATGAGAAGGATGATGAGACAAGACAGGAAATCAGATGAGAGGCAGGTGGTGAGCAACGGAAGAGGGTGTACCAAGAAAGTGATAAGAGACACTAGGCAGTGGAGCACTGAGACCGCCACCTGGTGTAGGAACAAGTAAACTTGCGGAGGTAGATGACATAGAATGCAGGTGGGAGCTGCGGGATCTGTAGTTAACAATCCTCCTAGATTTGGCAGCGGTGAGATGTTATTGGAGTCTGGCCTGGATTACTTTGACGTAACCAAGTGGCTTTGTAAGGATATCAGCAATCATTTTGTCTGTCGGCATATGTTTGAACGAGATAAGTGACTTTGAAACTAGATCTCTCACGTACTGAAACCGTGATTTTGATGTGACAGGAATTTGGATTTTGTTGAGCTTCTTTACTTATGAAGTTGGCTCCTTGGTTGTTGTTCTTGATCTTTGGTTTTGAGATTGGTATTCCAAGACCAATGATTAGTGTAGACAGCCACCTAATCTGTTTTGCACATAAGTTTATTGCAACAAATTCGGCCTCCGTTGTGGACTGAGCTACTATTTTCTGTTTCTTGGTGGTCCAGCTGATTGGATTGCCATATAGTGTAACTACGTATCCGGACGTTGATTTCTGTGTGGTTATGGATTGACTGTAATCTGCATCTGCCCAGCCGCATAGTTGGTCTCAAGGATCGGTGGATTTGGTGAAAAGTATCCCAGTGGATTTAGTTCCCCTCAGATATCTGAATAGATGTTTGACAATCTTCCACTGGGCTTGTGTCCGTTTATTTGCAAACTGTGATAGAAGATTGAAGGTAAAATGGATATTGGGCCTGGTGTGAATGGCCAAGTGTATCAGTGTGCCCAGTGCTTGTTGCATAGTCTTCACGTCAAAGTCCGGTGATTCTTGTCCCACCACCTTGTGTATGTTCAGGGGTGCGGGTGCTTTGACGGCATTGAGTCGCTCAAAACCAAGATCCCTTAGAGCCTTCTTGGTGAAGTTGCTTTGATGCATCATGAGCAAGCCATCCTGATTCCAAACTAGGGTGTAACCCAGATGCTGAGTTGGGCATTCTTGGAGCTTGATCTTGTATTTACCCCCCAGAATTTCCATGAACCGCACAATTTTGGTTTGATCACTCCCGACAACAAGACCATTGTCTACGTGCAGGTGCAATTGGAGCGTCTTGGACTTGTTCACAAAGATCAATTTGTAACCAAAGGAATGGCTGAGGCCAAGCAAGAGCAGTTTCCTGTCCAGATGTGCGCACCAGCACCTAGGGGCCTGCTCTGTTCCGTACAGGGATTTTTCAGCCGCCATACCCAATCTTCTTTGCCGGGTACTTCACAGCCTGCAACCTGAGCCACATGAACCACCGTGTTGATATTTCCAAAGAGAAAGGCCATTTCTACATTGAATTGGAAGACATGCCAGTCATGTTGCCCCACCGCTGAGAGAAGCACCTTGAGAGACTGGCTCCAACAAACAGACAAGTAAGTATTGAGGTAGTGTTAAGGATACTCTTGGTGATTCCAAAAGCATACCCAATGTGACTTGCGTTGAGTGATTTCCCCAAATTTGTTCTTCTTTTGCACTAAGCGCCACATCCCACCAATGACCTTGTTGTTGTCTGGTTGCGGGACCAGGGTTCCCGTTTCATGCATGAGTAATGACCGGTTTTCAGCCAACATTGACTTGATCCATTTGGGATGTTTGTCTGGGTCCGCTAGAGCTTTATCAACCAATACAATGTGGTGCTCCAAAACCTAAACTATAGCCATCAGACTCACTTTTCTAGTATGAGGACAGCTCCAATCATCAAAGAGACCTCAAAAATGGATTCTACACCAAAAATAACCCCTAGTCACTCAGCCAAAGTACCCCTCTATCTCTCATGGTCTAGAAGATACAGCTCAAATCAACCCTGGCCTACCCATACCCCTACCAGGTGTCACAGACCAGTGAAGGTTCATGGACATACCCTGTATGCCTTCAAGTACGTACCCCATACAGTACAACCATACAGCACCAAACAAACCTGCAGCAGTATACATAATTAATATATGCAAGACACTGCATGAAGAACAAAACAAATCACCTGTATACACAGCAATATATGCAAGACACTGCATGCAGAGGCTGTACAGCATCATAAAGGACATAATACAGAAGCAATATATGCAAGGCACTGCATGGAGAACCAAACAAATTGCCTGTATACACAGAAATATATGCAAGACACTGCATGCAGAGGCTGTACAGCATCATACAGGACACTATAAAGAAGTAATTTATGCAGGGGGCACCTGTATCAATGCAGCACAGCAATGCATGCAAGGGTGTACATGCATGTAGATCCTGCACAGCCTCCTCCTCTGACCAGCAAAAATGCCTCATGAACTGTATTCACTGTACCAGGGAGACCCTCAGGGGCAGCCCTGAGGGAAGGATTTTCTATAAATAGAGGGCCTCTCTCCCCATCCAGGTCCCATCATCAGTTCCCCCCATCCTCCCCTCCAGGGATCACCATGCCTCCTAGGCACCCTTAACCCATACTCTTACTCCTCTCAACCATTATCCCATAACCTATACTATCATGATCACCAATCCCATATCCCATACCATCACCATCACCATCACCATCATCATCATCATCAACCATCACCATCACCATTACCATCATCAACACATACTTTTGACCATGACCCAATCCAAATAACCCATACTTTTGACCATCCACCACAACCATTATTTACTCCATACCCCATACCTTTGAACATCACCACCATGTACCCATAACCTGAACATCATCATCACCTACCATCATCATCATCAGTCATCATCATCATCACCTACCATCATCATCACCATCCATCATCATCACCATCCATCATCATCAATCATCATCATCCTCAGTCATCATCACCTAACTTGACCATCATCAGTCATCATCATCACCCACCACCATCATCATCCACCATCACCACCATCAACTATCATCTTCACCTACCTTGACCATAATCAATCATCATCATCATCATCATCTATCATCATCCACCTCCATCACCATTAGTCATCAATTATAGGCTCAACCATTTCAACCTTTATTCAAATCATCACCTGTATCACCAAAGGAGTATCAATCAGTAACCAATAAAATAAATACAAAAAAATATATAAAGGATAAGACTAGAGAAAGGATTCTTCCCTTACTCAGCTTCTATCCACCAGGTCACCTATCTGTTCCACCATTTCTTCCTTATCAAGCTTGAATACATTGATCCTAGGTCTGATAGAGACTACTATAGTAGCAACTCTATTTGAAAATCAGGCACAATTTCTCTTTTCTTTTATTGTTGTGAGACTACTATAGTACTCAGAGGGGAAGGCAATTCAAAACCACCCTTTAGTATTCATCTATCTCATCAATAGTTGTAGCACTAAATTCCCCCTCAAGTGACTGCCAGCAAGCTATTTGCTAAACTTTACCCAATCCCAAAGGAGTCTCCACAACAACCTTGCTTATGAGAATCTCATCCGCATCCTCAACGTCAACAATGTCACTACGTGGTTGTCTGGAGTGCAACATGGTAGCCGTGGGGTCAATATTGGCGGAGATGTCCTTTGGAGCTTTGTTGAAGTACGGCACATAGGCATAGCCTTTGGGTGCCGCAACGGGAAGGTCCGTAGGGTCTTGTCAGACGGTAGGCTCATGGTTGAGCTTGAGGGGAAGAGACACGGTCTTGGTGGAGGCGTCTGGTGGAGAAGTGAGTGGTGCAGAATCAGCAGGGGAAGTTGGTTCCGAAGTATCCTGACTGGAATGCGTTTGATAGCGATAGGCGGGAACGTGGACGGATATGGGCTTGGTAGCGGTGTCGGACGTCAGCAAGACCGGGGACGCACACTGTGGAAGTGAAGAGGGAGATTCCTTCAAGGACTGAGCTGACCGGTAGGGAAAGACCAGACAAGTTGGTGTGAAGTCTTGGCTTACCACAAACTTCCGTCTGTCCGGGTCCAGGAATTGGCCAGCGTCCAAGTACGGCTCGTATCCTAGGAACAGAAGCAGTTTGGATCTTACATCTAGTTTGGATGGGGGTGAGCTGTGCACGTGCACCTTGAGGCCAAATGGAACCAGTGTCAGTACGTTACAAACGGTGTGGAAACCAAAGAGGGAATACCCCTGAAGTTGTCCTTGAGTTCTGGAATTTATTGATTGAAGCGTCTGTAAGGAGATTGGATGCAGCAGGTCAAGAGAGAGAGAGAGAGGGAGTGAGGGAGTGTTAGAGAAAAAATAAGATGAATTCCTCCCTTTCCAATCCAATCCAATCCGATGCCATGCAAAAAGTGATAGTCTGATGAAGTGATGATTTTCCTTAAAACCCGGAGTTGAGAGTGAAGTATTTAAGTCCTCCCTCTCAACCCTAACCTAAGTACAACTGCAAGTAAGCAAGAATGATGGAATACAACCCCTAAGCCACAGAACCCTAGCCCAACCCTATCCCTCCGTCCCCCGTCCCGTAACCCATGCTCCACCTCCCCTGCCCCATGCCCCGTCCGTGTTGCCCGCTGGTTTGTCCTTCTCATGATGCGTCTGCCCGACAACCCATTCCAGGTATCCAGGGCGTACCCGCGTGATCCAATCTGCGATCTGCTTGATCCACGCGAGCGTTCCAATCCGCGCAAGCCATCCGTTTGGCGCAAGCCTTCTGATCCGCGCAATCTTTCCGATCTGCGCAAGCCTTCCAATCCGCGCAAGACTTCCAATCTGCGCAAGCTTTCCAATCCGCGCGAGCCTTCCAATCTGCGCAAGCCTTCCAATCCGCGCAAGCTTTCCAATCCGGGCAAGCCTTCCGATCCGCACAATCCGTCCAATCCGCGCGAGCCCGCAGCGCAAAGCCTTTCTTGACTCGCGTCCATGAAAGAGCACCACAACGGGTTCTATGGTTGCATTCGCATCAAGTAACATGCTAACCGGCAATGTAGAGACTCCTGTGGGATTATATAAATAAAAGTAGCAAATAGCTTGCTGGCAGTCCTTGAAGGGGAATTTAGTATTACTTCTACTCCTTTGGAGTATTTAGTATATACTAAGAGTGGTTTTGAATTGCATGCCCTTCTAGTACTATAGTAAGTCTGCACAATAATTTATTTAAATTAATGGCTGGTTTCTTTGAGACTTAATATAGGTCTCAGATCAGACCTAGATTAGTTATTGATTGATATTGGTAGGGTTTGTTGAAGAATGGGCCAGATTTATTGGGTTATTGGTTATTTATTGATCAGATATATTTGATCTTAACCAATATCCAATATTAAAGGGTTCAATGGTTTTATCAAAGGGGTGGTTCAGGAGGGGAACCAAGGATGGGTTTACCCACAGGGGGCTGGGTAGAGGCAAATGTTGGTGGTTGCTTTTGTTTGTGCTCTCTTTCTTTTTAAGGGTTATTTATTAATTAAAGGGTGGTTCTTCTTTAATTTGGTGCTTAATATTTAGGTCACAGAAGAACCCTTATTCAAGCACCTGTTGGGTGGTTTAATTGTTTAAAGGTGTGTTATAACTTGGTTTCTGATTTCCTGTTTCCTTTATAATTGGTTTACTGATATTTTATCTTGGTAGGTACCACAGATGGGTACTGATAGAGTGGAGTGAGCTGGGGTGGTATGAGGATGGGATGTGCCAGATGGTATGAGATGGGATGAGTGATAGGTGATGGGTGCTGATACTGGGGATAGCTGATACAACTTGGATAGGGCAGAAAGGCCCTCCTTAAATAGAAAATTCCTGCCCCCAGGGGTTCTCAAGGCTGCCCCTGAGGGTTCTCCCTGTGCTGGTGAGGAACAGTGAGATACAATTACATGAGACATTTTAGCTGGTTGGAAAAAGCTTTTACAGTTACATGAGGCAATTCTTCTGGTTGGGAAAAGCTTGTACAGGGGTTTCATGCATGCACAGCCCTGCATAAACTGCTGTGAAGTGCAGATACAATAGATTCCTGTGCAGTACTGGTGGTTGGTCTGGTGCTACTTGATTCTTCCTACATGTGTTTCTGTGCATTAATGGTGGTTTGTTTGGTGCTGCATGGTCTTGACTGCCTGCATATATTGCTGGGTAGCCCTGTGGTACTTGTACTGGTGGGTTGTTTGGTATCACATGCTTCTGACTGCATAAATTGCTGTGTGGTGCTGAGGTTGTTTGGTACTGCATGGTTCTGGCTGCCTGCATATATTTCTGGGTAGCCCTGTGGTACTTGTACTGGTAGTTTGTTTGGTATCACATGCTTCTGACTACATAAATTGCTGTGTGCTGCTGGGGGTTGTTTGTACTTGTAGTTTGTTTGGTATCACATGCTTCTGGCTGCATAAATTGCCGTGTGCTTCTGGGGGTTGTTTGTACTGGTAGTTCGTTCGGTATCACATGCTTCTGACTGAATTGTTCCTGTATACTTCTGCACAGCTTTGTGTATGTAAATTTGCTTGCTTGTTTGGATTTGGTTGAGACTGGTTTCACTTCCTCCTGCCTATACTGTCCTGTATACTTCTGCATAGTCTTGTGTATGTGTATGTGCTTTTTTGTTTGGAACTGGTTGAGACTGGTTTCACTTTCTCCTGCCTTTACTGTTCCTGTATGCTTCTGCACAGCTTTGTGTATGTATATTTGCTTGTTTGTTTGGTGAGGTGACTGGATCTGGACTGATGCACTGCCTCCTATGTCTGTATTGCTGTATTCTGACTGAGGTGACAGTATTGATGTATGGTCCTGGTATTGAGGTTAGGCTGCCACTGGTATGTACTTGAGGGTTTACTAGGTATGCCTTATGTCTTCCACAGAGCTGTGACCCCTGGTTGGGTATGGGTTTTGCCACAGGTGAAGGTTTCTTGGGCTGTATCTTCTAATCCATGAGAGATAGAGGGGTACTTTGGCTGAGTGACTATGGGTTATTTGTGATGTAGAATCCATTTCTGAGGTTAATTTGAGGGTTTGAGCTGTTGTTACACTAGAAAAGTGAGTCTGATGGCTATAGGACAGGTTTGGTCTACCACAGCAATTTCCACCCCAACAAGGCAGAGGGTAGCAGTTTGATTAGCATGGACAAATACCTTGCGTTTTCATCCCAGTAGTTGATTTGCACGTCTGACTGAGCAAGAAGACACCGCATTTTTGTGAGGATTTTCTGATTGAAGCGCTTGGCGAGTCCGTTTGTTTGAGGCAACTCAGCTGGGCCTTGCTCAAGGACAATACCTTGTTTTGAGAGGAATTCACAAAGTTTGTTCAACCCAAATTCACCACTGCGGTTGCAGTGCAGGAAGCTTGGAGTGATATTGAGTTGATTCCTTATTTTGTGGATGTAACTGAAGATTCTTTCCTTGGCATTGGATTTATTCTTCAGGATGTAGATTCTGTTGAACCTTGAGTAGTCGTTGATGATGGCCAATATGTAGGATGCCAACTGCTTACATGGGGGAGTAATTTGAAGGATGTCCATGTGAAGTCAATGAAAGGGGTTTTTTGAGGTGGGGAGTGGATTAGAATGCAACTTCTGCTTGATCTTGCACTCAGAACAGATATTGCACTGGTTTGAGGACAGGAAAGGCTGTGGGGTGGGGATTTTTTGGAGGTGAAGAAATTTTTTCAGGTATACGTCCAATGGGTGTCCAAGAGTGATGTGCCAGTCCACCGAGGCATTGGTTAAGTCAACCATGTTGACGTTGGAGGAAGGGGAGTGATATGAGATGTGCAGATTTCCAATTTGTGGGAATCGATAGACTATGCGATCCCCAAGTTTCACCAGTACTGTGCGGTGTTTATGAACTACCCGTAGACCATGGTCCTCTAGCTGGGTGGCTGAGATGAGGTTTCTGGGGCCACCTGGAGTGTAGAATACTGGAAAGATTGTAGTACCGCCAATGTTTAGTTTTCCAACATGAGTGACTTTGATGCGACCACCATACGTGTTTAGCTGTTTGGTGACGGGTTTTGGATCAAGTAACAACAAAAGATTGCACACCGTTGATCTGGAGGCGCCGGAATTGTACAAAAGTTTGATCCTGGGGTTGTCAGGGACGGATGCGTTGTAGAGCGTGTCTTCACAGATGAGAAAGCCACAGTCATCCGGGTCATTTGATTCATTGGCCACTGTGAGGATGTTGTCAACCTGATTGGCCCCAGGGGCCTCCTTGGAGCATTCTTTTGCAACATTAATAGAGTGTTGAGATTGAAGCTGTTTGAGTTCTTGGTTGAGCCTTTCTATTTGAGCAGCCAGTGAAGTGGGTTGAGGATGTAGTTGCGGGTTCTTCCTAGTGGGAGCTACTGAACATGGTCGGAAGGACGGAGCAGGTGGTGGCTTTCTATTATTGGGCTGCCGTGGAGGTGGTTGATTGCCAGAGGTATAATAACTGGCATCTACCAAGTTGGATTCTTGTTGTGAGTCTTCAAGTAGGACTCTTGTGGACACCACCTCCAGCGTAAATGGTTGAATGTTGTATAAGGTCGAGGTAATGCTGGAAATAATATCATCCTATCTCAAGCTTTTGATGAAGAAAACCGCCGCCAGTGCCGTGGATACCTTCATAATTTTGTCCTTGGCTGGTTGGCTGTTGATAATATTGGTTAAGTTCACATAGGCATCTTTGAATGATGAGGTATGCTCTTGTAGGCTTCTACCCGATTTGTAAGTGATGTTCACCAGTTGTATGAGGGCGTCACTGATGACTATCAGCAAATTTTCACCACATTTGTTGGCAATTAACTGGTAGGCCCCACTGAAGTTGGATTTTCTGGATTTAATGCAGGATAGAAGATCTCTTTTGAAGGAGTTCCTTAGCAGACTGAGGGCCAGAGCATTCTTCCAATGGTAAGTCTTTGTATGCACCTTAGCCTTGATCACTCATCATTGAAGATTTCCTTGTGACCTTTCCCTACAATTATGTCCTTGAATGCGCTTTTCCAGTTGTGCCAGTTGTGCCAATTGAGCTTTATGATCTTTGATTTGGTTGAGTAGTCATTGTTGGAGTTTTCTGAGTAAGGGATGTGTATGGGGTTTCCTCCGCCATTGGCCATCAAAAGGGGTATCTGAAATCAACTGGCATTTCTATTCAAGAGTTATTTTCTAACCAAGAGTCAACTCTTGCTACCATGTGAATAATACTGAAGAATCTCTTTATTGAAGTTTGATATATATATATAAACTCTTGTAGCAGTAAATCTTAGTAGACAATTGACAAAGGTGTGGATATGAAATTAAATCAGGGGTTAAGCATTGAGACGGTAAGGAACGCGCACATGAAAGAGAGTAGTGTTCAGAAAGAGATGGAAAGAATGAAATGAGGAACAAATTGTTACCTTAGTCAAGTGCAATACTAGTGGCTCTGGCAAGTTGATTGTAGGAGAAGATGACGGTGGTTGTTGCTCCTCCTTGATGCTAATAGGGTGCCAGTGACTGGTTTTTGTGCTTTACGGAGCTTCAGGCTGATGGCTTGAATACAACTTGGGTGGAGATGAGACAGATGATAAGACGAGACAGGAAATCAGATGAGAGGCAGGTGGTGAGCAACGGAAGAGGGTGGACCAAGAAAGTGACAAGAGACACTAGGCAGTGAAGCACTGAGACCGCAACCTGGCGTAGGAACAAGTACACTTGCGGAGGTAGATGACGTAGACTGCGGGTGGGAGCTGCAGGATCTTTAGTTAACACAATGTACTTCCCACACAGACAAAAAAATAATTTCAGGGTTGTTTCAAGAAATTATTTTTTTGAATTCTGAACTCACATTCTGGTAGCTGGGTCCCTTAAACCCTTCAACTAAATCTTTGGTTATTTTGGGAGCATTAGAACCCCTTCAAAAATTGAATTGAAAAATCAAACCAATCAAATAATTCAAGTTGCTCATTGGACTTTTGGATCCTTTTATTAAAATTTTTAATTAATTTTTCTGGTGTATCAAGCTCTCCAAAAATTTAAAACAACAATGAAATAGTGTTTGAATGTTTTTTTTTTGGATTTTTTGGATGTATTTCTTTGCCATAATAAATTCATTAAAAAAATCAAAAAATTCAAATTTATCATTGGACTTTTGAATACCTTCATTTTCCTTTTTAATTCATATTTTTTAATCATTCAAGATTTCAGAAATCCATATAAAAAACCAAAGAGATTTTTGATATTTTGTACGGATTTTTTGGATGCATCCTGGACCTCCAAAAAATGAATCTAATGTAAAAACACTTCAAATTAACCCATTCATTGCAATTTTTTTTTTTTTACATCTGGAACCAAAATCTTCCCCATTTTTTTTGAAATAACTTTAGAATGGAATCCAAAGATCCAAATCAAAATTTTACTGAATTCCTGTCACATTTATAACGCTCAAACTATGTATGACAATGAAAATAATTCAAAAGTAAAGTGGTGGTCCAGATTTTTAATTCTCCTTTTTTTCATATTTCAATGCATATAAAGAACAAATATTGATAAAAATATTCAATTTTATGAAAATATGCTTGGTTTTATGTTTCTAAAGGATTTTCTTGGAGGGAAAAAAAACTGCTAAGATATGTAGGCACTTATGTGTGTGCCATGCATGAATGTGATCCAAATGGGATGCATATATGGGCCTCTATGGCCCCGTGGAAAATCTCACAGACCATGGGGGCCTGTGTGGATGTCACTGATTTGGGGAAATTTGACTCAAAAAACATGAAATAAGTCATTTTGAACACATGCATTTGCAGGCCCAATGAGGCGGATGGGCCACTCCAGTTAAATGGGCTTTAGTGGTTATGATTGGGCCTCCTCTGTATTTTGGAAATACTTTTCCAGCCAAAGTTGTCATATCTAACATTTTGAATGGGATGGCCTGTGTGACTGCCGGCTTGGGGCCACCATTTTGTGTATTTGGCCTATGGGGAACTGTTGCAGGGGGAAGAGAGACTCATTTGGAGTCCCTCCACCCTGTCTGGTTGTTTCAACCCCAACCAGTATGGTTGTGGCAGCAGGGGGAACAAGGGTTTCTCACCCCATCCCCACAAGGGAGGGTAAAAAGCAACCAGGCTGTTTACATTGCTGCAAAAAGTAGTCGGGGGCCTAATAACCTCCTCCACCTTACAGGGGCTGCCCCCCCCACCCAATTACCAAGGGGGAGGAATGACAGGCTGGTGAGGACCTGACCAAACCTCAGCCCACTTTTCAATGAAAATTCCTTGGGAGCAGCAACCCCCAGGGCTATGGTGGGTGATTTTCTCACCCCCTTCCAAGATTTGGAATCCTTGGTCACAAAGCTTTTCCAGAGTTGATCTAATTTAGGATCTAGCTAATGATCAGACTTGAACTTGAAGCAGAATATATTTTTGAAATCTTCTAAAAAAATGAAGCAAATAGGGGAATATTTGGAATTTGGATTGGGAGGGGACTGTATAGGAAGATAAGTGCAAGGAATCAAAAACAAAAACAGAACCAGGAGCACTTATATGTTTCAGCCATAAGGAAATAATGGTCTGGAAACTTCATCCATATATTTATTGGAGCCGGGCCAGAAAGTTGTTTCAGTAACCTTCTTGCTTCTTGAAGATTTTCACCCCAGATTTCATGCAGTGACCTTGGGTCCTTGAAGATTGGGTTTGAATCCATCTCTTTCAAAATTTCTTTCCTGATTCTAATCCAGTCTTCTGAGTTCCTCCCCAAACAAATGGCTGCTGGTCTAAATCCACAGTTCCAATGCCCTATAAAATATTGAAAATGTGATCTATGTGGAATTTATGTTTGGGGGGAAATAAAGTCTTTGTATGGAAACTAAAACCAAAAATCATAAACCTTTTAAAAAATAAAGTATGATCTAAAGATAACACTCACTTTTTCAATTGAGAAGTTTTCAAAAATTCCAGAATAAAAATAAGATGATTTTCAGGAAAACTAGATGCAAAATCCAAAAAGAAAATTTGAAAAACTGAAAAAATAAGAAATTATCAAATGTACTCATTTTCTCACTTGTTTTTGTTGCTTTTTTTGCTCATAACTTCCTTCCAGGAGTATAATAAGGAGAATCATCATTTTCATTTTATTTATTTCTCATCTTTATTTTTGTCCCAGAATTTTATTCAGGAGAAGAAAATCTCTGATTCACAATGGTTCCAGTTCTGTGAGAACAGATTGAATGAATAAATTGATAAGCAATAGTATCAACTAAATCAGAAAAAATAAAAGAAAATAAAATCTCACCATCCTAATCAGATACAAATCTGGTGGCTCTTAATCTTCTGAATTTTCCTCTTCACCAAAATCTGAAATCTATTCATCTTCTGAATATTCCTCTTCAGTCATAAAATCATCCTCTCTAAAAAAATAACAAGCAATCATGAAAAAAAATCAGAAAAAATTATTAGATATATAAATTTACCTCTTCCTCTGATTGCTCCTTCCTTTCCCCTTCCCCTTTTCCATTTTAGACTTCCAATTTTTGAAACAAGGACACATACATAAAAACATATTAACTATGAAAGTTGAATTTTTTATTTATTTTTCAAAAAATGGTTACTGGACTTGGAATTTTCTGTAAATTTCTTCTTTGGAGGAGTGGTGTGGTGATGAGTGGAGTGGAGTGGAGTGGTGTGGTGTGGTGTGGTGTGGTTTAGTTTGGTTTGGTTTGTATTGGATTGGAGTGGTGTGGAGTAGTGTGGAGTGGTTTAGTGCTGTGTGCTTTGGTGTGGTATGGTGTGGTAGGGGTGGTGTGGTATGGCAATGGGGTAGTGTGGTATGGTAGCGGGGTGGTGTGGTATGTAGGCAGGGTGGTGTGGTGTGGCAGAGGGGTGGTATGGTATGGTAGAGGGTTGGTGTGGTATGGCAGAGGGGTGGTGTGGTGATAGGGGGTGTGGTGGAGGGTGATGGATGGGTGGAAGAGGTCAAGGAATTGGTTTATAAGATTTTTGGAGTGCTCCAAGATGAGTGGAGCTACCTGGAAATATTCTTGAGTCATATTGAATTTATGCATTCCCAAGGGCTCAAAGAGGGGGCCAGAACCCAAAAGAGGTCTATTGTGGTCCTTTTTTGGTTTGGGTTTTGGATAACAAAGAGCACCTCAAGAATTAACAAAAAAGGATTTTTAGAAAGTTTCAAAGAAACAATATGAATCTGAAACTTTGAATGTGTTAAATCATCATTAATTTCTTTATGGGAAAAACATAAAAACCAGGATCATTAAAGAGAGACTACCCAATTTTTTTTATCTTTTGATTTCCATGGTGATATATAATTTTATGTGTGAAACATGTGAAAGGCAGTCAGAATGATTTTCAGTTGAATCTTTTCATTCCATTATAAATTTATTTCCAAAAGAATTTGGGGGAATTTTGATGCCAGATGTAAATATAAAAAACATTTCCAGATGTAAAAATAAAAAACATTGCAATTGATGTGTTAATTTGAAGTGTTTTTACATTTGATTCAATTTTTTGGGGCCAAGGATACATCCAAAAAATCCAAGCCAAATTTTAGAAAGCTCTCTAATGGTTTCATAGAATCTATAAAATATTGAATCACAAAAAAAAATTATTTATAAATTCAAAGAAAAGGATCCAAGAGTTCAATGAGAAATTTGTATTTTTTGATTTTTTGAATGGATTTTTTAAGGTAAAAGAATAAACCAATGAAATCCAGAATAAATAATGAAAACCTGTTTTATTGTTTATTTAAATTCCTGAGATTTTGAATAAAAAAATAACTTAAAAAGCAAACAAAATGATGGAAAATTCCAATTATTGAAAATTTGGAATGAATTTTTTAAGGTAAAAGAATAAATCCTACAAATAAAAAAGGGAAATTTTAAATGCACCGCTCATTGAGCCGTGCACACAATTCAAAAGGGGCTGTGTGGAACGCCACATTGTCCAATCCAAGACATGTACAACCCCCATGGCTCAAGGAGTCGCGCGGCCAACCCAGCCTGGTCTGCCGGCGTGTTGGATTCCACACGCCACCAGACTGCGTTGAGCCAAAAAAACTAAAAAAAAAACAAAAAAAAAACAAAATGGAATGAAAGGGCACTAGCATAACCCATGAATCAAATAAACCTTCCAAAAAACAAAAATCAACCAAAAAATCAAAGAAATCAAAAAATGTTGATTTTTTTTGTTCAAAAAAAATAAATAAATAAATGGGACTATCCAATGGACTAGCCCTAAAGTAAGAAGACCCAAAAAAACACAAGTAACTGGACTAGCCCTAAACTCAAAACACCAAAAAAAAGACAAGTAACTTGACAAGCCCTAAAGTAAAAATACCAAAAAAAGGGCAAGTAACATGACAAGCTCTAAAGTAAAAAAAACCAAAAAAATACAAGTAACTTGACAAGCCCTAAAGTAAGTTCAACTTGACTAGCCCGAAAGTAAAAGGGCCCAAAAATTAAAGAAGTCTTTTGACCAGCCCTAAAGTAAGAGTGCCAAAAAAATACCAGTCTTTTGACCAGGCAAAAAATGCAAGAAGTCATTTGACCAGAACTAAAGTCCAAAATTCTGGCACAACTTCAGGGGGGGCGTGCAGCCCCAAACATAGCCATTTTGAGCCATTTACGGGGGTACACGGCTTGAAATTTCCATGTTTGGGGGGTAAATGGCTCCTACAAAACCCCCCAGGGGTTGGGCGTGTTTGAAACAGCCCTTTGTAGTTGTCTATGGGCCCCCAAAGCTCATTTGAGCCGTGTAGAGCCCTACACAACTACCACACGGTTGAATCCATGAATTTAACATCACCCAATACAAAAATATATTAAAAATATCTTTTATTTTTGTTTTAAATTCCTAGGAGGTTGGATCACCAAAAAAAAAATTACTCAAAAAGGCAAATAAAAGGATCCAAAATTCCAATGGGAAATTTGATTTTATTGATTTTTTATTTGAATTTTTGAAGGGGTTCTAATGCTCCCAAAATTTGGAAATGTTAAATTTGAAACACTGCACAACCTTTTAACACTGCAAAATGGATTTTTTAGCGCAGTTTGCAACCAATCTGGGTTGTGAACAGCTTTTGGCAAGCCATCTGAGGTGTGAACAGCCGCTCCCACCCCAAAATGGGTTGCAATACGCTCCACGCAACCCATTTTGAGGCGTTAACGGGTTGTGTGGCATGGAAAATTTTTCTTTATTTATATTTTTTTATATTGATATTTTTGATTTACTTTAGTTATTTATTTTTAATTTATTTATCTATCAATTTATTTTTTATTCATTTATTTATTTTTTGTTTATTTATTTAATTTTTTGTTTATTTATTTAATCATTGATTGGTTTATTTATTTATTCCTTTATTTATTTATTTGGGAAATAATTTTCTCATGCCCCCACGCCTTTTTTTCTGGGAATTTTATGTCTACCTGCCATGGGGCGCCTCTGCTGCCACACAGACAAATAATTTATTTCACAGCACTTTCAATATTTTTTTTTTTTTGGATTCTGAAGCAGCAGTCCTGTGGCTGGGGTTTTTAAACCTCCCAAAAAAATCTTTTGTAATTTGGGAGGCATTAGAAATCTTCCAAAAATGGAATCAAAAAATTAAAAAATTCTGAAAAAACCAATTTTTCCATGGGTTTTTGAATCCTTATTTTGGCTTTTTTTTAAAGGAAATGTTAAATTCACAGCCCATTGAGCCTTTTAAACGACTCAAAATGAGCTGTGTGGCACGCTACACAACCACATTCAAGCTGTTCCGCATGCCAAACAGCTCAAAGAACCGCATCGCCCACACACCATGGTCTGGGCTTGTTTGGGATGCCGCATGAATACATTCCAGCCGTGTAGAACTCCACAGAGCTTTAAGGTAGTCGTGTGGAAACCACGCGGCTCACGCAACAAGGTCTGGGCTTGTGTGGAATGCCGCGCGACTACATTCAAGCCGTGTAGAACTCCACAAGGCTCAAATATAGTAATGTGGAATCCCACACGCCACAAGACTGTGGTGAGCCAACAAAAAAAAAGGAATGAAAGGGTACTAACATAGCCCATGAACTAAATAAACCTTCCAAAAAACAGAAATCAACCAAAAAATCACAAAATTTTCATTTTTTGGTTAAAAAAAACGAAAAAATAAATAAATAAATAAAAACTGTGACTATCCAATGGAATAGACCTAAAGTAAAAAGACCCAAAAAAACACAAGTAACTGGACTAGCCCTAAACTAAAAACACCAAAAAAAAAGACAAGTGACTTGAAAAGCCCCAAAGTAAAAACACCAAAAAAAGAGACAAGTAACTGGACTAGCCCTAAACTAAAAACAACAAAAGAAAAAGACAAGTAACTTTACAAGCCCTAAAGTGAAAACACCAAAAAAACAATTTCAACTTGTGTTAAGCTGATCCCATTATAGGGAGTAAAATAATCCTTATAATGCAATCAGCCCAACAAAATTTGAATTGAATCACCATTAAACTCTCATTCAAAAAACTCAATATAATGATGTTAAATGAAAACAGTCAATATAACAATTTTAATTCAAAACAATCAACATAATGATGTTCAAAATGTGATAACCCTTTATATTAATAGAACTCATTAGCTGCATTATAATTAAAATTTATATGAAGCGCAATGATGAAATGAAGTCAAATTCTATAATCTCTATAATCTAGAATACATTTGCAGTTGATCTTTGAGATAATCAACCCAACCAGAGGATTTTTCAGAAATCAAGGAACACCGTTTTTCTAAAATGGGCGGGATTGGAATCATTTCTCCCTCAAGTACCAATAGAACCCAGTGGTTATTGTTTACAAAGGAAAAATGAATAGGTTCTCATTGATCTGTAACACCTTTTTTCATTAGAGTATAAGAACAAAATGACTCCAATTCAATGAAACATATAGCTCTGGTTTATGTGTCTGCTAATATTTGTCCCATATCAAGTTTAGCCAACCATTTTGAAGAGGGAATCTTTTGATTGATTTATTCAACATCAAGCCTTTGTTTAATCTTTTCTACCTCTTTTTCACCAACAAGCATCTTAATGTAGCATGATTTATTTCCCTGTAATGTTTCAATCATTTCCTTTCTCACTTTAAACCATCCATGTTAATTGTTACCAAGAGATTTAGAAATGACTCTCAATTCACAATTCCCATCTCCAATTGGTTCCCAAACCTCACCCAAGAGCTTATGAAATTTCTAGGGTATTTGATTGAGGTATTTCAAGTTTGGTTCCTATCCTGAAAAATAAATTAGTATTCATTTCTTTAATCAGATCAATGAAATGAATACTCACCAAATATGAGCTTCTGGTTGAGCTTTGCTGTACCTTGTCTTCCTCTGAAGAGGATTCCAATTCCCAATCAAGTGATCCCAATTCACTTTCAGTCTCTTCCTCTGAACTATGAAATTCAAATTCTGATCCTGCCAACTTTGACTAACAATTCATCATTACTTAGTTAGTTCATTAAACCCAAAAAATGAATATTTTCCAAAAGAAAAGACTTACAATATTTCTTCTTTTCTTTTTTGGCACCCTTCCAGTCCTATTTTCCCACTAGATTTGTTTTTCAACATTCTCAACCCAAGATGGTTCTCTCCGCGTATTTTTCAATTTTGGCCAGCCCCTACTTGATTGTAAGACTTTAGGGTCAAGTCTTGGCTTTGATCAATATTTTGTGATCTTTCAAAAAATGTACTTCAATAGGCTGCCTTGCTCATGATCTGGAGATTTCAAGATCATTGCATTCACTTTTTCATTTAACTGAGGAATGCTCAGCATTTTGTCCACATTGCACTTCAAAAATTCAAAAGGATCAACCATTATTGAATTAGGAATAATTAATCAAAAACAATTAATAAAATATTGATTTGAAAAATCCAACTTAAGCCAACTTACAGAACTAGAAATGCAAGGGTCATAGTCCAACCTCCAGTGAGGATGAACATCTTTGGGTACCATGGATCCTTGGAATGCTAGACGGTCACCTATTTGGTGGGAAAACGTCAAGCCCATAGTCTTGGAGTATGACTTGGTGCACACTTTTCCATCATGATTATGTTTGAACTTCTCAAATTGTTCCATAATAAGCTGAATTTCCTCTAAAGACATTTTTTATCCCAATTGTAACAGTTCAGGTGGGAGAACTGTTCCGAACTTAATTCAAGAGTTTTGTAGTGATGCATGAACCAATTTAATTTGATTCAAAACTGTTCTGTCAAGGTTTTTTGAAAAATCCAACATGTTTCTTGAAGAGTTTGAAAGGAATTGTTTGAGAGTGGCATGGGCCCCTTCAACCCAAGAGGTTGTTTTTTTTTCCAAAATCTGGTTTTATACAAGTCCACACTGTTACAAATGTCTATTTGATAGGGAAAATCTTATTTTCCATATACTTGAGCACATCCCCATAGTCTTTCAAGAAAAACTACACAATTCAAAAGTTCAGAACCCATAACTAGGAAGAATAAGAAGCAGTGATTTTGACCTACTCTGAGTTCTGCATCATTTACCTCTGCCTCCTCCTTGGTCTTTGAGGCCCCGTGCTTTGCCCATAGAGTCATAAAGATTTTCAATCCTTCAAATTCATTAAAAAAGCGCCCTTTACAGTTTGCTTGTATGTTTTTAGACAAGTTCCAAGTGAAACATTGTCTTGATGACTCTGGGAAACTAGATTCAATTTCACAAATCAGAGCTTTTTCAAGGTCCATCACAAAGAATTTTGGAAGTATCTCAGGATCATAATCCAACTCCTTTAATTCATTTACAGACCAACTGTAGAACTCAAATGTTTCTTTTGTTATGAAAACCAGAGCTTTTTTGAAAGTTTTTGGGTTAGCTGTCATTCCTACAAAATGCAATAGCCGGATTTTTTACTTGTTTTTTATAAGTACAATCCAACATAGAAATATGATGGAATTGTTTTGAAAGCTTTAATGACTCTGGGTGGGCCAAGAATAGGGCCCCCAAGTGAACCTCTCCACTGAATCTTAACCAATTCAACTTGATTCTTCAAGCTATTCTTGATACAGATCTTTTGGATGTATGCATACAACTTCCAAACTTTGCTCAAAAAATAAATAATAAGGAACAAATATGGATACAAATATTGAAACTTATTCAAGAATGATTTTTTTCATGGTTCTACTTGATTTTCTTAGAGGGAAAAAAACTCATTACCAAGCTCTAAGTTTTTTTGAATATTTGTTTTCAAAGATTTGGAATCCTTGGTCACAAAGATTTTCCAAAGTGGGTCTTACCTGGGTGCTGTCCAATTATTGGCCTTGAAATTGAATGAGAATATATGTTGGAAATCTTCTAAAAGAATGAAGCAGATAGGAGGAGATTTGTAATTTGGAGTGGGAGGGGAATTCAAAGGAAGATAACTGAAACGCATTCAAGAATAAAACAGAACCACTGGACACTTATATGTTTCAGCAAGAAGGAAACCATGTCATATAAATTTAATCCACGTATTTATGGGAGCTGGTCCAAAAAGGTGGTTCAGTTTCTCTCTTGATTGTTGGAAAGATTCACCCCAGATTTCATGAAGCAATCTTGGGTTCTTACAGATTGGGTTTAAATCAATCTCTTTCACCATTTCTTTCCTGAATCCAATCCAGTATTCTGAGTTCTTCCCCAAACAAATGGCTGCTGCTCTAAACCCACAGTTTGCATCCCCTATGATCTTGAACAAGTTAGATATGTGGAATTGCTTTTTCAGGAAATAAAATCTTTGTATTGGAACTAAAACCAAGAATCACAATTTTTTATAAAAGAAAATATGGTTTGAAGATAAAACTCACTTCTTCAATTGAGACTCTGTCAAAGATTCCAGAAAGATAATACAGTAATGTGCATAAAACGTAGAGGGAAAACCCAAACCAAATCAGAAAAAATTAAACAATGAGAAAATATCAAATTTACTCACTTTCACCTTGATTTTTTGGGGCTGCTCATACCTTCCTTCCAAGAGGATGGTAAGGAGAATCACCATCATTGAATACCTTTAGTGTCTTGATTCTTTTCCAAGGATTTTATTCAGGAGAAGAAAACCACTTATTCACAATGGTTACAGACCTCTGATGAAACTTTCAATGAAAAAATTGATGAAATATAATATCCAAAAAAAAATAAAAATAAAAGAACATGAAATCTCACCATCTTAATAAAATACTTATCTGGAAGATCTTCATCTGCTGTATCTTCCCCTTCATTGAAATCTGGCACCTCTCCACCTTCTGATTATTCCTCTTCAGTCAGAACTTCACCCAATGTTGAAAAAATGACAAGGAATAATTAAAAAAAAGAAAACATTGCAGAAGAAATAATTATAGATATAAAATTACCTCTTCCTCTAATTAAGCTTTCTTTTTTTTCCCTCCCTCTTCCCCTTGATTGCCTTCCAATTTCATTAAACTTGAAAACATAGGAAGAAAATATTAATTATGAAAGTTGATATTTTTTTTCCAAAGAATGGTGACTGACCTTGGAATTTGCTATGAATTTATTCTTTGGCCTTCCTCTCCCCTTGGGTTCTTCTAAATATTCAAAGCCAGATGGATCTCTCTTACTTGAGGACTGAGAGATATTCTTGAAATTATTTGCTGCTCCTTTGTGTTGTCCTCTTACTTTGGATCTTTGAGTGGAATTGGTCTCTTGAATCAGAACGTTTTTCAGATCCTTCAGTCGCCTCATGCTGCAGAGTTAACTGCAGAAATCAAAATCAAAATTAATTGGAAAATTATTCATTTGAGCATTAAACCAAAAAACAAAATTGACTGATAAGGGGGCTTTGAAATGCCATTGACCATGGAAATATTCAATTTGGAAGAGTTCACCTTTTCTGATAGCTAATTTGAACTTTTTAATACATGGTAGACCCATGTAAGAAGAGTAGTTAGGTTGTTGCAATTGGTGGAAGGTTCAGGAGCTAGATGAAAAGAATTAATGGTTTTGAGGTAAAATTGGCGGATTTTTCCATAAACATGATCCACACAGTGAGGTTACCCAATGAGATGCTTCAATGGCTCTGTCATGGTTTTGGATGGTGATGGAACTGTAACTTTTTTGAACTGAATTCCAGAGAGAGCCAATAGAAGAATTGACAAAACGCTTAATTTAGGAGTTTAGCCCTTCTATAATGGATTTTCTTGTCTTTCCAAAGTGATAGTGTTTTTTGGCCAAATAGGAGAAAAAATTTCTTTTTAGAGGCATCAAGCTCTCAAGAAGGTAGTCAGAACTGGGAGGGCTCCAGAAAAGAGAAAACTTTTTGAAGTTTTCATGATAGTTTGATTCAGAGTTGGAATGGACCAACTGATGTCATTGTTTCACAAATATCTTCCATTCATCTTCAGATTTAAAAGAGTTTCCTGAAATGAGTTTGAATATTCTTTAAAATGTGCTAGAAATGAGAAGATTATTAGGTGAAGGAAAAGCTGTTTT